>CM052797.1:11433330-11511729 GCA_028533885.1 Nasua narica
TCTCTGAGTCCTTTCTGCAGGCCAGTTTATACAGAGGGGAGAACTCAGGGCTGTGGTGGGGCAGGTCTTGAGCAAGATGTTCCCCCAAGAGGTCTCGAAGGTGAGTGGAGTCAAGAACAAGATAAAATGTGGAGCAAAGGAGGGAATACTAGGGAAGCTAACTCTTTGACCAAATGAAGGGGCTTGGGAGAAGCCTCACAAAAGGGCGTGAAGCAGAAAGCAAGCAATGGAAGGCTGTGAACCATAGGAGAGGGCAGACATGAGACAGGGTGGCTCAGAACAGGAGCGATTTTAAACCCTAGGTGTGCAGGTCACCTGGGTGGCTCAGGTGGTTAAGTATCTGCCTTTGGGTCAGGTCATGATCCCAGCATCCTGGGTTAGAGCCCCACATCGGGCTCTCTATTCAGCGAGGAGCTCACTTCTTCCTCTGCCTGCAGCTCCCCCTGCTTGTGCTCTCTCTCTCTCTCCCTCTCTGTGTCAAATAAATAAATAAAACCTAAAAAAAAAACCTAATAAACAAACGCAAAGGTAAAGCCAACTATGAAAGGTAGAAATTTCTCCAAGAAGCCAATACCAAGGCTGATTCCTAGTAAAAATTAATTTTACCCTCTTTCAAAAAAATTCGCCTACATAACCCCCCTTTTAAGATCCACTTAGAAATTTCCATTATCTACAGAATCATTAGATTAGGAAGTATCTACTTGAAACGATGAGTGAGTGGGCTGACACTGGTTATCATTCCCACCTTTATAGTTTAAACAAGTGCTATTTTTCTAAGGTGGATAGAATTTTAAGTTCTCTAAGGTAATCTGCGTTTTGTTTGGGGGTGGATGGGAGAAATTACCTGTACTGCTTTGGAAGAACAGGGATAGTGTGATCATGCTTAGAAATTCCCAATGACATTGTCATTCCAAGGGAAGAGAATTCAGGAGAATTTGAAAGAGGAGCGTAGAATAGGAAGCAAGTAGTGAGCTGAACTTTGCTTAGTTTACCATTTTTCCTTAGGCTAAGCGTGCCTGAAAGAGGAAAAGGTGGTGAGGGGGTAGGGGAGGATTTCCTCTTTATTTTCCCTTAGACTTTCACCAGGAAGAACAATTATTTGGAGTGAAGAAGGAATTACAAAATATTTGGGGAGTGCCTAGGATTGGGTGGCCTAGTGAAGTAACTTAGCCATCTCATTATCCGGGAATCTTAGTCAGGAAGCTAAGATCTGTAGGTGGGATCCATAGAAGGTGGTCCCAATCGCCCCATTACTATTGTTCTTTCTCTCTTCCCCTACACTCCTCATTCCATCTGGCCAGTGGTACAAGAGCCACCAAAACACTTCTGCCTTACATTAAAGAACTTTACTTCCACCACCTTCTTCGCCTGAGGGCTGTGTTTCAAGGGAGAAGTCAGAGCTCCGACAAAGCTTATGAACTCTTGATGCATACAGTTGTTTCCATGAGAAAACACATCCCCAAGGCAAAATTGTTGACTTAAGTCTGTGCTGCTGGGATACAACGCCTTCTTAGTTTGGAAACAGCCTTCCTGTCTGGTATCTCACACCTCAGAGAATCTAACTAGATTAAAAACACATTCTCTGTGTAAATACACAAGTCCGGTCTCTCATTCCTTTGTGTGTGGGCTGTGCGTGGCACGTCAGTTGGAGTCACAAATGCCATTTTGTATAAATGAGGTGACCAGCCGAGACTAAAATCATGTGCATATTGTGCCTTCGCCTTTTGACCACTATCGGGAGCATGCCTTCTCTGAAGCAGTTTGTCTTGTTTGGTTGGGGTAAGAATTAAAAAAAAAAAAAAAAAGTCCTTTATGAGGTTAAAAACTATAATCACCATAATCAAAAGTATTAATCTACCTTATACCTACTTCCTTCTGTCATCCTTTATGCCTTGTATTTCACCAGTCCGAAAATACCAAGCTCCAAAGAATCCATTCTGCTTTGTCCAAATGTATTCTTTGAAAAAGGGGAAAAAAAAGTCTCCAGCCCCTCATTTTGAAATAGAAGACTCTTCTAGTATAAATGCACATGCCAAAAGTGAAATGGTGTTGGGGGTGTATGTCTGCCTCCTGCCTGACCCGCTCTTGGCTGGAAGGAGATTTGTGGAAAAGGAGGAGGTTGATCTCTCCCTGGGTCCCCAAGGAGTGGGCTACAAGGGTTTCCTTGGGTGTGCGGTGGAACCCTGACTTCAGTGTCTCCATGCTCTAGCTTGGCAGCAGCTCTTCTTGGCAGAGAATCAATCGGTAAGCCTGACTAGATTAGGATGCAAAATATTTAACTTGAATATATTACGGAGAAGAGTTCTTTCATATTCTGAAATATAGAGATGAGTCCTTGATATTTATTTCTAAATAAATCCCATTCTCATTATTGGGGAAAGCAGGTTATTGGGGTAACTCAAGTCCAATGACCTAATTAAAACTCGATATAAAAATTCAGCATGCCATACAGTACTTTACCTGTCCAAAGTAAACACGGACAAGCACAATTTATTTTAGTGGAGCATCCCTCATGCAAAATTACTAGTGAGTATATCACAGCCAATTACAGGCCACTGTATATGCAAATTATTACTCTTTCAATTATTTATAGAGAGCTATGAGTGTACACAGTTCTTTATAGAGCATCAAACACAGGAGACAAGAGCTCTGAATGAGGAAATCTAAATAGCAGGGAGTTCTCATGAAATGACATGGTTGGGTGGCAGAAAAACAAAATGAAATTCGTTTGCAGACAGTTAAAGAAAGAAAATAGGGAAAACAAGACTTATGCTATTCAGAAGAGCAAGTGAAAATGAGTCACCAGAACGAGGACGGGCCTCACGCAAAACTGGGACCATAGCAAACATTTTTATTTTTCTCGCTTGCATACCCCACACCCAACACTACTGTATCATTTTACTATAAGTTATATTCTAGACTTTGTTTTTATACTTTTTTTTAACCAAACTCGTGTACAATAAAAGACATCATAAGCCAAGGTAAGAGATGAGAAACAAATGGAAATCCAATATTTTGACATGCCTAGTAGTAAAGGATAAATATCTGGAAGATGGAAAAACCCCAAAGATCAATAAGAAAATTACAAACAACCCACCCCCAATTCATTGACAAATTATACAACAATGCAATTATCATAAAGAGAAACACAAGTGGTCAATGACATGTATGAAAAGAAACACAGTGTTACCACTAACTGGAGGAAACGTCAATTGAAATAAGATAGCCTTCTGGCAAAAATTTAAAAACTTTGGTAATATACTGGAAATATCAAAGGGAAATAGAAACACTACAACAGTTGGTCGGGGTGTATATTGGTGTGGCAATCTTGGAGAAAACTGGCAGTATTTATTAAAGTCATTTTCCAAAGTGCATATCCAGTGCCTTGGCCATTCCTCTTCTTGTGAACGACCCATGAAATACACTTATAATGCACACAGGAGATATGCCTAACAATGCTTTTGAAGAGACCTTTGGAGTCGTGAAACTACTCTAATACAGTGGCAAGTGACCTGATACATTTCTGAAAACTTACAGAACTTTACAACACAAAGAATGAACCCTAATGTAAACTATCGACTTTTTATTTAGTAACAATGTATCAATCTTAGTTCAACTGTAAATGTACCACACTAATGCAAGATATTAATAAGAGGAAAATTCAGGGGTACAAGAGGGTATATGGGAACTCTCTGGACTTTTGCTTGGGTTTTCTGTAAATATAAAACACACCTTTAAAAAACCCCAAAGATTAGTGATGAAGAAGAAAGAAGAAGAAGAAGAAGAAGAAGGAGAAGGAGAAGGAGAAGGAGAAGGAGAAGGAGAAGGAGAAGGAGAAGGAGAAGAAAGAGAAGAAGAGGAAGAAGAAGAAGGAGGAGGTGGAGGAAGGGGAGGGGGAGAAGAAGAAGGTAAACCTTTAAGGCTATTTGAGATAGGGTGATGCTAACAATAACAGTGTTGCTAACTAGAATCTAGTTCTAGTTTAGAACTAGAATTAGAATTAGATCTAAGAAGGCAAGGGGTATGATGTGTGCACTTACAAAAAATGGTGGGAGAGAATATGTCTTGTTTTTTTTTTTTCATCTTTTTTGAAATGTAGAAGCACCTTTTCTCCAATTGAAAAATAAGCTGCTTGAGAAATCAAAGACTTTTCTTACATTTATTCCTTTTTAGTCACCCTAAACAGAGAAATAACATTGTCATTATGTGAATGAATATTACAACTTCTGACCAATTTTACTTTTATGTAGGTACAATAAACCAAAAGTGTGCCAGAAAATAACAGTAGATAATATTAGTATTAAGATCTTTTGACCTTAGGGGCGCCTGGGTGGCTCAGCGCTGGGTGGTTAAGCATCTGCCTTTGGCTCAGGTCATGATCTCAGGGTCCTGGAACTGAGTCCTGCATCACATCCAGCTCTCTGCTCAGTGGGGAGTCTGCTTGTCCCTCTCACTCTTCCTCTGTGCTCTTCTTCTCTCCCTCTATCAAATAAATAAATAAAATCTTAAAAAAAAATCTTTTGACCTTGAAGATAATTTAAATGTTAAAAAAGGAACAAAAAAGGAAAAGCAATTCATTTTCTCTAATACATTTCTATTTTCTATATTTCTAGAGCCACTCAGTTCTCATGAGCTTTACATTTTGCCTCCCTTCCCCCAGATTTGTACCAAACTCTTCAACACTCACTTAACATTTGTGATTCTCTAACTACAACAAATAAAATCTTGTCCTGTTCTGTCCCTTGCTTGTTGGTTGGTTTTCATCTTTGGCATCAGATCTCTCTTGCTTTCACCTCTTTCCTGCCTCCTCACTTAGAAATCTTAATTGGATGCAGTAACCTTGCCAGCTCTCATCTGCCTCTCATCTTCCAAATCTTTGTGTCTCTCCTTCTGCAGGGGTATAAGCCGAAGCTTCCAGACAAATTGGATGGCATATTAGCAAGTTGCAGAGTAATCCCTCCATGGATTCAAAGGACAGTATGGAAAGCCCCAAGATTAAAGTTCAAAAACTGAAAAAACCTTCTTGGATTTTAGGTTGCGTTTCTGAGATATTGAAGTTTACACAAAGAGGTCACCATCATCTGATATTTGAGAGGGATTCTGGATTCTGACCAAAGGACTGTGAAAGATCCAAGGCATTGCAAATTGACTTGGCATGGGAAGATCCTCCTGAGGAGTAAAGAAAACCAGTGCAGTGTCGCTGATGGCAGTGAACACCATATGCTTGACTCAGCATCCATGACTGAGGAGGTGAAAGAGCCAGAGAAACCTGCAGACCTGACAAGTAGGGCAACGCGTTGTCAATCAGGGCGCAATGCTTTCTCTCACTCACGTAGGTTTATGAAAACCTGGAAATAGATGCCTTTCTTGTGATGGGTTTTATTTCAATTTTGAAATTTCAGGACAACTGCTTTAAAAAGACAAGGAAAGATGTGCCCGAAGTGATAGCACATTCAGCTGAGACAGGTTTGTTTTCAAGAGCTTAAGTATGTCAAAATACACTTCTGTCTTTCTCAAAGATGGAAAGCTAATTGGGAGGGAACATGATATATGGAGTTCCTGAAGGAAGCTTATTGTTCCTGGCGACTTAGAACTTGCAGACTAATGTAAAGGAATCTTCTTAACTATTGATTATGATGTTTGTGAAAATGGACATTGGATTTCAGAGGATTTGAAAGATGTAATAAACAAGTAAAATTAATTTCATCACTAAAACAATAAAGTTTTTTTTTGAGGAAATTTTGAATAAAGCCACGAATAAGAAAATAGATGTATGAAAATTCTATGTAAATGAAACGTTTTTTTGAATGAGCGCTGTCATATAGTAAGACTAAAATTGCCTGGGAAAACATTTTTCTCTCCTTCTAATAACTCCCAAAGCAAAGAATAAAAGAGTAAAAGTAAAGTACACTGAAAAAATGGATAATTGACGTTATTAATGAAGATATAAAAAATCTTGAAAAATGTAAGACTCAAACTTATCCAGAAACTTAACATTGTATTTGGATCTTTATTTTTTATTTGATTTGTTTAATTATAAAATAACACTTTCTCACTGAAATAAATGTTAAATATAGGAGAAAAAAATATTTTTCCCTCCCCCACCTCTATCCCTATTCCATTGGTAATGAATGAAATGGTGTGTGTTTTCTTCCACATCTTATCATGATAAACACTAAAAATACCTCACATATTCTTATATCAAACTTGGAATTCCATACTAACATAGATCATGCATTATTCAATCATATGTCCCCAGAAATAAATAATGATTGAATAAATAGATGAATGAATGAATGTTTACCACTGTTTGATAGTATGATGTCTTGAGGCAGGATATTATGTCTTATTAATCTTTGCATTCTAATTAACAAGACTGGCATAGAATAGTGTGTAGTCCATTCATTTTTCTTGAATTGTTGAATAAATGCATGAAGGAAGGGTGAATTTTAATCCCAAATTGGTTAATATGGGGGAAAAGGAAGGGAAAAATACAAGCCTAAAGAGAAGAGATGAAGAGTGTGTGAAAGAATGAATGAGGGGAAAAAACAAGGTGAAGGAGGACAGGGACAAAAGGGACCTAAAGAGAAAGGTCCATGATGAGAGAACATTCATAGGGGCAAGAAAGTTAAGAGCCTCCATACAAAGCGCATTCCTGAAGTCTCAATGGTTTCTGTGCCAGGAGCCATTTTTAACTCCTTTTACTTCCTTTCCCTCCACATCTAACCCATCACCAAAAACCTCTCTGATGTTGGTTCAAAATTTTCTCTTCCTCATTAGCTTTTTACTGCATCTTCCTTCCTGAGCACAATCCGTAATGTACATGGCGATGATATCAATTCTCCCTGAAACATTGTTTAAGTCATAACATTGCCTATTAAAACAAGTTTGATTATTCTATTATGCTTAATAAACTCAAATTCAACAGCCTCAAACTCAAAGGAATTTATAAGCTTTTATTATATATCTTCTGAGTCTTTTCACCTGTCTAGCCAAGATAGCTAATTTATCATTTTGCATACATTTTTCCCATTCCAACTCTACCTTAGCCAACCCAGAATGTTCTTGCCCCAATGTACAGAATGCAATGCTATGTCTTGTTCTGCAGCTACAAGTGAGTAGTTCCTTTGAATGACAGCAATATTAATAACAAAACTTCTGGAATACAATGGCATGTGGCTAGCCATTATGGATTCATTCTCCTAAAACTTCATGATAAAACCGAGTGTTTGATTGATCCATTTATTCCTTCACAAATTAAATCAAGCACCTACACTGTGCCAAGAAATAATGATAAATAAGCCAATAAACATAGTTCCTACCTTCCTGGAACCTGAAATCTAGAGACAAAGACAAATAATTACAAAAATATAATAAGAGAAAAAACAATCCCCTCAAACAGAGACCAATACCTGTCAAAATGGGAAAACCCCAAACTAAAACAGACCAACAAAACCTTTTTACAATATTTTGAGAAGAATTCCTATTGGGTGTAAACCCAGTTAAATTGAACTGGAAAAATGAGTGACTGATTCTTGTTTTTTTTGCTTTTTTTTTTTTTTTTCTCATGATGTGGTCCTAAAGGAAGTGAAAGGCTTTTTTTCTGATGTCATATTATCTCTTTCCTATCTCAGACACCCAGTGTTTATTCCATCAGAAAGCTGAGGAACTATCCCTTTTCTCTACTAATGATACTGTTTGAGGTTCCTAACGTATGTTTCCTCTCCCATATTTCTGCATTCCATTCAGAGAGTTCCAAAAAAACAGCAGGAAAGGAAACAGAGGATTGCTGATGAAATATTAGATCATTGGAATTATAGCACTCACAGTGCTTGTCACTCTTTGCAAAACACCATATGCTTGACTCAGCATCCTGCGCCAAGAAGGTGAAAGAGCCAGAAAATATCCTGTTCCCAACTATCTTCCATTCAATGATATTACTATCTATTGATCATTCCTCTCGGAATCCTTTACTACAGCTATTATAAAATTTGCCAATCTTGTTAGCCTTTCTGGTGAATGTGTACTATTCATTTCATTGCAATTTTAATTGGCATTTTTTAAAGATTACTAATCGTATATAGCAACTTCTCATAAGATTATTTGTCATTTCAATAGGCTCTTCTTGATGGGGTTGTTTTAGTTCTTTGGTTTTTTTTTTATTGATTCTACTTAATCATTTGTCTTTTTAAATTTATTTGTTGCAGTTCTGCATCTATTTCAAATAAGGTTCTTTTGTTAGCTATGGGTATTTTAGACAATTTCACCCTTTTTGTACATTTCTTTTCACTCTCAATAGTTCCTTTTGATGAACATAATTACAATTAAGTTAATATGTTAGCTTTCATGTATAATTTTTTGGTTAAGGCTTTTGGCCTTCCAATTAAGAATTCTTTCCCATTATTCCTATATTATATTTTTAAAGCTTTATTTTTTATTCTTTCACAGTAAGATCTACAATCCATAATAAGGCTGAAAATTAACGAGCTAAGTATGTCAAGAAAATAAAAAAGGCATTAAAAAAAACCCTGAAGAAAGTAGTCAATAATAAATATAAAAGCACAACTGTATAGAAAGCTGACATACAATAAATGATCGACATTTTCTTCTTTCTAATTTTTAGAAAAGACAATAAAAATAAAGAATATAAAAATAACAAATATGGGGAATGAAAATAACAACATCACTATTGGTCCTGAGATATCAAAATGATTGTATAATGATATGGTGAGTTTTTATTAACAATTTTTTGTTAATAGACTTGAATTGACACAAGATGAAATAGACAATAAGTATAGTCCTTTAACTGTTGAGGAAATCGAATATATAATTGAAAACATTTCCTGGCCTTTGCATTATTGAAATGTCCCAAGCACCTAACATAGAACTCTAATTATTCTAAATGCCCAATAAATATTTCATAAATAATTGATTGGCTTTTTAGAACACTCTTATAGGTAGTTATTGGGAGTATGAGCAATATTTTTGGAGGGAAATATGACAATATGTAAGGAAAACTGAAAAAAATGTCTATTTTTCAATAAGGCATTTGTCCAGAAGAGGTAACTAAAAATGCACAAAACACTTGTCCCATTTAAAAAATAACATTATAAATGTAAGCAAATGCAAGGTCTAACAACAGAGGGTGGATTAAGTCAATTATATGTATGTAGATACAGGATAGATGCCCTGAATATTCTGTAGGCACTTATAGCCATCATGTAAAATGATTAGAAAATACAAAATATTATAGAATGAATAAAAAAAATTACAAAAGAGCAAAGACAGCATGGTCTCAACTTTGTATTTTTGATTAGTAGAGTGCATATATTCATAGGTAGGATATATAGTGGTGCATATTGTGTGTTGTCAGCAATAAATATCTACCCTTACCCAAAGTTTCCACTAGTTAAATAAATATATCTTTTATGGAACATATTAGCATTGAAAAAAAATTTTTCCCATCTGCTATAGAAATCAAGGATTTTGAAATAAACTTGGTGAATTTTTTAGGAATATGAAGATAATGAGGACAAATGTTTATATAATTCCCTTCCCTTTGAACATGATCTGCCTTACATTCTGTGGTATTTTAAGAAGAAAGCAGGTACTAAATAATGAAAAGATCTGTAACAAGAGCATGGGAAAGAAAGCTATTTTTTTTTAAGAGCTATTTTAAGAGCTATTATTTTTTAAAGCTATTTTTTTTATTTTTATTTTATTTATTTGTCAGAGAGACAGAGATCAAGTGTACAAGCAGGGGGAGCAGCAGGCACAGGGAGGCTCCCCACCGAGGAGGTAGGCCATTGCAGGACTCGAACCCAGGACAGTGGGATCATGACCTGGGCTGAAGGCAGACACTTAACTGACTAAACCACCCAGGCATCCCAAGAGAGTTATTTTCTAACCCGGGCCAAGGCATGTCCAGGATGAGACACTGAAGCAAAAAGTGACTCATTATAATTTTGCTTAGTATTAAGTCAGAGCCAGACACCCTACTCCACCTATGCACCTCTTTTTCACAGGTAATTCATGCTTTAAATATATCAATTAATCCAGATTCTGGAAGAGACATACCTCCAGTTTCTTTAGGTTTGCTTTAATGCTTATTACCACCATTATCACTACATCAAAGAAGAAGGTATTGTATGTGAACGATAATTAAAGGTTTTAAAACTCAGTGGTGCTAAGCAAGAATGGGAGATTATTGTCATAAAAAAGATGATAGTGAAAAAGAGAGAGGTATAAAAACTAAACAGAAGTCTACTAGGTATAGAGATTTTATTGACGTTGGGGGCCCCAAATCCTGAGAGATACAAAAGATAAAAGATTAAAGGGTTAAAAATTACTTCTATTGTGACATTTATATTTTAGTCCAGGTGCTTAATTATTTGTCTTTTTACTAGTCTCTTATTTCTTGAGTGCATGTCATCTTCAGTTGTGTAGACTTCCACTTAGCAAAATATCTGACCCAGAGAAGAAACATAATAAACATAAGTTGAGAACACAAACTTATGAATGAGAACCAAAAGGAGATAAATAAATGAAACTATGCCATCCAGAAGAAGTGGAAACCATCAAGTTACTTTTTATGCAAAGACTAGGAACTTGCATGTTTCGGGGCTGAGGAGTCCAAGCCATGGATGTATATGGCATTCCTACTTCTGGGGAAAAATGAATGTAAAAACATTGTCTATATCCATGTTCTAATCATGGTATCCTTGAAATCTGCAAGACGCAGTGATTTTTCATCATTGAAAAGAACTAAGAATCTTATTTCTATGGCAAGAACAAGTTAGATTAATTTCACTGAGAAAAAAAAAGTAACAACTCACTAACTAGTCAAATGCTGTCCAGTTTTGAAGATCACCAAAGTAAATTCAAATTTTCACATCTCTGATATGACGGAATGAAGTCCGTCCATTAATACAGAGAGGAAAATATAGAAAGCATTCTTCAATCCATTCAAATTTTAAGCCCTACTATTGTACAATCATAATATAAATCTCTCATTTTAATGATAGTTACATAAATTATAGAAAACTAACAATTACAGAAAGATATAGTCTGGAGACTAAAAATTAAAGTTGGATGTTTACATGGAGTCATATTCACTTATCTTAAGAACATAAGTAAGGACCTGACAATTTAATTTGGATGTTATAAACAAAGTATTTGGTGGAGAATGCATTTTTAGAAAATTAAGTATATACACCAATGAACTCATTAACATCTCATAAAACATTATCTAGGAATTACACTAAACTCTGAACTTTTAAAAAATATTTTAATTTATTTTAATGTTATATTCTTTTTTCATTTATTCTTTAAACATATTGGTGATTCTTCTCTGTGCCTCACTCTGTCCTATAAGTTTTGAACACAAAAATTAATGACAATCTCATATCTGGCATACATTTGGCCATTTTTTCCTTCCATGTACAGCTGTGAGGTCATTACCTACCCTCAGAATCCTTCTCATCTCAAGGCTTCAGGCAGTTACTGTCACTTGGGAGAAGTGCTTTTAAGATGCATCCAGTTTGCCATTTCTGATAAGTGACATCAAAGAACTTGTATCTAGTTGGAGACAGTATATATTTCATGAATGCTGACATGTTTTAAGGCAATATTTTGATTAGTAAGACATGGGCTGTATGAGTTCAGTAGTAGGAGAAATCACTGCAGGTGGGAGCAGGAACAGAGGTAAATTCAGGTAACTTGTCTGCCATTGGGTCTGTAAATAATGCTTAGAGTTTAAAACGGAGAGACCATTCCAACAGAACAAAGCATTAAGAACAAAAATGTTCTTTTTTTTTTTCAAAGGATGAATGTGCTGTGCATTTATAATGATGCAAAGTAGTATTAAAAAGAAGTGAGTTAATGTAATTTCTTAAATCCCAAAGGAAATGCCTGATTCTAGCTTATTTTACTTTGACTGTTAAATACACCTTCCCCCATCCATGCCTTCAATGAATTTTAAACTTCAGACATGTTCCTTTTCAGCTTGTGTCTTTCCAGCTAGAATCTAAATTTTCCAGTCTATCACCTCTTATCCCCTTGAGCATTTTATTTGTCATGCTCTGTACAAGCTGCAAGTACACGAACACTTTCTTGAAAGGAGTTAAGGACTGTGGTGACAATAACTTCTCATGTACAGACTTGCATGAGTTTATGAAGAAATGCTGCTGTAAACAATCACTGTCCCAGGAAATCATCTTGGACAGGCTATTCTTTGATTTTGCCTTTCACATATCACCCATTGTTAATCTTTTATTTTATTCAACAAAAATTTATAGGGTGCCAACCACCCATAAGATTTTGTCCAAAACATTAAGGATAAAAAGATTAATAAGATTGATAAGCAATGACTTTTGTCCTAAAAGACCAAATGTTTAAGGAAGACAACAGATGCGTAAAAAAGATAATTCTTAAAAATGGGCAAAGTTCAATGATAGATATATTCATAGAATGTCTTGAGAGCAAGAAGAAGTGATCTATAACCTAGCTTGGCAAAGGGGATGGATCAAGGAAGACTTCAGAGGAGTGATGTTAGCCAAGCAAACAAAAGGGCTTCCAATATCTCTTCTTAACAAAGAACTAAGGAATACATTGCTTATACCACTGGATATTGGCTTATGTCATTTGCTATCATTGTGACTCTGACTATAATACACAACACATCAAGCTTTGGCTTCTAACAACAGCCTACTCACATTTCAACACTACATCGTCACACCCTGACTTTATAGTTTTGAAGTTCTGATTCAACATGGAGAGTATGAAAATGACCTAGGATGTGACCATTCGGAGATGATGCAAGCTGAGAAAAGAGATTAATTCACCCTAGAATAGTGCTTCTTCACATGGTGTCCCTGAGTCAGCAGCTTTGGGGACACCTGAAGACTTGTTAGAAAGGCAAACTCTCAAGCCCCACCTCCAACCTACTGAATCAGAAACTCTGGGGGTTAGGGCTTATAAATCTGTGCTTCAACAAATACTCCAGGTGTTTCTGCTACACTTAAAATTTGAGAACAACTCTGTTGGAGAGGGAACAGATCACATCATACCAGTGAACATTGGTTTTTCAAAAGTAATCTGGAAAGTTCTCACCAGAAAAGGAGAGAAATGGATTATGACCAACTGACAAAATATGTCAAGAATATCAAGAATATCCAACAGAAATGGATGATGGTCAGCTGACAAAATATGTCAAGAATATCTTCTGGCCAGCAGAAGATATAAATGTAAGATATAAATGATAGTAAGATATAAATGATACCAAACTGGTATTCTTTGTGCCCAAGCTCAGCAGTCAGCTTTTCAATTTATTTTCTTCATGAATACAGTATTTGGGGGGAAAGGAGATAATAACAGTGTGTAGAAACTTTATTGTACTTGTTTAATCATTTTAATTAGTAAAATAGTTAAAGGAATTTAAAATAGATCTTTTAAAAGTCACATGGCTCTCCTTTTAAATCAATGACTTCAATTCAGATCTTTCTACTCTATGACATTTCTACTCAGCATTAGAATCTCTCTATGCCAAAGAAATATGAAAATCCATATCTTGCCATTGTACCATTTTAATATTCATTTTAATGACATAATATAAAAATTCCACTTTACTAAGAATATCCATAGCATAAATACCCTGTAATAAGACATTTTAACTTTAATAGCAAAAATTTGTGCTCTTGTATCACTCTAGCATGATGGATAAGAGCATCCAAATTAGGTTTTTAGCACAACCTTTGGACTACATTAGCAAAAATAAATATTAACATAAGAAATATATGATGGAAAATCTTTAGCACTATACAAAAAATTAATTCAAAAGGTATATTGATCTTTAAGCCACCTAAAATAAAATGTATTAAGCAATTCTAAATATTTCTATAGCAAAAGTGCTCCATATTTCACACATTTTTTAGACAACCTAAGTAGAAAGAACTCACTAAAACACGAGAAAAATCCTGATAGCTCGGATCAGAATTAGTGGATTTGCCTGGAGAGAAATCCATGAGTACAGAACACATTCCTATAAGTGGTTTTGAAGTCAATTTGTCTTAAGAAAGGTAAAGGAGATGATTCTGGTATTTTAATTCTCTGCTGAAAAGAGAGTAAATATTCATATACGTTGTTCGCTTCATGGTCATTTGGATAAAATAGCTGATTGCTAGGAAATCTAAAACACTAAGAAAACAATATTTAATTTGGACAAAGAAACCAGGAAAAGGCGGTCTGTGTTGTAAGAAGAACATTAGGAAGTTCCCACTAATTTTCTCATCTTATTGTTGCTTCTTGCCTTGAGTGTCAGTGCCAGAACTAAAATTATGAGAGAAACACTGGCTTTCTATTAGACAACTGAGCAAACAAGACCCTTGGTGCTGGCGAGTGTGGGGGACATATTGAGAAGGAGAGAGGAAATACTCAAAGTATGCCTATGAACTGGCAGAAATTCCCAACCCACACTCCAAGTTGTGCAAGCATAGAATACACCCCAAAAGGATAGCAAACATTTCGGGAGCTGAACTAGATTAAAAGCTACTGCCTACATCCTACCCAAAACTTTGGTTCTATATCTAAGGGGATAGACACACCAGAACAACTGCCCACAGAAGGTAAAAGAGTTTGTGATATGAACCTGACTAGGTTAATTAAATGTTAAAGAAAAAGCCAGGGGCGCCTGGGTGGCTCAGTCGGTTAAGCCGCTGCCTTCTGCTCAGGTCATGATCGCAGGGTCCTGGGATGGAGTCCCCCATGGGGCTCCCTGCTCGGCAGGGATCCTGCTTCTCTCTCTGCCTGCCACTCCCCCTGCTTGTGCTTGCTTTCTCTCTATCTCTGACAAATAAATAATAAAAATCTTAAAAAAGAAAAAGAAAAAGCCAAAATTCTCCAGGATTCAAAAGCCTTGCAACATAATATTCCAAATTCCCAGGATAAAAATCAAATTTATTAAGCCTACAAACAATCAGGAAAATTTGAACAACCCTCAAAAGAAAAGATAATCAGTGGATGCCAATCTCCAAATGACACAGATGTTGGAAATATTGAACAAAAATTCTAAAGCAGCAATATAATTATTTTCCATAAGATAAAAGTAAAGACTTTACACTAAATGGAAAGGTCAAAAGTCTCAGCAGAGAAGTAAAACCTACAAAAATAACCAAATGAAAACATAAGAATTATAAAATACAGTATCTGAATTTTTTTTTTAATTACCATATGGGTTTAACAGAAGAATGGAGATGACAGACAAAAAAAGAGTCAGTGAACTTGAAGGTGAATCAACACAAATGATCCAATCTGAAGATCTGAGAACAAATACATTTTTTTAATTGAAGCTCAGAGTCCTGTTGGATATTATCCAAAGGTATAACATTTATAACATTGGAGCCCCAGAGGAAAGGAGAAAGGGATTGACAAAGATAAAATATTTGACAAAATAATGGCTGAAAATCTTCCCAAATTTGATGAGTGACATAAATCAAAACTTTGAGAAAATTAGAGAACTTTAGATAGAAAAAAGTCAAAGAAAATTATGCTCATATAAATAATAAAACTCCAGAAACTTAAAATAAGGAACACATTGTGAAAACCCGGGCAGAAAAAAAAAATGATACAGTACGGACTAAGGAGTGACGGTTGTAGACTTCTCATCAGAAATCATGAAGCCCCGGGGCACCTAGGTGGCTCAGTCAGTTAACTGCCTGCCTTCAGCTCAGGTCATGATCTGAGGGTCCTGGGATTGAGCCCCACATTGGGCTCCCACTCAGCAGGAGTCTGCTTCATCCTCTCCCTCTGCCCTTCTCATCTCTGCTTGTGCTCTCTCTCTCAAATAAATACATAAAATCTTAAAAAAAATAAATCGTGAAGGCTGAGGACAATGAAATGCCCTTAATTTGCCCTCCCAACCCCAGCATAAGAAGAAGCTGCAAGTACAAAAGTCTATGTCCAATGAGTATAAACAAATGATACAAGAATAACAACAAAATCTTACATAAAGAAAACTCAGAGAATTAATTAACAGCTCAAAAATAAATGTTGAAGTTCATCAGGTTGAAGGAAAATAATACCAAAAGGAAACTTGTAACTTCAAGAATGAATGAAGTGTAGCAGAAGTGGTAAGTTTCTGGGTAAATATAATAAACTATTTTTATCCTCTTACTCTAAAATATGCCAGACTCATAAAAGCAAACATTGCTGAAGGAGGGGACAATATATGTAGATGTAACAAACATGATGAGAAAAGAAACATATATATGTAAACTGTGAAGTATTTATGTAAATTGTGAAAAGGAATGACCAAAAGAAGAACCACCAAAAATATAAAAAGTGGTTAAAAGCCAACAGATAAATTAAAATGAAATTCTAAGATATTCAAATTGTCCAAAATAAAGTAGGAAAAAGGAAACACTAAAACAAAACAAAACAAAAACCCATAGTGGGCAAACATCAAAACAATTGAATGATGGACCTATCTTGAAGCACTCCAATAATTATATAACATGGAAGTGAGCTAAATAACGAACTAAAAGACAGAAGTTATCATGTTGAATGTAAAAACAAAAACGAAAATAAGTGTTCTTTGAAAGAAATTTGCTTTAAATATAATGAGATATAGGTTAAAAGTAAACAGACAAAAAAATATACAACATGCAAACCTGATCTAGAGAAAGCTCTACTGGATATATTAATATCTGATAAAGTAGATTTCAAAATATCTTTAGTTGCTTCTTATAAAGTTAAACATAAATTTATTACGTTGCACTACAAGGTATTCACCCAATTGAAGTGAAAAGCTATTTGTATTTAAAAGCATTTATATGAATGTTTTATAGATTTGTTTATAATTTCCTTAAACTGGAAGCAACTCGCATACCCCTCAAATGGGTTATAGATAAACTGTAGTATATCCAAAAAACATATTACTACTTAGCAATAAAAATGAATGAACTATTGAAACTTGCAACAACATGAATTAATCTCAAATGTGTAATGCTAAAGAAGCCTGCCTCATAGGGCACTGGGTGTATGAATGCATTTATATTATATGACCTCCTCTAAAATGGAAAAGTAAAACTTCAAAAAATGGAGGACAAATTTTTAAGGGTTATGTGTGGAGAGAAGTGGGAGTAAACGACTGCAGAGGAACAAAGGGCAATTTGGAGAGATTGTTATGAACGGTTCTGTACCTTGACTATGGAGATGGTCGGAGGTAACTTAGCATTAGTCAAACCATAAAGTGCAAAACTCAAGTTCAATATGAAATTGTGATTTTAAAATGCTATATTGGTCATTCTGGAGATAAACAGAAAAAACTGCAAATGGACCGTATATTAAACAAAATTGTTAATATTGTCATTATAGTATTTTTGTTACTGTTACTTTTCTTAGTAATTATAGGCAATTGGGCTTCTTTAAGGAGAATTTGCTTATTTTGGGGAGATGCATCCTGATGTTTTTATGAATGAACGTGTTATGATACCTGTGACTTATTTTCAAACACTTTAGCCTAACCCAAGTGTACGTGAAGAAAACAAACATGAAAAAATTAGAACAGTTGGTGAATCTCTATGAATCCCTATTGAGGGGTTTATTATGCAAATCTTCACAGTTTTCGTAGGTTTAAACTTATTTGAAAAAAAATGTTTGGTGAAGATTTTTTCTAATGTTCTATTTGTAGAACCATCACTAAAGTCTGTTGTCATTAATTTAATTTCTAAAGAACATGATAGTCATTTATCGTGGTTCCTAAAATTAGTAGAGTGTAAAGGAAACATATTAGAAGCTCTATGATTTGGTCCAAAGAAAATGGCATGTAAACGTATAACAGGAGAAACATGGTTTAGAGATTTTAGGTGGAAGTACAGGATTTCGGTAACTTCCTTATGAGTTAAAACTTAGAATTTTTTGTTTAAAAACCAAAAAGCAAAAGACAGGAAAGAAAAGTAGAATTAGTGGCTACTGTTCTTTTTTTTTTTTTTTTTTAGGATTTCTGATAATTCAAGAAAAACTGGTAATTTGTGTGCAATATAGTCATTGTAAACAACAACAGCAAAAACTGGCATGCAGAGTCTAATAAACAAACACTGAACTCTGAGGAGGCCATGGTAGGAATTTATATGGAAGAGATTTGTTCTATACAATGAACTTGAAGTGAAGGCAGATCAAGGACCTATGGGGAAAAATAACCTTATCACATCATTACCCTACTTAAAATCATCAGTGATTCTACATTGCCAGGATAAAATATGTATCTTTGAGTCTGCCTACCAGTTTCCACAGACTATTCCCTTTTTGCTTTTCACCTTCTTTTCTGATGATACTCCCATCAGAACAAAACAAGTCAGGCTTCCACAAACTTGTAGAGTACTGCAGGGATTTTTTTCTTTTCAATGTCATTGCCAACCCTGGTTGGCTGGCCAAGTCCTTGTCAGCTATCTGAGCTGTGCTCAGTCATAATCATCTCATCCACAGAGCTTTCCATGACTCCCCCCTAACTAGAATGATCACTTATCCCTCAGAATATTCTAGTTATTCTACGACATTTCAGTAACTACATTTAAATTATTTGGATACATCTCTGCCCACCAGGGATGATGCCTTATTTGTTTTTGTATCATTAATATCTAATATAGTGAGGTATTGACTCTGAAATCAACATGTGCCTACTTGATAAAGCCCCTGGTGCTCTCCAGATATAATGGTGGATGATGACATGTGAGTTAAAGCAAAGTGAAGATACAAAGCCAAGAGTGATTTTTGCCAGTATGGAAAAGAATTGTCATTCTCTTGACAAATATAGCACTCACCTTTTGGGTCTCCAAATCTGATTCATAGCAAAGGAACTCAATCTAATTTACTGCAAAACAAAACAAAATAAAAATCCCCTGAGTCATCAAAGCAAACAAAACCATTTCTTCCTTATCTACGTAGTATCAAAAGCTACTAAAATATAAATGAGAATACCATCGTGAACTTTATTGTCTATCTAAAGAGCCAAGAAAATGGTATTTAATATAAAGGAAAAATTTATAACAATATGTATGTTGCTCAAACTTCTAAATACCTAGAGCAGTCCTCTAAAACCTTATGACTAAATGCAAATTCTTGGTCCCTGTCCCATGCCTACTGATTCAGAACATGCATTCTTAGGAACAAAATCACTAGGCAACCATATATATATTAGAGTTTGAAAAACATTCTCCTAAAAGATATCTAAGATATCCAGAAGAAAACCAAAGTTTGGCTTAAACTCTCCCTGGAACAGAAAAATTTTGTATTTACCCCAAAGGTGTCAACTCAGAGGCAGCAGCACACATTCCTAATGCACAAGATGGCTGATAGCATTTGTATCCATCTTGTATCCGTGTTATCAGGCATCCACACTTGTCTGCATCGGCTGTTCACAGATAAAGTTAGCATTTTTGAAATGAGTAGCTATATCAATCTATTTGTGCGCAAATAACCGCCTAATATTTATTTTCTGTCTGTGGAAGAATGTGCATGAGTCCACACACTCCAACTTGACTCCAGGATTTATCCTTTTTTTTTTTTTTTTTTTTTGGAAATTCAAAAAAGGAAAACAGAAATGTACATTTTCTGTAACTACATTGAGTTTAAGAGATTAAACATTAATAGTAAATAAAGGGCTCAGGTAAAACTGGTTTCCTTGTTAATTCTTTTTCATAGCTGTGCTTTCAGGAGACTGACTTCAGTTTCTCTCTTCAGCTGTAATTTGAAATGCAAATAATAAAGTTATTTAAATTCCTACTGATTATGCTGGGATTAAAAAAAAAAAGGAGAAGAAAGCATCTTTTGCTAAAAGAAATGCTTGAAATGTAATGACCTATTTAGAAGGGAAAAAGTGTATTGAATGGTGTTATAAAAACAGTACTTTCTTTGTATTTGAAAACCCTATGATTTGACACTTTTTGTTTATCTTTCAAAATAAATAACACATTAACCAAGGAGGATTTTGGTAGCTTCGCTATGGATAAACTCTCCCACAGGTTAACAGACAGAACCTGTAGCAGAAGCACATCAATAGGATTCTTCATCTTCCATCCTTGCTTTCTTAAAATCTTCAAGTTGGTCTAAACATGGAACCCTATATGTTTTTTGAGGGCTATGGATCCAGAACTCTTAGGACTCTGTCTGGAAGGAAGATTTCAGGGATTATATACCACAGCTTACTTACTTAGTTTCTTTGAAACAACCAAAACTAATGTCAAAATAATTATACCTGAAATCTACCTACATCTGATAAGAGAAACCATTGTTCATATCAGTTAAAATATAAAAAATTATTGTATGAATGTATTTTTAGATATTTTATCTTGTTATCATTATAGTAAATGTATATCAGATAGCACATATCTATAAATAAATTTTAAAATCTTTAATGAAGAGAATGTGATAGATTCGGTTTTAATTTTTCTACTGACCTAATTCTTGAACTTGGAGAGAAATCATTACTCATAAATGTGTACAAATATAATATATCTACTCACTTAAACCAATTCAATTAAATCTGTATGTTTCAATTGATTTGTGCATAGAGTTTAGGGAGAGTACTATTTGTATTTTTGTTTTTTTAGCATCAAAGCATATTACATTTAAAATAGGAGTAGAGTAAGTCTGAAAGATGAAAATGAAGATTTATTCATTTGGGTTCTACTCACAATGTGAAGATTCTCTCCAAATTTCTATTTTAAAAAGTCTTTGTTAGTTCTGACCCAAAGTGCTTGCTTGGTTGTAATGATCCCTGGGATTTAGCAGCTTGCTTATGGAATGGGAATGAGGAATGGCTCAAGGTAAGAAGAATTTGGGGAGTCATAAATTTAAATAATGCTTTGCTAATACCATAATTTACACATAAAATTTTAAAAGGATGTCCTAGAGAATGAAACATTTCCCACCCCTCACATGAAGACTTATTCAAAAGATTAAGGAACGCTCATCTCCTTGCAAGTATGCAACTTCACTTTAGGGACTCTGGAGACATTTAGGTGATTTAGGAGAGTCGTAGCTAGTTTGTTCATGCAGAAAAATCACTAATAAAAATATGACTTTCAGAGTCAAAAGTTAAAATAAATCTCAGCTCTGCCCCTTTCTAGATTTTTCATTTTAGGTGTTTTTTGGTTTTTGTTTTTAATGTAAGTGACTGGGTTTTAAAAAGTAATTTAATTTGCGAATACAACAACTTCTTATTTTTGCCCGCTAGATATGATGCGGGAGCAGATGTAACCAACCCATGACAATCCAGGAAAGACTCCATTTGATAAACAATTCCTACTAAAGTCTCCAGTCTCTTACAGTGCAGAGTATAGTCACCCTATGATGTGTAAGGTCTGCTCATGTGTAGTTACCCTCCTAAGATACTGCTTGAACTGCTGGATATCATTGTCTTTTAAAACTACTGTAGATTACAGAGCGCCTGGGAGGCTCAGTGGGTTAAAACCTCTGCCTTTGGCTCAGGTCATGATCTTGGGGTCCTTTGGAATCAAGCCCCGCGTTGGGCTCTCCGCTCGTTGGGCTCTCCGCTCAGCGGGGAGTCTGCTTCTCCCTCTCTCTCTGCCTGCCTCTCATTTACATTTTCTTACTTTTCTTACTTCACTTACACTTTCTTACTTTTCTTACTTCAAAGCCTACTTGTGATCTCTCTCTGTCAAATAAATTAATTAAATCTTAAAAAAAAAACTATCGTAGATTTATTTTGTATATTGAGTTAATTTCTTTTGAATTTAAGTTGTGAAACACAAATATTTCAACTAATTACCCATAGTAATGGAGTTGACTAGTTGGTTTTAACACCCACCCGTTGCCTTTTTACCAGGAGCTGATGTAAATCTTCTCAGCATCTTTATCCCTTCTCATGTACATTTGTTGAGTTTCATGCTTTACATGTTTCTTCTACATTTAGTAAGTTTTCCAGTCACTGTGGTCCAGTGGCCATGCTACTGGAATGCCACTTGGAATGCTACTTTTCTGGTCGTTGCACTATTGCTCTCTGGACGGTATTCATTTGTTCCCTTTTTTTTTTTTTTTAATTTTCCCTCTGAATATTGATACATTTCATTTAACTATGTTGTGTTCAATCAAATTTTGGATTTCCTTTCAGAGCTTTACTCTCTCCTTGGTGAGCTAGGCCTGAGGACATGTTCTGGGTCACCCAGAAATCTGAGTTATCTCATCTAGTGTCTCCTTACAGGATCAAGATTCTAGTTGGTCTCATTAGTTTATTCCTAAAGAGATAGTCTGTCCTAATAGCCCGATTCTCTCAAACCTATTATTTCAAAAAATATTTCTTGAGAAATCATTTTGTTTAGACTATTAAATACTGGAATGTGGGCAGGGATGAACAAATAAAATAGAAATAGAATATGCCTTCAAGAGCTTACAGACTAAAGCAAGACTAAAATATATCTCCATATATACCCCAGTGTCCTTGGATAGGTATTCAGTAAATAAATAAAAGAAGTGAGGAAGGATGGGATAGAATATACGTGGGAATAGCAAGTGGTCTGGTTTGATTAATTTAGCTCTAAGTGAAGGTGAAAAGTATCAAACTTGGAAAAATCGAAGTATCATTTCTATTCTTTTGAATTTCTTGTTGAAGAACGTTTTGTGGGCCTGAATGAGTTCTAACTTTTGGAATGTTGCATGTGCTCAAAAAGAACATTTTCTGTTGTTGGATAGAGTATTCTATAAATATCAATTAGATCAAATTGATTGATGGAGCTGTTAATGTCATCTACATCTGTACTGATTATCTGCCTGCTTGATCTATCAATTCCTGACAGAAGACTCTTCAAGACTCCAATTATAATAGGGGATTTGTCTATTCCTCTTTTAGTCCTATTAGTTTCTGTCTCATGTATTTTAACATCCTGTTGTTATGTGCATACATGTTCAGAGTTATTATGTCTTTTTGCAGTATCATGTCTCTTTATCGTGTAATAACCCTCTTTATCCTTGGTAATTGTCCTTATCATAAAGTTTTAAATTAATATAACTATGCTTCCTTTTTTAATGGTTAGCATGATATATCTTTCTCTTTCCCTTTAATTTTAACATTTTTGAATATTATATATATTCTGAGATACATAAAGATGCAGTCCAGAAATTTAAATATAAATGTTTAAAGTTAGTTTCTTGTAGACAACATATAATTTGATTTTGTTAATGCAGTCTGACAATTAGATAGTGTGGTTTAGACCACTCACATTTAAGATGAACATTGATATGGCTGGAATAATATCTACCCTCTTTCCACTTGCTTCTGACTTGTTGAATTTGCTTTTTGTTTCTCCCTTCTAGTCCTCCTGCCTTCTGTTTTATGTGATTCCATTTTATCTTCTCATCATATCATTTATACTTTTTTTAAACTAGAGATTAGCCTAGAGTTTATAATATACATTTTCAAATAATCTCTGTCCACCTTCAAATGACATAATACCACTTCACGTGTTACTCATTTACCTTATAACAAAATATTCCCAATTCCTCTTTGTGAACCCTTGGACTACTGATGTTTTCCTTTATCTTATATGTATATTAAGATCATCAACACATTGTTACTTGCCTTAGCATTCATATAACCTTTAATGATATTTTTGATAAATTAAACTAATAATACTTTATCCATTCTCCCTTTCAGTTTCTTTATGTAGATCCAAATTTTTGATCATGTACAGTTTTTCTTCTGCCTAAAAATTTCTTTCACAGTTCCTACAAAGAAGATGTGCTCTCAATGAACACCTTCTGTTTTTATTTGGCGGAGAAAGTCTTTATTTCACTTTCATTTTTTTAAATTATTTAATTGTAGTTGACATATATTAGTTTCAGATTTACAACACAGTGATACTCTTTACATTACTCAATACTCACCATGATACATGTAGTCATCATGTTACCATACAGTATTACACTATTATTGGTTATAATCCCTATGATGTACTTTTCATCTCCAGGGCTTATTTTATAGCTGGAGGTTTGTACCTCTCAATCCCTTTCACCTGTGTCCTCCTTCCCCTCCAACCTCTCCCATCGGGCAATCACCAGTTTATTTTCTGTATTTATAAGTCTGTTTCTGTTATTTTGTTTTGTTTTTTAGTTTCCATATGTAAGTGAATATGGCATAAAATATTTCTCTGTCTGACATATTTCATTTAGCATACTACCTGTAGGTCCATCCATTTTAGGGCAAATGGCAAGATTTCATCCTTTTTAATGGCTGAGTAATATTCCATTTTGTATATATGTACCACATCTTTATCCATTGATCTATGGATGAATATTTGGGTGGCTACTATATCTTGACTATTGTAAATCGTTCTGCACTAAACATATAGGCGCATATATCTTTCTGAATTAGTGTTTTTGATTTCTTTGTGTAAATATCCAGTAGTGGAATTACTGGATCATACGGTAGTTCTATTTTTTTTAATTTTTTGAGGAACCTCCATACTGTTTTCCATAGTTTGAACTCCCTCTAACAGTGTGCCAGTGTTCCCTTTCTTCCCATCCTTAAAACACTTGTTATTTCTTGTCTTTCTGATACTAGCCATTCTGATTGGTATGAAAGGAAATCTCACTGTGCTTTTGATTTGCATTTCCCTGATAAGTAGTTGTTCAGCATCTTTTCATGTGTCTGATGACCATCTGAGGTAGTAGAGGGTTCCTTTCTCCGAGCTGTAATAAGGTTCCCGAACTGTACTCCAGAAAAGTCTTTTTCCCTAAAGGTAGGCCTTTGTTATGGAAAAAGCTCTGGACTTGTCTATGAGGGGAATTTTTCTTGTATCCTCAAAATATTCCTAGAAAGAAAGGTCAAAAAAGTATTGAGGCCCCAAGCCCCTCTTGGAGCTTTTTCTCCTCTTGTGTCAATCCAGGCTCTGCCTCCAGCAATTTATCAACATTTCCATTTATGTGTTCCTGGTAGTTTGGGCTCTAGGAGCTTCCGCTCCTGGTGAATAGATCTCCATTGCTGCATCTGTCTTCAGATTTCAGGGTGAGGGTTTGCTTTGCCATATTAGTTCTCTTGGTGGGTCTTGGAAAAATTGCCGATTTTTAGCTTGCCCTGTTTTTTCTTGTAGGAAGAATGGGAATGACTATTTCTGAGACATTTCAGAAATAAAAACAAGCATCCTTAGAAAAGAAGCTTGGAGCCAAAATATGGAAAGGTTTATTCTAGAAATCTGGTTTTGAGAACAACTGAAAGTTTGAAACTTACATTCCAAGTAGATGCTAAAGGAAATACTAATTGGCAGTTGTGCTGAAATTGGCTAAAGTTAGGGGAAACAGTGGGATGGAAGACCAACTGGGAAGTTATTGATGTCTCCATAGTCAATACTGACAGCTTAAGCACAGATAGCACAAGTGGTAATAGAGAAAAAAGATGGGCATAAGAAGAACTGCAAAGACAGAACAGGCTCAGTTTACAACTCATGGTAAGTGGAGGAAGTGGAGAGAAAGGGGGCAACCAATGATGACTCAAAGATTTGAAGGTAGTGGTGAAGGCAGTGTGGGTGATTTTCACAGAAACAAGGCACAGAAGAGAAAAGAGACACTTTAAAGGGACATGATGATATTATGAGGATATGGAAATCACCATTTAGAAAAGACCATCACAAAGTTGAAGTCAAACAATTTACCAAAAATATGGCAGCTGGAGATTTATATTGGGAGTCAGCCACATAGAGACTAGTTGAAGTTATATGCCTAACTGCCTTTGTGGATAATGACATTAAAAAATATTTTGTTGAACAAGATTTATTAATCACCCAAATTTATTAATCAGCTAACCTGATCAAAATTAAAGTTTATGCAAGTCTTATTGGCTCCCTTTTTTGGCTCAATTATAGGCAAAAGAGATTTAAAACAAGATACAATTAGCTGTCAATGAATCAAGTATTATCTAATGGATGCATGTAATGTGGGCCACACTTTTAATGGACCTCCAATGGTGTCACATTTATCAGGCTCAAATCTATAGCCAGAGGTATTAGGGAAGTGTAAATTTATGGACACAATTCATTGGATGTGAAGTTGACCATAGCACATGGCTATTTTCATCCTGACACTAACAACAGAAGTGAAATGCACTTGGATCTTACCAGAAACGTCAAAGAAATTCCTATATAATGGATATCCATAAATGCTTTATCCAGGAAAGGAGATTTCTTTTGAATTAGTATATTTTGATACATTCAAATTCCGTGTGTTTATAAGTATAAACAAACAGTAACAGTGATTAGGAAATAGAAGTGAATATATAGGGGAACGATTTCTAACATTACAGCTATATATTTAGCTCTATGAAACATTCATTCTACAGAAAAACTAAAATATTGAGCACATTATTTATATTGTGTTCAAGCCCACAACTTAATTTGGCTAGTCAAGAAAAAATTTGGTGGACCTCTGATTGTTAACCAACTCTTTTCAAATCTATTGACTTCTGAATGAACAACATTGTGCTCTCATTGAGAGGGTCAAATTACCCAGGATTTTAGCTCCATGTCAATTTATAAATAGACAAATCACCATAGACACATCTCCCAGCATGGCTCTGTTCTATTTCTGCCAGTTCCTGCCTGTCAGGTTTATAATTAGACCCTGGATTCTTTCTAAAGCCATTTTGACTTTGCATCTCCCAAGTTCCTTCAGACTTTAGCGATGTGCTAGTGTTGTCATGTAGAAGACGAACTATTCCATTGGAGTGGTAGAACACATTTCTAGATGAACTGATGTGGCCATAAGTCACAGGTACTAAGCTGGGTACTCTTGAAGAAAAATTGAAAGTTAAGAGCATTTGAGGTGGGAGGCAAAGGTATAGCCCCTTGGACATTCTCATGGCAGGTTATGACTTCTCTGCAAAGGCAGCCCATATCTAAATAATATAGATTTGTATTTTCGAAGCAGATAGCCTTACTGTAAAGCCACATTTACAGTTATCATTGATTTTTAGATAGTTCTTGAGTTCGTGAGGGACCCTGTGCACTCAAGGATTCCAAAGAATCTCCTGACCCATCAGAACACACTCAGCCTGGAACTGGAAAATGAAGGAAAGGAAACTCACGCTCATCTGGAAAATGATTGGAGGTACTAGAGCTGAAGCAAAAGAACTTTCCACAAAGGAGCAGCTGCCACTGGAACTAGACACAAACATTTCTATCCTAGCATGGACTGCTGAACGAGATGACACAATTTCACACAGTTCCTGACTTTTTCAGATTAATTCCCTATATTGAATCCATTTCACTTTAGATTATGTAGACAAGGCACAAACATGTTCTAAAAGCCTAATGAAAGCAAGGGAGGAAGTCAGGCAGCGATGGCATGGTTTTTACACTTTCTAATACCAGCACAAATCTTGTAAAGAGTGGGAGTAGATTGCATTCTATTAGAGGCAAAATATTTCAAGTCACACGACTTAGTGATATCTAGATTTCTTCTTACAGCTGGTGAATTACAAATTCTTTAAATGAATTATATTTCATTTAAAAAATTTTTACACCTACTTCGGAGTGATGGTTCAGTCCGTTGTCCTGAGGGCCCGGTGAAGGTCTCAAATTTAATAGTCTATTTGATCCTCTTGGCTCTGAAAAACATGACATGTTTTCCTAAGTGGTGTCTGTAGAGGCAAACTTTTTCACATATAGTATTCTTTTATTTCAAACCTGTTTGAAAGGAACACGCAAGGATTCTAAAGTAGAATGTTAGATTAAAATGTAATTGGGAACTGTAGAGATCATCCAAGTAATGAGTTAGTTAGTTTGTTTTCCAAGTAATGAGTTTTAAGAAAGCAAATACTCTTTAAGAAGTACATAATGATACAAATACATGCTAACTTTAGAATATCTAGAAAATCTAGGGAAAGGAAGCACAAACTAAAAATCACTTGACTCTTCAAACCCAATAACCACTTTTTACCATCTAGGCTCATAGTCTCCTAATCTCTTTTCAAGCACTTTAAACTGAACAACCATGGCCATAAAGAGTTTTACTATTCTCCCAGAATATTAATTTTTCACTTATAAAATGACATTTTTGTATTATTAACACAGCTACAGATTTTAACTGAATACCAAAAGTGAGTTCTAAATTTTGCCCAAAAGGTCACTTTTGGGCTTCGGTTTTCTGATCTCATCAGAGCTACTGTGATTTTCCTCACTTAAATAAGTAGATCACTGTCTTCATGGTCAACCTCACCTTGCATATTTGAAATATATCTTGAATATCATTTTAAACCACCCCACTTCAGTACCACCCACATGTAAGGGAGAGAGAAAACATGCTATTGGAGTAAAGGATAAATATGCAACGATTAATACTATAAAGAAGATAGTGCTTTTGTGCAGTGGCTGACAGGGTCCTATGTACCCACCTGTCTGAGAATGCACAGGGAATTGGAATGTTCAGCTTTCACACATATTAGACTCATTGTTTAAATCAGTTCTCATTTTTCCTTTTTTCACCTTAAAATACATGTCAGAAATGGATTTATATGAGTTAACCTACTTTTGTTCATTGTGACTTCACTCTGCTTTTATTACCCTCCTCCCCAAGCCAAGGCAGCAGCAAAAATGTCTAGCTTCCATTTATTTTACACCTCTTCTTGCTAAATTATCACCAGGTTTGAGCTTTAAAATTCATTCACAGACAGCTCAAGTTGGGTGCATAAACATGTTTAATTCATTTGTCATTAGGCCACATGACACCTTGTTCCTTTAACTTTGCAGCCCTTGCAGCAGGCTAGCAAAAGTCCCTCTTCTCTGCGTGGGTTAGTTAAGATGTATCTGGCTGTTTTGCACTATCTTTAGTATGCAGGGAGCACACAGATGGAGATAAAAGGCGAAATGTCTATCTTTGAGTCCTCTGCAATACCGAATAAGTTATCAACCCACTAACATGCATGTCTGAATAGACTCCTTTGGCAACAGTGAGATGTTATCTTCCGTGACATGCGAATTCCTCCCTCATGTCAATCCATGAAAGTACTAAAGGATGAACGCACTAGTAAAATGAATGTGGCAACACCACTGGGAATGTGAGAGCATCATATTTTCCCCCAGCTCCTTTAAAAAAAAAAAATTCTCCAGCTGAATCTTCCATATACATATAAATTAGTCAGGCTGAAGAACTGCTTGAGAATCCATCTCTTTAATCTCCTAGAGTAGGCGTGGGGAATATACTCTGTTTAATGCTCAGGGGCCTTGTTTTTCCCCTTCAACTTTGCCATCCTCCTTCACAATCAGCCCACACAGATGGAACTAAGAAACATGTAGGCTGGAAGCTGGGCAGCTGTGCTGGCCAAATAAACACACACTTGACTGGGCCTTGACCCGGAGTAGACGAACCCACAGTGAAAGTCTGACCCACAGACACATGGTCCACCTGATTCATTCATAAAAACAAGCCAACAAAAAATAATAGCTTGTCAGATGCGTATAAGCACGTCACATCCATATGCCATTGGTTGTTCCCAATGACCCTGCGAAGCTGCATCTTGTTTTTGTTTTACATAAGAGTGAATTGAGGTATGGTAAGCCTGCGTGACTTGGGAGTGGTGAGTCAATATTCAAACAAAATATCGTGGCTTCAGAAACCATACCACTAATGCTCTGCTTGCTCTTCTGCTTGTCTCCTCCCACTGCCCCCCTTCCTAAGCATTTGTGTGTTCTTGCCTCATTATAATCCTATAAGGTAGGTTTTGCTATCCCTGTGTCTAAATGCAAAAACACGATGTAGCGGGACTCAAAGAACAGATGACTTTATATGAACTAACCGACTGGGGCACCTGGGTGCCTCCATTGGTTGAGCGTTTGTATTCAGCTCAGGTCATAATCCCAGGGTCCTGGGATCAAGTCCCAGATCTGGCTCCTTGTTCATCAGGGAGCCTCCTTCTCCCTCTGCCAGCTGCTCTCCCTATTAGTGCTCTTTCTCTCTCTCTCCCTCCCTGACAAATAATAAACATTTAATAAAAAAAAGAATTAAACTAGCCAACTACCTATTTTATTTAGTAGGGTGGAAATCATGTCACTGACTAATCTATATCATAAAAATGGAGTTTTAAGAACACAACTGAAATGATGTATCTTCATTTTAGCTCTTGAACTTGGATAGAAGCCTTACTAGACAAGTAGTCAGAAGCACAAAGAAGTTTGCAGTACTGGAATTCGGGAACGCAAAGGCGTGAAACTTGAACTCTTGGCAGTAATTGTTCAAATCAATTTCTATTAAAAATAAGCTATATGTGAAGACACCTGGGTGGCTCAGTTGGTTAAGCTTCTGACAATTGATCTTGGCTAAGGTCATGATCTCAGGGTTTTGAAATAAACTCCCAAGTTGGGTTCCATGCTGGGTGTAAAGCCCACTTAAGATTCTCTCTCCCTCTTCTTTTGCCCCTCTCTGCCTCTAAAAAAAGAGAGAGAGAGAGAGAGAATATGTTATATGTGGTCTTTATGTCCCAGGATCATTCTAGGACCAAGGATTACAGCAATTAAAAATGAACCTTTATTTCAAGAGGCACCCTCACAATAAAAATTAAAAATAGAGATCGATGAAAATCAGTACCTATATCCAAATTAATGAATCAACCTTTCTATCCATCTAGAGAAGGACATAAATAAAGCAGAAATTATATAATAAGAATAGCTATAGTTAATGGGGAATTCATAGTAACATTTAATTAATCATATTTTTTCAAGAAAATTATTAGAACTTTCATCCTATATAGGCAACTCTGCTATGCAATATAAAATTTAAAAACTTAAAAGCCATAATCTCTTCAAGAGTTTCTAAACTCTAAGTAAAAAAGAAAGAAAACTTATAAAAAACAGAAAAAAGAAGTGACAAAAATGGGAACACATGCATTCTGCTCAAAATTTAAGAAACACAAAATAAAGCGATAATTCAAAGAAGGTGAGTCTAGTTCAGGAAGAATTTTTGAAGAAAGATGAGCTGAATTTTTAAGAAAGTTATGGGCACAAGCTCGAGACAAAGGAACAATGCCAATGTCAAGTACAAAGATATGGAAATCCCAAGCAATGCCAAAAGGCTAGCAATAAGGTTTGAGAGGTGGAGTCATGGAATGATAGAACCAACTAATATCATAAAGATAGGATAACTGATGCTACATGATGGTGAGAGGATATAAAAGCCAAGGTGGGGAGTTCACTGGGATCAAACAAATGCTAGGGGACCAATATAGATTGTGGGACAATCTATACAATGCGTGGCAATGGGTTGATAGAAACATGGTGGAAGTTTGTAAAGAAACTTCCTTTCTTGGAAGGAAAAGAACTGGTATTAAAATCCATACAGCATGACTACCAATCTCAGGTGGTTTCCAGGATTTGTCAGTTTCATCTTAGCCTGGAACATTCCTGAGAAACGTCTCCAAGTCTTTCTTCATCCACTGTGGAATGCCTAATACATGTGGAGATGACACTGGTAATTAGAGAATATAAAAATGCTCTGCAATTTAGTTTCCAGCTATCACAGTTTGAAAAACCATATTACAATTTTGTGTATGCCAAAAATAAGGCTCCAAGAAGTTCACTAATGTGAATCAGATCATAAAGCCAGAAAACAATGCAAATAAGACTGGAACACAGGCCTATCTGAATCCATCCCCAAACCCTCAAGATGGTTATATTCCACATGAGAAGACAAGATTCATCATTCTCTCTCTTTTCTTCCCTATATAAATATTTGCTTAGTGCTTTTTCATTTAAATACTATGTGCCAGCACTCATAAATTGGTAGATTATAAAATGAATTCTCATCCTCCCCATTTTCCTGTGCCCTCTCTCCCCTTCTCTATTTGCATTGGCATGAGAACTTCGAGTTCCACTAAATGAGTCATTTGGGACAAGAAAATTAATTTATTTGAGCAGATGTATATAAACGTTGCTCAGAATAGAATCACAAAACAGCCCACTATTTACATAAGGTCCCTATAATTGATGACCTTTTATAGTTTTGTGTGAAGAATCCAAGGAGCTGACTAAGAAAGCTACATGGGAAATATCAACATGATTAGAAATACAGGCTCATCTCTTGAATTCCAATTCAGTGGTGACACACAGTGAGCCTAGAGGAGAAAAATAACCACAGAATTCCTCTGAGCAACAATACATTCTTTACCCTAAGTGTACCCAAAGCCAGCTGATATCACAGTTGGACAGTGTCAAAATTAGGGTATTCCACATTGTTAATTACAAATGTCGAATGCTGTTTTTTTGTTGCTTTTTGGGGTTTTTTGGTTTTGTGTGTATGTGTTTTGTTTGTTTTTTTTTTTTTTTTGCAAATAGTAAGAAATATCTGTTTTAAAGCAAAACCAAGCACTTGTCTTGCATTTGCCTTCCACAGCACCATTCTATTTATATTAAAACTAATCATCTCCACTGTATGACATTTTCAAACTTCTAACTGTAGATCTTTCGCACAAAATGAAGAATACTGTTTCCAAAAGCTCGTGGCTAAGCATAATTCTTATTTTATGGATCAAAGAATTTTCCTCAAGATTAAGACCTTTCATTCTGAAATATTGCAGATTTCCTTACTTCTTTACCCAAGTAGGGAAGAAAAGTCATGATTTGGACTTCAGATTCTTGACGGCGTTGAGCGGAGTTTTCCAGGCGGACAAAGAAACATGGCAGCTTAAAGTACTGGCACAAATTTCTCCAAACATGGATGAGGACACTGATGAAACAGCCAAAGACTTGAAAAAGTAAAGAAAATAACTTGATTTTAAAAACCTACTTTGAGTAGGAATTAACTATCTGAAACTCAAGTGTACATTATTATAAATGGCAACTTACTATGAAGTACTAAATGTCAAAAACTCTTCAGAGTTTAAAAGCTAAAAGCACAAGAAGGGCAAATAAAAAGAAACAGGGAACAAATAGAAGAGGTAAAGGAAGAAGAGCAAATTTTACAGAGGAATCAAAAAACGGGTGATTTTTCTCAGGAGAAGACAAGAGTCTGGCAAGTTCTTAGCAGTCCATTCTTTTTTTTTTTTTTAAAGATGTTATTTATTTATTTGAAAGAGAGAGAGAGAGCATGTGCAAGAGAGAGCACAAGCAGGGAGCCCGACCCAGGGCTCGATCCTAGGATCCCAGGATCATGACCCGAGCTGAAGGCTGATGCTTAACTGACTGAGTCACCCAGGAATCCCAGTTGGTCCATTCCCAACAAGAACTCTATGAAAAGTCAGAGGAATAAGTCTATTTACTTCCAAAAGTGGTAACAAAACAAAGCTCAACGTCTAATAAATATGCGCCAATCTAAGGGCCAGAAACTAGCCTCCAAATACAATAATAAGGATGCTTGTCTAAGGGATATAGAAGCAGATGGTTGCACATATATTTATTTATCCTGTGATAGCATATTGAGTGCCTCCTTTGGCAAGGCAGGGACATATCCCCAGGAGATATGAAAGTGTGCATGCGGCCTGAAGACAATGACAGGGCCTGGCCCTCAAAGAGCTCACAGTTCCATGAGCAAGACAGAGGAAGTGCTCCCAAATTAACCCAGCTTGTGGGAGCTATGCCACAATACAAGGTATTGTGGGAACACAGACGAGGAACTCCAGTCTGTGATCAAGAGCCTCACGTAAGCTTAAAGTCTGATCCATCTTTGCTCTCACAGGAGCAAGAACATTATTAACCATTATGGAAGTTTAGGTAAAGAAAAGAGGATCTTAATGGGCTTTCTATGCTGTGAAAAACTGTGGAACAAAATGGAAGTAGTCTAGGATTCCAGATAACCACTGAATATACCCATTGTTTTGTACTTGTAACAGTTGCTTATCAATAAAAAGTTCCATATGGTCACTAGAGTTTACTGGAAAATGAGTTAAAAATAAAAAATATTTCAAATTTTGCCTCCCCATTCACTGCTGATACTGTATATTTTCTTCAATTTTTCTGAAACACACCGAATACTGAACTCTATCTCTAACATCATACTGTTAAATATCCTTAGAAAGCATTTTACGTTTCCTAAGCAGCCCCCCTACCAAAAAATTTTTCCCACATCTCCACTGGAGAGAAATATATGATGTCTCAAGCCTGTTTGTGGGATGCCAATGCTTCCAGAATGAAAGATGTGCTGAGGAATCCTGGAGACAACCTTGTTGATCCATCCGAATACATTTGTTTTTACCATGCTGTTATGCACTATCTTATCAATGTGTGCTTTATCTCTCCAAATAGACCGTAGAAACTGTGTGGGCCGGGACTGTCTCTTAGAGGGTCTGCAGCTCCTAGGACACTGGTACGGGGCTGGGCATACAGTCGGTGTCAACAAATAACTTGATCGATTGATCTGTCAGGTCTCAGACTTGGGCAAGAATTTAATCACATACCATTGGCCTCCCACGCTCAGGGCTTGGCACTCAGTTTAACTGGCCAGAGATGAATAGGGATTTGAGGCAGAGCCACCTGGACCTTCACCCATGAAATCCTGGGAGTTGCATGTTGTAAACCTTTTAGACTCTTTCAACGTTAGAACCATAAATTACGTAATTCTTTTTAACACCAATTACCATTATTTGATCCCTGAAACACTTGCATTAGTTGACCCCGAACTTCAGTGAGCTCATATCTGAACCTGAATTATTATCCTTTTTTTTTTCCCTTCAATTTTCCAAAGGGAAAGTACCCTGAGGGTGGCCTTCCTCTGAGGTGACAGTATGATGTAATGACACCCAGGTCACAGTGTCATGAGCCATTGTCCAGAAAGTGATAACCCCCTTGTCCTCCAATCTATACTTGAATGCTGAGGTTGATTCAATCTGGCCAAGTGGGAAGTGGCCAGCCAGGCTCTGATATTTGCCCCAAAGAGTCCGCATTTTAAGCACCCTGCCCAGCACGAAAAATCACAAAGCAGCAGGAAAATTCACTGTGAGGCTCTCCTGTGTAATCAGTTCCTGTGACAGAATTTGTTTGGTATATTCTTCAGTTAGCTGCTTTGGGGGGAAAAAAAAAGGAAAGGAAAACAACAACAACAAAAAACATAAGGGCTATTTTCTCGCCCTCTTCCCCTCCTTCCCTCCCTTAGGGCCTCAGCTTGTGTCTGTGCGCAAGTCCTGGGGTCTTGGGTGTCAAATGTCAGGCCTTGTACTGAGCTGTCAAAGAGAAGAATGGCCTGGGATGATTGATGACTGGGAGGCTTGAAACCCAAACCTCCTCTGCAAATGCTCCTTTTACAAAAAAGCTGGGGCTACCCACAGCGCCTATATTCAAGGTCACTTGGCATACCATTACACCCACCGCTTGGGCTCCCAACAAGCCAGGCCATTCACACAGGGGCTGACTTCTCTTCTCTGCTGTGCTCCCTCCCTCCCCCTCCACCCCTCCTTGGCTCCACTCACGAGCCCCTGCCCAAAATATTGGAATCCTGAATCCCAAATACAAAGATAAACGGAATGATACGACCTTTTTGTTTTGTTTTGTTTCATCTTGTTTTTCTTCAGGCTACATTTGCTCTGAGAAGCCATGGGCTGGAGCTTTCTGGGGCACAAGTCAGATGACAAGATTATTAATGGGAGCAGGGCAATGTCATATCTGATTTCATGCATATTCATGAAGGGAGCCACACAGCTGGGACCATGCGCTGTGGAGAGGGGAAATAAAGAGTGCTCTACCCCCCACCCCAGGCATGAAGAATGTCATTGTGGAGATGAGGAGCCCGACTGGAAAAGTTTAAGTGACTGTATCCTTCATTTTGAAAAGAGGAGGTAAGCATTTGCAAAAACAACAACAACCACACAAACTTTGGCTACTCTGGCCAAACTCAATAACTCAATACTGTCATGGAACCTCATACCTAAAATCACCTACCTAGAAGGTCTCCGCTTATGTATGCAGAGGGACAATCTTTGCAACGGTGTCAACAAAAGAAGTCAATGTGTTGAGACTTAAAAAAAAAAAAAAAGAAAAGGAAAGGAAAAGAAAATCGATGGATAGAAAGAAGATGCTCATGGCAGTTAACACATTGACTATTCTCCCAATAAAAGATAAATTATGATTAGTTGTAGATTTAACCATGTAAAATTATAAGAGGGAAAAATCTTGGTTGGTCACTAGGACTAGGATCAAATATGCTCTCATCCCCAATAAAATAATTGCCAGGAAAACATTTGTGATCTTAATTCGATAGCACACAGACACATCGAGAAGCTGTCGCATATACTAGAGCACCCCGCCAGAAGTTCTGTCTGGGATTTAAGAGTCTGCTGATCACAGCGGAGAGACTGAACAGTAAAGACAGCTAATCACAGAAGTCTGATGTACATGGAACTGGGGGAAAACAATAAGGTCCTCAGGGAGCAGTGTATGCACCTGTACGACTGAACAGCTGTATTTCCCTTGGCCATCCAACTGGGCCTGACCAGCCACGGGGCACAGTGACCAGTTAGAAGAGGCCAAATAACAGATGCCCCCAAACAATGATGGTGGCCATATTGGACATTTCCCACTTCCAATGTATTTATATGTATGTTTTTTGCTCTGCATATCAGTGCCCTTCAAAGTTCACAGTGGGTGCTCTCCACAGTAAGGATCTTTCACGCAGTTTTATTCCAAGTTGTCAACATCATAAAAACATCAGTTAGCAGTTGGAGTTAATACTGCCACTCTCTGAAAGAAGACCAATGCACCATGGAATAGGAGTAGACATGCTCTAGACTACTTTCTTTCACCTCCTCAACCTGAACACTCCTTACCAACGTAAGTACCTTCTTAAAATCGCCCTTATCTCCTTTAGGAAGGCTGGAAAACTGGGTATACTGGGTAGGCTTATCAATTAGACTAAAAAGTTTAATGATACATAACCAGTGTTTATAATTCTGGAAATCTCTACTACAGAAGAAATTTAAAGTATGAAAGAACATGTATAAAATAAGCCATTGCAATGTTATTTACATCGGCATAAAAATAAACAGAATGAAAAAAAATGGGTTAAATGTGAAACCACAGACAAATGAATTGTAACATTCATTGGAAGCAACAAAGTGTATTGATGTATTCTGACTAATTTTTGACAGGAAACAGGGCAAAAATATTATTCTAGGATTATTTTTCTTATAATTATTTTGGAAATTTTGTGTAAATATCAGCCACTGGCACAATGAGACTTATGCTGTATATTCATGATATTGAATATTGAGGTAAAACAAGAAATATTCTTCTACCCATTCAATATCTCCCATATAATGGGAAAATAGAGGACAGTAGCCTTAGTCAGTGAATCACTTTGACCCGTACATTTAGTTTCTTGTTTCCAGAATTTCCAGAATCATTCCATTTGAGAATATTGAGGAACAGGAAGTGAACAGATAATTCTTAATTTGTAGCTTTATATAACTAAATGATTATTTAATTCTAACTTCCCTTCTCAGCTATCTCTGAGGTATACGAATGAGAGCATGGAGAGAAGTCAAGGTTTTCCTTTTTTGTAGGCTTAGGAAAATGGCTTCTCCACTTCTTTTACTTACATGATGCATCATATTTATAAGTTCCTTTTGCATAATATCATGAGTTGCAAGGACCCAAATTTCAATAAACACCAAGTGGTGTTTTGTATGGATAATAGTTTTTCCTTTTAATTTTATCAAAAATACAGGTATTGGAGTTAAAAAATTTATATTAAATCCTTATTAGTAAATAGTCAATGTTTTTAATAGAATATTAAAAATATATTAGGTTTATAGAATGTGAAAAAATGAATAAAATACATCAAATGTTAATATTTGCATCTAATAAGAATGGAAAAATATGTTCTGGACTGTCCCTTCCCCTCTAGCCCCCCCTCCAAAAATGGAACATCAGAGAATATCACCATGCATTTCTAAAAAAGAGAAAAGAAAGAGGACTTCAAGGAAATTCTAGGGTCAGGGAGACCAATTCTCCCACCCTTAGCTGCTGCCTCCCCCAAAAGTTGGCTCTGCGTTGAAGATGCCCATGGTTAGGAGAAACCTCAAGGAAGGGTCCCTTAGGAGTGAGGTTCTAAAGACTTTGCTAAGTTTCAGACTGCAGTTGTCAGGAAAGGACTCGGGAGTCAGCCTGCAGGAGAGGCTGAGGCAAAGCCCGGATTCACTTCGGAAATACCTGGAAAGCAAGGGCGAGCAAGTGGCCGGCCAAAGTCAGGTTGGTGGAAAAGAATGAAGAAAACACACAGTGGAGTAGGCAGGACCAGGAGGAGGTCTGAACTCAGTTGAGAGTCAGGGAAAGCAAGCCGGACAGCAACGGTGAGGGCCCCATTTGCATCATGAAGGGGAAGACCTGAAGGTAAAGGCAGCCGATGGCCCCAATCAGCAAACTACCCTGAGCTGCTGTTCTCAACTTCAGCTGCAGATGAAAAACATCTGGGGAGCTCTTCAAGCGTTCCTAACCGAGGCCCCACCCCTGCCCAATTAAATCAGAAACCCTGGAGGTCGAAGGCTAGACCAAATTGATGTTTTTAAAGGTTTCCAGACTTACATTTGGGGTTAGCCTGTTGCTGGATGAGGGAGAGCACCTGGTTGGGCTGATCGAAGAGAAGGGTCACCTATCTCCAGGGAGTTTGTGGTTAGGCTGGAGGCGGTGGGCAACCAGCCCCAATTTGTACTTTTCCTTGGCCAGCAACCTGAGTCTCTCAGCCCAGGGCAATGGTTACAGTAATAACTAAGCCATACATTCAGCTGTTACCCCTTAGTATCTTCACTCCCCCAATGACCCCAGGAGGCAGATAGTTCCTGTAGGTCCTCCAGCTACTAAATGTATCGGGGGAGGATGGGGGACGAGAAATTGATGGCAGGTACATCTGAGTGCTCCACCCACTACTGTAGCCACTCAAATATCCAGGTCAGGACTGCTGTGTTGCAGGGGTAAAGAGTGACTAGCCCAGTACCGACGAGGTGCCACCGTGATTGTAAATTTCTTGAAGGCAGATCAACCAGTTATTTCTTACATTCTTATACTCCCACAGTGGCAATATGCTGAAGCAGCAAACGTCTGCTTATCATTATAAAGCAGGTACCTGTTCTATGTCTTGGTTTTGTCACCTGTCAAGCAGGGATTACCCGACTAAGCTGTTTTAAAATAGAATACAATTACGGTCGCAAGTTATTTTCAAAACAAACTGATAATAATCTCATTTAAATGTGTAATAGCCGTGACTTTCCCGACAACAAATGCAAGCGTGGCTCAAAATGCAGACCCCAACCACAGTATTTTGCTGGAGAGGTGTTGGCATGTCAGTTTCAGGAAAGGCTTTGCCGTGAGTGGCTCGCTTTATGGGCAATGAGACATTGTTAGCAGTTACTTATATTTCCGCACACCCAACATGAATTTTTAAAATTTCTGAGGCGCACCTAAGTTTCCCAGTCCCTCCAATTCCTCTGTGATTTCCCATATTCAGACTTAATAAAACGTAGATACTGGAAATTAATCATTCTAAATGGATACAGTCTTTGAGGAGCAGAGCAAAAGAGAATCGTGTCATACCATGCCTATAACGTTCAATGGCTAAACCGTACTCTCCCTGTCCAAATACATAGGCACACATGTATTAAAGTACATCTGCCCATTATACAGGTTAGTAAAGTAAGATTCAAAGGCCATTTAATTAAGCTTCACATAAACAGTGCATGAATTCCAATCTGGGTCTATCTGAATCCAATACACAGAATGAGTTACACACGATGCTTGACATTGGTTCTATATCATTAGGGGAATCTTAAACTCCTTCATGTAAACAAATGTCTTCTAAGACCAAACATACTACTTTTATTTAAAAACAAAACAAAAGACCCGGCTTGCGCTTCCTGTCTAAAACTTTATTTTCAATTTTGATTCCGTCTCATCCTTAGGGATTTTGTATATGTTATGTTTAGAAGGGTGCACAAGAAGACTTTTGCCGAATGCCTTCTTAGTAATAGAACATGTTATCTGGACACATGGTCACCCAGAATGAAGACTTATATCTGAATGCGCCCATGTCATTAATTTCCAGACAGAGGAATGTGAATAAAACTCTGTATGACTTGCTAGAAATATCCACAGGGAAGAATAGGCTTCTCTTTCTTTTCCTTCTTCCTGTTGGTGGAAATACGTATGTGGTTGATACAGAAGCAGCCACTGTGGGCCATGAAATAGAGGCCACATATTAAGGATGACAAAAAGGCCAGGATATAGATGAAACCATCATCCTATTCCTGGATTGCCTGTTTACAAAAACATTTTTTTTTTTTTAAACCAGGGACAAACTACAGCCCACCCTTCCAAATTCTGCCCACCTTGTGTTCTTAGTGAATCAAGTTTCACTGGATTCATTACAATAATGTCGTTCATTTAGGTACCATTTATGACTGATGTTATGCTACAAAAGCAGCATTGAGCAGTGGCCAAGTGACCTGAAAAGCCTAAATTATTTACCATCTGGCCCTTTATGGAAGTTTGTCGACCCCTGATTTAAACCATTTTCCACTTAGAATTTGCCACTCGAAGCTAAAATTAATACAAATGAATGTAAAAGTCTTTGATACCTGTCATGCTAAAAAAATTTCTCTGGAAAATTACCCAGATGACTATGGACTATCATGAAAGTTTTATGTGTTTATTTTTGGTAGGTCTTATTGAGGTATAATTGAAGTACTATAACCCAAACATGTATAAGGAGTACAATTTGTTCATTTTGATATAGGTATATTCCTGTAAAATCATCCTCAGAGATAATGAAGAAATCTACCACCACCAAAAGTTTCTCATCACCTTTTGTCCATCCCCAGACAGCCATGAAACTTATTCCTATTTGTGGGTTCTAGAATATTTTTGATAACTCATCACATATGTCATGGATTTATAGATTCAAACTGCATGTACTCTTTTTTTTTTGGCATGATTTCTTCACACAGCATAATTGGAATTTATCCTTGTTCCCCATGTATTTCATGCTTTATTTATTTATTTTTTACTTAATAGTATTTTATTGTGTCAGTATATCATTATGCGATTATCACCAGTTGATGGGTACTGAGTTGAGGTATGGTGCAAAGTGTCAATTTCATTTTCTGATTGTTTATTGCTAGTAAATAGGAATACAGTGGAGTTTCACACATTTATCTTTCATAACTGCTTGATTTAATTTATTAGTCCTGATTTTTTTATAAAGAGCCTGCCGTTGGTGGGAAAAGACAGTTTGAATTCTTTTTCAGTATGGATGTCTTAATTTTCTTTTTCTTTTCTGCTCATTGCATCTCTAGAATTTAGTACAATATTGAATAGAAGTTTCAAGAGTGAACATTCTTGCCTGTTTCTTATGTTAAGGAGAATATTTTTAGTTTCTCATCATAGAGTCTAATGGTATCTATAGGTTTTTGGTAGATGTTCGTTATCCGGTCCTCTCTATTTTTGATATGTGGAGAGTTTTTAATTACAACTATTACAACTATGTGGTGTTTTGCCACATGCCTTTTCTCTGTATCTCTACAGGTGATTGTGTGACTGTTGTTCTTTATTAATATGCTATATTGCATTAGTTGATTTGTTAATTAAATTAATTAATTGATAAATTGCTATGTTGTATTAAATTAAACCACCATTGAATTTCTGGGATAAATTCCATTTGTCATGGGGTATAATCCTTTTTATATGTTGCTGGATTCAGTTTGTTAATATCCTGCTAGTGATGTTGAGTATATATTCATGAGGAATGTTGGTCTCTAGTTTTCTTGTGACATATTTGTTAGGCTTTGGTAAGATGATACTGATTCATTATTATTCATATAATGAGTTAGGAAAGCTCCCCTCCTTTGTCTTCTGGTAAAGTTTGTGAAGGATTGGTATTCATTCTTCTTTTAAGTATTTGATAGAAATTTCCAGTGAAGATACTTGTTTCTGGGCTTCTCAATATTGGGAGATTACATACTTCTTGACTCAATTTTGGTAATTTTTGTCTTTCTTGAACTTTTTCCGTTCCATTTATGACCTAATTTATTGGTTAAAAAGTTGTTCAAAATATTCTGTAGCAATACTTTTAATTACTTTATGAAAAAAATTATGAAATTTGTGTCTTTCCTTTTTTGTCTTAGTCTAGCTAAAATTTTTCAATTGTGTCAATCTTTTAAGAGTTACTTTTAGGTTTTTTTCTATTTTTGTGTTTTCTATTTTATTGATTTCTGTGTAATTTTTAGTATTCATTTATTAATTTTGAATTTAATTTACCCTTCTTAGTATTTTAAGTTGGAAATTTAGAATACTGATTTTAAATTTTTTCTCTTTGTAAATATAGATGTTTGGACAGTATGACTATCCCTCTAAGTATTGTTTTAGCTTCTTTCCATAAATTTTGATATTTTTTCCATTCATTTAAAATATATATTTTTTAATTTCTGTAGTGATTTTGAGCCAAGGGTTATTTAGTAGGATGTATTATTTAATCTCCAAATATTTGAGGATTTCCCAAATATCTTTCTGTTGCTGAGTTTTAATTTAATTCTTTTGGGATCAAAGAGCAGGCTTTGTATTATTTCAATCCCTTTATGGCCTAGTGTACGGTCTATCCTAGATAATGTTTCATGTGGTCTTAAAAAGAAAGCACATTGTCTGTGATCAGACATAGCATTGCATAAATGTCAGTGAAGTGAAAATGTTGATAGTGTGGTTCAAGTCTTCATATCATTAGAGATTTCTATTTTTGAAAGCAAAGTATTGAAATTTTATAGTCGAATTGTCTATTTTTCTTTTCAGTTATATCAGATTTTTTTTCATGTGTTACAGGGCTGTCTTGTTAGATGCATTTATATTTATATTTATCATATCAGCCAGATATATTGATCTCTAGTATTTCTTATTATAAAGTTCTTATTGTCTAATATTCATATAGCTACTTCATGTCTCTCACAATTACTGTTTGCATGGTTTATCCTTTTCTATCCTTTTAATTCTACCTGTTTGTGTTTTTGAATCTAAAATGTGTTTCTTGTAGACAGCATATAGTTTAACTTTGCTTTTTTACCAGTCTAGCAATCACTTCTTTTTCATTGGAAGATTTATCTATTTATATGTAGTATACTTATTATTGTGATTGATTTTACATCTCTCATATTACTATTTGGTTTTAATATGTCTCATGTCTTTTTTGTATTCTATTCATCCTCTCCTGCTGTTATCATATATATATATGTGTGTATATATACACACATATATATATTTGATATAATGGTATAATTTGATATATAGTACAATATATGTGATGTTATATATGTATACTTGGTGTTATTTATGTGTATATTTGGTATTTTATATATATACATACAGTATTACATATATGTGGTTATAAATGTATTTTTCAGGGGCGCTTGGGTGGCTCAGTGGGTTAAAGCTTCTGCCTTTGGCTCAGATCATGATCTCAGGGTCCTGGGATCAAGCCCCGTGTCGGGCTTTCTGCTCAGTGGGGAGCCTGCTTCCCCCTCTCCCTCTGCCTGCCTCTTTGCCTACTTGTGATCTCTCTCCTCACTGTCGAATAAATAAATAAAATCTTTAAAAAAATGTATTTTTCATATGTACATGAAAGATAAGATCATAGGAAAAAAGAAATAGTAACAAAAAAGGCATCAATAGCAATATGTTGAATAGTAATATGGCAGATATATATTTTCTATCGCTATTTTTAATATCTCTATTGATTTATGCACATATTTTAAGTTATATTCTATGCATCACAAAGTTATTATCACAAACCACTCTATATTAATTGTTGAAAGATACAGAAATTTTGTTACAATATAACTTCATTTCCTTCTTCCTTTTTTTATTGTTACTGTCATATACCTTATGAATCCAACAATAGTGGGCTGTAATGTTGCTTTATGCAATTTTGTGCCATTTGAAGAAGTGATACAAAAACAGAAAAAATACAATCTTATATTTCTACCCACATATTTATCATTTCAGGTGCTCTTAATTTTTTTCTGTGCATTTGAGAATTAACTGATGTCTGATGTCATTATTTTTAACCTGAAGAACTCTTTTGTGTTTTTTATAAAATAGGTCTTGGTTTATTTTATTTATTTTAGCTTACTAAGACAAATTTTCTTTTCTAGTATAATTAGAAATAACTAACGTCGTAACTATAGGATACTAATTTCAATATGTTTTATTTTATTAAAATATTTTCTAGTTTTTCTTGTGATTTCATCCTTGACCCATAAATTACCTAGAAGTATACTCTAACTTCTGGATAGTTGGGTTTTCTTATATATTTTCTTTGGATTGGTTTCAAATTTAATCCTTTGTGATCAGAGAATACACCCTGTATAATTTTGATCCTTTACATTTAATAAGAATTGTTTTATTATCCCAATTTGTGATTTATTAGAGTGACTGTACCACATGTACTTGAAAAGAATATATATGGTGCAGCTATTTGATATATGATCTGAAATGTCACTTAGAACGAGTTACATGATAGAGGTTTTTAGATATTCTATTTTCTTATGGATTTCATCAGATAAATTCATGAGAAGGAACAATTGTTAAAATCTACTCTGGTTGTAAAATTATCTATGTTCCTCTGCCATTTTTTACTTTTTGTAATTTGAGACTATATTAAGTACATGTACTTAGATAATTTTTGTCTTCCTTGTAAATTATCCCTCTTATATCAAAATACCTCTCTTTATGTTATTGAAAGTTTTCTTTTTATTTCTGGTAGTATTTTTTTTCATTGACTTTATTTTATCTGTTGTTAAAATAACCACTCTAAAAAAAAAAAATAGCCACTCTAGCTTCTTAATGCTTACTATTATCATGACATGTATTTTTGCCCTCACTTACATTCACTATGCCATTTTTATGTTTAAAATGTGTTTCTTGGGGCACCTGGGTGGCTCAGTCTGTTAAGCAACTGCCTATGGTTTAGATCATGATCCCAGAGTCCCAGGATCAAGTCCTGCATTGGGCTCCTCACTCAACAGGAGTCTCCTTCTCCTTCTGACCTTCTCCTACTCCCCTCTTGTGCTCTTTTTCACTTTCTATCTCTCTCAAATAAGTAAAACCTTTAAAAAATAATCAATCAATCAAATGTGTTTCTTCTAGGCAGCTTATAGTGAGGTCTTGCTTTTTAACCTACTCTGGCAGTTTATTTCTGCATGTTTTTTAGGTGGAGTAGTTAAACCATTAACATTTAATAAATCATTGATATTGTTGGATTTATATCCACGATTCTATTCTTTTTCTTTTTTATCCTGTTTTTTTATTCTTCCTTTTCTTCTTTTGAATTATTTGAAGATTTAAAAAACATTTTATTTTATTGATTGGATATTTGTATCTCTTTGTATTATTTTTAGTGATTCCTCTAGAGATTTCAATATGCATTCTTAATCTTTTATGCTTAATATTGTATTATTTTATGTAAACTGTAACTCTTGGCAACTGTATCAATTACTTTCTCCACCACACTGATCTTCATCTTATAGTTGTCGTATGAATTACTTCTGCATACATCAGTTGTTTGATCCAACAATATAATAACTTATGCTTTGAATGTGAGCGTGTGTGTGTGTGTGTGGTTATTTAGGAGGATAAAGTTAATTTCTTTTTAAAGATTTATTTATTTGACCCAAAGAAAGAGAAATCAAGAGGTAGGGGCAAAGGGAGAGGAAAAGAGTCTTAAGGAGACTCCACCACACTGAGCCTGGAGCCTGACATAGGGCTCCATCTCATGACCCTGAGATCACAACCTGATCCAAAAACCAAGTCAGATGCTTAACCAACTGTACCACCCAGTTGCCCCCAAGTTAATATTTTGTATTTACCCTGATATCAGTCATTTCTGTTGCTTTTCTTTTATTCCTAAATATCCAAATTTCTGTCTGTATCCTTTCTCTTTAGCTTGAGAAAATTCCTTCAGCATTTCTTGGAAAGCAGGTCATTGGGTATAAAACTCCGCAGTTTCCCTTTATTTTAAAATTTCTTTATTTCGCCTTCAATTCTAAAGAATATTTTTACTAGAAATAGAAACCAGAGTTGACAGCTTTTTTTTCTTTTAGTGTTTTAAAAATGTTTAAAGAGAAATCCACTACTACTCAATTTGTTCCTCCACTATATGTAATATCTTTTTTCTAGCTACTTTCAAGACTTTTATTTTTGGTTGTGAGATGATATAATATATCCACGCATGATTTTCTTTGATTTCATCCAGTCTGGAATTGGCCAATCTTCAAACTGTAAATATTTGTCTTCCACAGAATGTAAGATGCTTCCAATCATTATTGATTCAAATATTATTTTCAGCCTCAATCATCCCCTCTCTGCACTCCAATCACAAATCTGATCGACATCTGATACTGTTCAACAAACTCCTGAGTCTCTGTCCATTTTCTTTTCAATCTTTTCTCCATTTTTAGGCCAATTCCTATTGATTAATCTTCAAGTTTATTTATTCTTCTTCTGTCACTATTCTATAGTGAATATAACAGGCCCACCCAGTAATTTTCAATTTTTTATACCGAATTTTTCAGTTCTAAAATGCACAGTTAGTTCTTTGTAGAGTTTCTATTTCTGTTGACAGTTTCTCATTTTTATCATTCATTTCATGTGTGATTTTCTTTACATATGAATAATAAGACCTGCTTTAAAGTATTTGATATTTCCAACATTTACATCAATCTGAAGATTGGCATATATTTATTTTTGCCTTTGAGATTCTGTCACAATTTACTATATATTTTTTTGTTGTTAATATTGTTATTTCTTTTGTTTTTATATCAATTAATTTTGGATTGTACTCGACATTGTGAAGGTTAAGTTGTTGGGTGCTGGATTTTGTTAAAATCCTCTGAAGAATATTTATGTTTTGTTTTTAGCAAGCAATCAACCTAATTAGGTTTTGATTGTAAGTCATGTCTTCTTTTCTGTGGAAAGTGGTTGAAATCTCAGATTAGTTCTCTAAGTCTGCACTGCTGATCTGAGTCTGCCTAATGTAGGACCAGCTCAGGGGTTAGAAAGATACTTGTGCTTCAAGTATCCTGTGCTTCAAGTTGGTTCAATTCAGTTCTACAAACATTCACTATTTCTGGTTTGTATTTATTCCACATGTATACTCCTTAGGAACAGCACTGAAAGATGTGTGTGTCATGCTAATCTCTTTTTGTTTATCTAAGTCTTAGCTAAACTATGTGGGTCTACCCCACACAGATGTAGCTCAAGTCTTAGGCTAAGACTTACACGTTCTTATACATAGAATTGGAAGATTCTCTTCTCTCTCTTACAGTCTCCATCCCTCAACAATCTTTGAAAGCCACCTTTTCCTAGTTCCACTGGCCAGAAACAGAGTTTCTTTCAAAGTTTAAGTGAAGACTCCACTGCTGCTGTTATGTTGCCACATGACTGGGGCATAAATGAGTTAAGGCATGATAGGAAAAAGACAAAAAAATGTCAGGAAACTCATCTCTGTGCAGTCACTTTTCCAAGCTCCAGCTCTACTGTACCTGCTTTTTTTTTTTTTTTAACTTTAGAGAGTCCTTACGTAGTTGCTTATGTATTTTGTACAGACATTTTAGTTGCAATTAGTGGAAGGGATGGGCTAAAGTTACCTTCATCATCATTGTGCTCATACATTCTCATCTTTTACACTACATAGTTTTTTAGTTTTTATTTTTTTTTAACATATAATGTATTATTTGCCACCGGGGTACATGTTTGTGAATCATCAGGCTTACACATTTCACAGCACTCACCATAGCACATACCCTCCCCAATGTCCGTAACCCAGTCACCCTATTCCTACCCCCCAGCCACCCTCAGTTTGTTTTGTGAGTTTAGGAGTCTCTTACGGTTTGTCTCCTTCCTGATTACACTACATAAAGTTTTTAAATAAGAGAAGTCCATTGGGTGCTATATGGAAAAACAACAGAGCTGCTGTTGAATGATTTGATTTAGATTAAAGCTAAAGGTGGCCTGAACTATGATAGAAGCTCTGGGATAGAAAACAAGGTGAATTAGGAGTAAGAATAGATGGGACAACAGGAAAGATTTGATAGGAAGGATGGGAGGGGGGAGGAATCAGGGATGAAGCCTTGGTTCTGACTTAGTTTGCTATATATTTGGCAAATCCCTTCATTGAAATGGGAAGAAGAGAAATAATTTGGATATGGGTACAAGATAAAAGTTTCAACTTGGACATCTTAAGTTTGGGGTGTGTCCATGGGCCATCATAATGAAGATATTTAGTAAGCAGTGAATAGAATCACTAATATAAAACAGGTGCTCCATACATATGATGAGCAAATTATATTAAAATTTACCCTTAACAGGAAAGTGCTATGGGACTATCTTGGACTCTAAACATAAGCTATTATATATTTTATTTCCCTTCTGCTTTATCTAGCAATGAAATATTTGATTAACTACTGGAGTTATTGACATTTCACTTCCCACCAGCACCATCAGTCATAGTTTAGGATTTAAATATTACAAATGGAGTCCACAGACTAGTGAAGGCTTGGCCATTTCTGTTCCACACTGGTATCTCTTTTTCTCAACTTTAAGACTTTGAGGAATTCATGGATTAAAAGATAAAGAATTACTATGTGCTTGTACTAAATACTAATATATTTTTTGACTGATTCAAATATTACATTTACAATAGCCTGATAAAGGGATCTAGTTATGAAAACTGCATGTGCCCACCACAGATGATAAGGTAGTATCTAATAATTGCTAATAATATCTAGAGGCATGGGACGCCTGGGTGGCTCAGTTGGTTGAGCGACTGCCTTTGGCTCAGGTCATGATCCCAGCATCTTGGGATCGAGTCCCACATCAGGCTCCTTGCTCCGCAGGGAGCCTGCTCCTCTCTCTGCCTCTGCCTGCCTCTCTGCCTGCTTGTGTTCTCTCTCTGTTAAATGAATAAATAAAATCTTTAAAAAAAAATAATATCTAGAGGCAAAAAACAGGTTTGCTAAATGGAAGGGACAGGAAGAAAGGACTAATATTTATTGAGCCATTTGAAGTGCTAGCTTATTCATATCTGCTATCACACTCAAGCTTCATATAATCCCTTTGGGTAGATATTATTAGATCTACTTTGAAAGTCAAGCAATTAAGGGGTGCCTGGGTGGCTCAGTGGGTTAAAGCCTCTGCCTTGGGCTCAGGTCATGATCTCAGGGTCCTGGGATCGAGCCCCGCATCGGGCTCTCTGCTCAGCAAGGATCCTGCTTCCCCCTCTCTCTTTGCCTGCCTCTCTGCCTACTTGTGATCTCTCTCTCTGTCAAATAAATAAACAAATCTTTAAAAAAAAGAAAGAAAGAAAGAAAGTCAAACAATTGAGATTGGGGAAATGGACACTAGCCCAAGATGGCAAAGCTGGTAATCAGCAGAGTCTAAGCTCAGACTCATGTTAGATGACCTTCAAAACAGGTGTTAGAAGATATTTGGAGATAGCCTTCTCCTGTTGAGGCTAGCCTAAAACATCAAACATTTCAATGAATAACTTGGAAATTTTTGAATCATTTAGATATCCCAACTAATTACGTTCCCATAAAAAATCTGAGGGCAAAGCAGGATTTTAAGATTATAAGATATTGAAATAATGCCTCTAATCACTATTTATGAATAATCAGCCTCATAGCTACTTTGGCTAGAGGAAACATTTTCTCACATTCAGGTTCATCCAAACATGTCAGCATGGAGGCTGGTTTTTGGGGGGGGGGGGTGTTTGTTTGTTTGTTTTAGATTCCGCTCAAAATATCAAGCCAGACAATTGTATTTAAAGCCCAATATTAAGGCCCAACATTCTGTACTGCCTTGACAGCTGGGGAACCTGGGAGAGCCTTAAATGGCCTAACCATATATTCTCCTCCTCATTCTGCTTCCACAGTTAAGGTCCCCTGGCCAAATAATCCTCCCTGTCAAAAGGACCAGGCATTGTTCTTACTTATCTCTGAATATCTCTGAATAGTTCTGCCAGCCTGTGGAATTATCCACACAAGCCAATCATATCCTCCTGTGGGAACTGGGTGTCACCTCACCCTCTTGATACTACAAAGAGTTCCTCCCAAGGACCTGCTTTTTCACTCTGTCCTGGGGACAACCCAGTGTGGCCCTGTGTGGCATGTGGCATCCTGCTCCCCCAGGCTGTGAGTATACGTGACAAATGAAATAGTGTGAATCTAGGCTGTCTGGGGTCAAGTACCTTATGTTGGTCGTTCTCATAAGCTTAGGTTGGGAGATCCTCCCTCACTAATGACGTAAAAAGGAAGTGATTGAGACATCATCATCAAAGAATAATCCTTGTTAAGTAAGGATTTCGATTTGTTACTCTGTTGACTCAAGATCCATTCAGGGCATCAGAGAAGCTCTGAAACTTGCTAACGCCAGAAGTGGTCCCTTATTTCAGTGGTGTTCTGAATAAAAAATCAGAGGAAGGTGGATGAAAGACTTCAAGAAGCCCTACCTTGTGTCATTACACCTACTTTATGAGTGGAAAAGGAGAGACATAAACCTGGACTCTAGAGTGTTATCTTGTGGGATAATAAAGCATAGTGGCTAATGGTGCAAACTCAGGAACCGGATTAATCAGGGTCAAATCTTAGCCCCCTGGTTACAGATTTTGTGGTGTTGGACAAGTTAATTAAGCTCCGTGACTCTTTTTCCTCAACTGTATAATACAAAAATAATTATACCTATTGATAAAATAGTAAATGTCGTGAAGGTCATATGAGTTTAAATAGCTAGAGTATCTATCACAATACTTGCTTTTTCTAAGTGTTCTCTTATTAGTGACGTTAGGATTGCTATCAGTAATAGTATTAGAATTAAATTATTAGGCTACTATTATGTTGAACCATATGAAATTAACACTTTTGGAGTAAAATACAGGCAATTTCTTTTTTTAATTGAGATATAATTGACATATAACATGATGCTAATTTTAGGCATACAACATAATGATTCAATAATTGTATATATTGTGAAATATATACAGTAAGGCTAGTTAACATCCATCACCATGCATCATCACAATATTTTTGTTATGATAAAAACTTTTAAGATTTACACTCTTGGCAGCTTTCAAATATACAATACAATATTATTAACTATAGTCTTTATGCTGTGAATTATATCCCTGTAACTTATCTATTTTATGACTGGAAGTTTATACCTTTTGACTCCCTTCACCCATTTTATCCACTCCTCACCCCCTGCCTCTGAAACCACCAACCTCATTTCAGTATCAATGAATTCAGATTTTGGATTTTTTGTTTGTTTGTTTGTCTGGTCTTTGATCCCATGTATAAGTTAGGTCATGTAGTATTTGTCTTTCTGTCCATCTTACTTCACTCAATATAATGCCTTCAAGGTCCATCCATGTTATTGATGTAATAAGATATCTTTCTTTTTTATGTCAGAGTAATATGCCACTATTTACATATCAATCATATTTTCTTTTTCCCTCCATCCCCTGATGGACACTTAGGTTGCTTCTCTATCTTGGCTAATGTAAATAATGTTGCAATGATGGTCTCATTTCCTTTGGGTAAATACCCGAAAGTAAAATCTTTGGATCATATGGTAATTCTATTTTTAATTTTTTGGGGGAATCACCATACCGTTTTCCATAGTGGAGCAATTTCTATTGCCACCAATAGTGCACAAGGGTTTTTGTACTTTTCTCCCACCCTTGCTAATACTTGTTATTTCTTGTTTTACTCAGTAACAGCTCTACTGATGGGTGTGAGGTTATATCACATAGTGGTTTTGATTTATAGTTCCCTGGTGATTAGTGATGTTGAGCACATTTTCATGTACCTGTTGACCATTCATATGGCTTCTTTAGAAAAATATCTATTCAGGTCCTCTACCTACGTTTTAATTGAGTTTACCAGAAATTTCTTACAGTCAACTTAATTCATTTTCATACTTGTGCTCATAGCTAAGAAGGTGATTTCTGAAACTCTAAGTTATTACTGATTTCTGACTTTGGAGAAGTGTATTTCAATAAATATAAAGTATTTCCTCCTAATTACTGATATTCCACCTTATATGATCCTGTCAATGATTAGCTCTGCTGAATAGCACAAAAACGACAATTGCAGATTACTTAAAAAGAAAAAAGGAATATTAATACATAAGAGAATCCCTTCTATTTTCATAAGAATAAAGTTCAACATAACTACAGAAAAGGCTTACTTCTCATGTCACTTCAGTTTCCTATGTGAAGGAAGAATTAGTATGGTAAAAGGCCTAAAAGAGGAGCCCGTGGGTGGCACATTTATGGGAAAATAGATACCTTTGGATGTGAAGAAGTTAGAATGTGAGAAGCAAGTGGTAGGAAATAATCCTATAGTCCAGCACTAACCAACCTTCTTAAATTTACAAACTCATTTTACAGTAGCATAATCTCACAAGCTCTCAGGAATATTTTTTCATTCTTTTCATCATTTTGCACGTGATATTATAAAATGTATTTCTAAGTAAAGTAAGAATCTCACTTTGGATGAGGACATTTTTGAAATTTATAATAAACTTTTTTTGGCACGATCTCTAATGATATTCACAATATAAGCTTAGTAACTACAAAGCATGATGGGTATCTAAGATCAGGTTCCTGGAAAGGAAAACAGATTTTATATAGAAAGATGATTGAAAAGTGCCCTCAGCATCAACTCTTCTGGAGGAGGGAAGGAAGTAAGATTGTGCAGAGGGAGAAATGCAATTTAGAAGGCATCAACTGAATCCCAAGATCCCCCGGAGAGTTTTGGAGATGGATCACCACTTGGAAATTGTCTGCCCTGAGGCAAAAAGGCTGAACCTTTCTCCTCTATATTACCAATCATGGATCTGTGCTTCCACTCTGGGAAGAACTACAAATTTGGGCTGGGTAGTTCTCTTTAGCTGAGGGCAATTCCTAAAAATGGACTCAACTGAGAACTGTTACTCATCAATATTACTAGCAGGTAGGGGAATGAGTGACTTAGTTCTGAAAGATGAGTATACATGGTCCATCATAACATCTACTATAGGGGTTAAGAACATGGTTCTGGAGACAAATTATATAGTTTTATCCACTGCCTCCATATTGTATTATGCATGAATTTGGGTAAATTAATGAAAACCTCAGAGATCACCATGACACTAGAGGACCTATGGAATGAAATAAGACAAAGAAGAAGAAGGAAGAGGAGTAAAACCCATGCTGATTAGAAAAAAGGTTAAATTATCATTATTTTTGTTTGCTTGTTTCAAGTTTCTATTTAAAGTCTAGTTAGTTAATATACAGTGTAATATTGGTTTCAGGAGTACAATTTAGTGATCCATCACTAACATATAACACCCAATGCTCATCACAACAAGCGCCTCCATTCATTATCTTCTTTATCTGCTTTATATGGATATTTGGACTCTTTACATAATTCGGTTATTGTTGGTAATGCTGGTATGTTTTTTAAATACTACAGATTCTACTAGATAATTATAATTTAACTTATAAGTGAACTTTAAAAAGTTCTAAGATACAAGGTTAATATTTTAAGTACTAAAAAATCAGTTATATTTCTATATGCTAACATTAAACAACTGGAAAACATTAGAAAAAATTCAATTTCTAATTACATCCAGAAATGCACACATTAAATGCCTTAGAATAATTCTAATAAAAAATAAGCAAGATGTCTGTACTGAAAACTATAGGGCAACATCAAGAGAACATGAAAAAGATACAAACAAATGGAGAGATGTATCATGACAATTCTAATTTGATACAAATATTGAATGCAATCACTACTAAAAATATTTTTTTGACAAAATAAGCAATGAGATTCTAAAATGTATCATGGTAAGAAAAAACAAATTTTAAAAAGAAAAAAAAAATGGACAACTGCCCAACTCTGATTCTAAGATTTACTATACAGCCATAATAGTAATGGATCCCCAATTGATTTATGTCAGGTCAAACTAAATGGGAAAGAAAAATCTGGATATATGCATGATTTATTTCTCTATCTGTAGTGCACACACACACACACACACTTCAAAAATGAATCAGAGACCTAAATATGAAACTCAGACACAAACAGATTCAAATATAAAACAGGAAGATGGGCCACTTGGATGGCTCAGTTCATTAATGGTCCAACTCTTGATTTCAGTTCATGTCATGATGTCAGGGTCATGAGATTGAGTCCTGTGGAGACTGCTTAAATTTCTCTCTCCCTCTCCCTCTGTTTCTCCACCCCTGCTCGCATGAGTACTCTCTCTCTCTCTAAAATAAGTAAGTAAATAAACAAAATATTAAAACAAGAAAATATCTTCATGATTTTGACAAAGATTTCTTGGACATGCTACAAAAAACACTAACCAAAATGAAAAATATAGGTTAACAAATTGGACTTCATCAATTTAAAAATTTTAATTTGAGGGGCACCTGGATGGCACAGTCAATTAAGCATCTGACTCTTGTTTTTGGCTCAGGTCATAATCTCAGTATTGTAATATCGAGTTGTTGGGCTCAGAACTTAGCATGGAGTCTGCTTAAGACTCTCTCTCTCCCTCTTCCTCTGTCCCTTACCCATCCCACTCTTTCTCTCTTCATCTCTTTCACTCTCTTTCTCTCTCTCTCAAATAAAAGAATCTAAAAAATCAATTTAATTTTCAAAAGACCGTGAGAAAGCAAATAGAGCGGATATACACTGGTAAACATATTCTCATTGCATGTATCTGACAAAGGTCTTGTATCCAGAATATGTAAAAAAAAAATACTCCAAATCTACAATAACAAAAAGCAACCAATTAAAAAAAGGGGAAAGTAATTGAATAGATACTTCACATAAGAAGATGTTACCAGATACTCAGCATCATTAGTCACAAATTCAAATTAAACCCATAATGACAACACCAAATGGTGTCAAGGATATGAAACAATTGTGACTTTCATATACTGAGGGAGAACTTTAAAATGATAATACCATTTGGAGAACTGTGTGATAGCTTCTAATACATATACCTAAACACCCAGTAATCTTAGTTCTATATACATCTACTCAAGAAAATTGAAAATATCTTTCTAAACTGTCAAAAAGAATTTTCATAGCAACCTTATTCATTATAGCCTAAAACTGGAAACAACCCAATGTCCAATAACTGGGTAATGGTTGAAGTATTTGTGGTGTATCCATACAAAGAGCTAATACTCACTGTAGAAAGGAATGATCTATAGTATACGGAACAATATGGATGAGTTTTCAAAATGTCATGTTAAGTAAAACCCATATATTTTCACTTACATGAATTTTCAAAATAGGCAAAAGTAATCCATGGTAATTAAAATAAGGAAGTGATTTCTTGGGGTGGTATGGAGAACTGATTGGAATGGGCCACAAGGGAACTTTTTGAAAAGCTGTAATGTTTTAAATTTTGTTTTGAGGGTGACCAAATAGATGCATACAGTTGCCAAAACTCATCAAACTAAAACCATAAAATCTGTGCATTTTGTTTTGTTCTGTATACCTATATATATCTCAAAAGTTTTTTTGAGCCTCAGTTTTGTGTGTGTTTTGTTTTGTTTGTAAAATAAAGGCTAGCAGGTCCTACTTAGATAACTATTGCCAGAAATATTGAGCATGTTTTTATTTGTTTGTTTGCTTGTCTGCTTATTTAAGTAGGGTCCATGCCCATCATGGATCCCAACACAGGGCTTGAACTCACAACCCTGAGATCAAGACCTGAGCTGAGATCAGGACCTGAGCTGAGATCAAGAATTGAATGCTTAACCAACTTAGCCACCCAGGCACCCCTAATGTCAGAAATTCTGATTTTTGGAATAATATATATATATATGTCATATATGGAATATGTCATATGTCATATATGTCATATATTTGGAATTTTAATAAAAAAAACAACGAGTTTATCACAAAGTAATATGGATGCTGTAGATTGACCCCACCAAAGCCACTATCTCCACACCAGGACTGAAGTATTCATTTCTTGGCCTGATGGGAGAGTTGACAGTTTACAGTTGAAGCTTATCTCCCAGCAAATGCCTTTAGCCAAAGGACACATCCCATTCCTAGTTATCAATAACTAGTAAGTGCAGAGGCATGAAGTCTCTTGCCCCAGCTCGAGACAACTCCTCAGGGCCATCCCAGCTCCAGAGCTTCCTGTTTGGTATTGTCTGAGGCAGTTACTATATTATCATGGTTACGTCACAGCTCAACTTCCCTCTCTGCTCCATCCTGTTTCCATTATTCCACACATTTGTTGATCTCAAAACACTTCCAAATAAACTTCCTGCATGCCAATAGCCATCTCTCTATCTGTTTCCCTGTGAGGCCAACTTGCCACAGTTGCTGCCAAGGGCATTCCAGGAAAACAGACTCTAAAATGGAATTTGGTGGCTAACAGACAAATGAAAAAATGTTCATCATTGTTAGCCATCAGGGAGACTCAAATCAAAACCACACTGAGATACCACCTTAGACCAGTTAGAATGGCCAAAATCAACAAGACAGTACACAACAAATGTTGGAGAGGATGTGGAGAAAGGGGCACCCTCTTACACTGTTGGTGGGAATGCAAGTTGGTACAGCCACTTTGGAAAACAGTGTGGAGATTCTTCAAGAAATTAAAAATAGAGCTACCCTATGACCCTGCAATTGCACTACTGGGTACTTACCCCAAAGATGTAGTACAAAAAAGGGCCACATGTACCCAATGTTCATAGCAACAATGGCCACAATTGCCAAACTGGAAAGAACCAAGATACCCTTCAACAGACGAATGGACAAAGATAAGGTCCTTATATACAATGGAATATTATGCCTCCATCAGAAAGGATGAATACCCAACTTTTGTATCAACATGGACGGGACTGGAAGAGATTATGCGGAGTGAAATAAATCAAGCAGAGAGAGTCAGTTATCATATGGTTTCACTTATATGTGGAGCATAAGGAAAAACATGGAGGACATTGAGAGAAGGAAAGGAAGGGTGAATTGGGAGAAATCGGAGGGGGAGATGAACCATGAGAGACTGTGGACTCTGAGCAACAAACTGAGGGGTTTAGAGGGGAGAGGGATGGGGGTTGGGTGAGCCTGGTCGTGGGTATTGGGGAGGGCACATATTGCATGGAGCACTGGGTGTTGTACATGAACAATGAATCTTGGAACACTGCAAAAATAAAATTGAAAAATATAAAAAAAAATCTAATTTGGGAACTGGGTCAACCTCTTTTGTCTGGCATTGTAAATCCCATTGTTATTGGGAGGTGAGTCATTGATAACCTCAAACACTGGTTGTGACCTTCAATGGCTTACCTACTGAAGGGAATGCATTAGCTGAAACAACATGGCAAGTGTTTGAGAAGTATGAGGCAGATTGTAATTATAAGAACAATGGAATTGGATGGTCATAGCTAGAGGCAATCAAACCTTTGGAGAAAGACAATAAAAAGCTGAAGATGATTAATGAATCTTTAAAGGTCAAAAGTGAAAGCCAGAGACCTCTTTGACAAATTAAAAAGAGATTCTCCTGTGTAGTTAGAGGACCAAAGACTGAGAACTTGGCCTAAAACTTAATCTTATGAGTAGTGGAGCCCCAAGGAATGTTTAGGGTTGAACTCTCAGCTCTGGCAGATCTAGTACAAAAAACAGTGGGGGGATTGTTGTGACTGGGGTAAAGAGAGACCCTAAGAATTAGGAGAGGGATAGCAGAGGTGTCTTATCAAAAACCTTGAATCTCTCAATAGATGGGGAATATAAGTGCTTCAGTCCTGGAGGGTGTGGTTGGCATCTCCCAGGGTCTATTACAGTACATCCATTATACTACTAAGATTTACTTGCTTCATATAAATTTGGGGATCAGCTTCTTCAGAATTATGGTTGCCTCCTCTCCTGAGGAAATGTAGAAGAGTCTTCTTATACTCAATCTCCCGATCTGCTAAACCCACTAGGAGAATAATCTACTCCTCCCTGTTAAAAGCTAGAGCGTCCTCCTTTCATGAAGACTGTTTAGAGTTTTCTGCCATGCAGAACATGTGTCTCCTGCAGAATCTGCTTTTTATTAATTCTTCACCATTAGGCCACTAACAAGAGATAAACCACAATGATACCTAGCTAGGAAATTGCTGAGCCTCCCAAAAGAGGAAAGGAACTTGCTATACAATTTTGGCCATTCTAACTGAAGTAAGGTGGTATCTCAGTGTGGTTTTGATTTGAGTCTCCCTGATGGCTAACAATGGTGAACATTTTTTCATGTGTCTGTTAGCCACCAAATATATAATCTCCTGGCTTCTGAAAGTATGCCCCCTCTTGACCCATGCGTTCCCCTGATAAAAGAGTGTTGTTTCATCCAAACTCAGGTGTCCTTCCCTGGAGTAATTCACGTGCAATGCCTGATTTATGTAAAAATCTCAATTCTTTGCTTCAGTTTGGGCCAACTCTGAAGATGATCCCAACCCAGTTAAGATCTATGATATGAAGCACAACAGTCTAATTTTTCCTTTCATCAAATGTTGATTTTTTTTCCCTCCCCCAAAAGTATGGATACTGAAAGCATGCCCCCAGTAAACTTTCAGCTCACAAATCTCAGCCTCATTGTTTCCTGGGAAATCTGACTTGTAACATAAAATTGCACCCTGAATAAGCTCTAGATTATTAGCTATCATTATGTGATTGACCAAACACGACTTGATTGACTGCAATCGGAAAATAAGTTTTTGTCTTTACTCATCACCTGCTCTGAAGACTAGTTCTTCACTCCTAGATGATATATCAGGTAGGTCTTTAGGACTTCTACTATCTTTAGTCATAGAGTAAACTTATATCGGGAAGTAAAATATTCATTCTTTTCTGGCTCTCTTCATCTCTCGAAGTGGCTTTCTGAGGTGATGTGTTTTTCAGAACACTTCAGCAAACTTCCTTCCAAATGGATCATATTTGGTACTTGTGAAACCCATGTCATCATAGTCATTCATAAAAGTGGAAGAGTGTCCCTGGCATTGCCTTCTGATTTCAACAGATGATGATAAGACACCATGAAATTCTAAGAAGGTTTTTCTCTCATTCAGTCAAAGTTGCAAATATGCCTTTCTCCATTCCCTGATGGTATGTTCTTTCTTTGTATCATCAACATCTGCTTTTATGGTTTGGAGGTGAGTTATCGATAATTCTGATGAATAAGTTTTGTTACATCTTGTCACATAGACCAACTTTTCCATTTAGACTGGAGGCTTCTTGGAACATTGTATTTTTCCTAAACCACTGGGACCCTGGCCATAAAAAGAAGACAGAAAAATTCCTCTTTAACATCCTATTATAAGTATTATTAACAGAAATTATATGTAAAGGTATTTCTCGGAACAAACACCACTCATGTTATTTACCTGGAAATTAATTATGTGAAAAGCAGGCAAATAATTTCTAAGACAACATATATCATATTTTTTTTCTACTGAATGTATAATAAAACATAGATCAGAAGTGAATTATTTCTTAAAACATAGAAGTAAATAAAGACTTCGTTCATGGACTAGTTGGCATTTAAAATATCTCTCTGTCTCTCTGTCTCTCTCATACACACCTACACACCCAGACACACAACTGGTCAATTTGTTTTATAAATGTTATAATTTGCTTCTAAGCTATAATTTTCAGTATGCTACTGGCAGGCACAATTCCACATAGAAACTATTATGGGTTCAATAGAGTATTTCATTACCAATAAATTAAAAGACAAATTTTAATAGGACACATATAATATCTTTCACTGTATTTTTCTTTTCTAAAATTTGGCTTTGATTACTAGATGACTGGAAACATCATTTGATTACTGGAAGTATTTTGTTATACTTTATACATATTGTAATTGGATGAATTCAGCTTTACAGGTCTATTGAAGTTCATTGACAATTTTCATACTGCTTATTAACTGATATTTTAACAGCGTGTTTTAGGTTTCCTTCCTTTAGAAAATATAAAGGACTTACTATAGACATAAGTAAGTACGTTTAAGAATAAAAACCAATTCATCTGCCCACTGTGACCACCAAAGCATCCCAGGGTGTCCATCTCAGTGATGCAGGTGTGAGTGACAGCACATGAATGAGGCTGTCTGAGACCCACCAATACCAGATGAGCTTGGCTTTCAAGTCACCATTGGAGGCTTGCAAAGCATTCCAGTTTTGAAGAGGGAATGCTTTGAAAATTTAGTTATTGGCTTCAAGTAAAAATTAAAGCAACCCTTATCACTGCTTTTAAAGGCAAAAAGTAGGGCACCTGGGTGGCTCAGTTGGTTGGGCAGCTGCCTTCGGCTCAGGTCATGATCCTGGAGTCCCGGGATCAAGTCCCGCATTGGGCTCCCAGCTCCACAGGGAGTCTGCTTCTCCCTCTGACCTTCTGCCCTCTCATGCACGCTCTCTCTTTCTCTCTCTCTCTCTCCCCCTTAGATAAATAAATACAATCTTTTTAAAAAAATAAAATAAAACACCTTTTAAAAAATAAAATTAAATTAAAAATAAGGGCAAAAAGTATTGAGGGCCCTGGGATAAACTGCTGATGGTGGAAGGGAGCCAGTGAATGGATTTCCACTGAGATAAAGCACAATCAGATTTGCCACAATGTGGAGAATGAAAGAGAAGTCGGGGTGGTAGAGGGGTGGTTGGAAGATGGGAGGAGAATTAATAGATTATTGCAACAACCTGAGGATTGAGAAGATAATGACCGGAACTAGGATACGAAGTTGGGATATGAAGAACTGCACAGATTCTAAGCATAATAAGGAAAGGGCACCTGTATCTGTAATTGCTTGCTCATGGAGAATGTGAGTGAAGAAGAGAACAAACACAACACGAAAGTCTGGTTTGGGGCACAGATTAGGTACTGGTGTCACTCACTGAAATAAAGTAGAAAGAAAGAAGAATAGGTTTTTGTAAAGAAAGATGATTTCAGTTGAAGGTAGTCTCAGTTCTGAATATTTGTGGACAATTTAAGGAGCTATGCCACCAGAAATCATTCCCATCCAAAACTCTGGAGAGAAGACTGTGAGCGATTGAATTCATGGATCTTTGGACGGAACCCTAAGGAGTGTCTCCATATATGGGACTCAAGCATCGACAGCTAGTTACCACTCTCCTAACATAATACTCATCTTTTATATGAATTTAAGGATTGCGACTCAAAAGTTAAGTCCCATTAGCATGTAGTATATGTATGTGTTCATTATCTATCCCAAACAACATACAAAGACGGGATGAAAACAAACTTCTACCTTTCTGTATCTCATGAAGTAACATCCGTGTAACTAACCTCTTTTAAAATAAAATCCAAATAGTAAATTCTGACTCTTTATGCTACACTGATTTAGATTAGTAAAAATTAGCAAAAATGAGTTTGGACAAAACTTTGCAGTAGGGCCAAACCACTACGCTCCGTGGCGTTTCACATTTTTGCAGCATGCTCAAATACAGACTGATGAAATTGCTAAATATAAAATCCCATATTAATTTTCTGTATTTAGGCTACTGCATCATTTCGGCAATCAGTTGAGTAGTGGATAATTTAAAGGACTAAAAAAATACCATTTTTCTCATGCCGATAAAGCAAAGAAAAACCCACTGATAGAGATTATAGCAGTGTGAAGAACATGACAGGGAGATCAGAACAGGGGAAATAGCATGTTAATGACATTCACTATTCTCCCTGTGTCAAGTCATCAGCATTTTTATTGCCACTATTTCTCAGCATACACTATTAGAATTTATTGAGTCAATCTGTCTCCATCACCTGTGATATAAGATATTTTATTCAATAAGATATGGAATAATATTTATCTTTCAACTCCAATGACTGGCTTTCAGGACAATAACTGCTTATCAACCAAGCATTACAAGAGTAGGAGAGGTTGTACATTTTAATATCTGACCCGAGGGTTGTCATTTTAGCATCTCTACATTTGGTATTAAGAAGTGTGCAGACTTCAATCCAAGAAATCACTCAGATTCAGTAGTTATGGCAAATGATGGTATCAAATCACATTTTACAGTTCTAGCCTAGAGAAGCGTATTGTAAGAAGTTGAAGAAGGAAAAGACTAGAGTCTGAAGTTGACCCTATGAAACGTTTACACTGGATTGTTTATTATCAGAATGGGAATCAAGCTCATGCCTGAGATTACTCACCTCATAAAAAATATGGAAATGGCAAGTGGGTGCTTTTTTTTTTTTAATTGCCTCAAACAGCTATCATTGAAAGACCAGGGTGAAAGTCAATCTGCAAGGTAAGTTCTCAAGCTGTTCGTCTGAATCTGCGTGTGTTCAGGGCTGAACATGGCGTCTGCAACTGTCATGCCCTTGATGTAGTTGGTATCCCCCGGTAGCCATTTGGAAGGAGAACTGCATTTTTGATGGCTGTGTGGTCCTTTAGAGGGAAGCATGGATTTCATGCAGTAGAGTTAATCAAGTTCTCAACTTCCTGAACTGCTTAGCTTCCCGTCGCTCACCTCAGGTAATTCTCAAAAACAAAGAATCCACTATGTTATTCTTCCATGTGCTTTGATGAACATTTATTCCATATCTGCTTCCTACCCGCTTTCGCCCCAGAAATGTCGCGTCAACTTGGAGACAAAGGGCTGTCACAGCACTGAAATGATTGAATTGGTATTTGGTGGTTTCACCCCAGAAACCAAGGGGTCCAGAACTCCTGCTGGTAAAAAGCACTAATTTATCTGCTTTTAGTTTTGCTCACCAGGAAGTCCCCGCTCCCGGCAGAGAGCATAGCACTACACACAAGCTACTTCCTGTCAGGCAGTTTATTGCTTGATTGTGTCAGCTACTGCTGACCTGCGTGAGTGGGTCAGGCAGCAGGTAAAACACAAAGATATCTGCCTTCCAACAGGCACATGTCTCCTCAACATGTGTGGTGTTCCCCTTCTGCGTGCCCAATGCAGCCATCTTTACTATTCCCTGCTTTTGTTTGTTTTCTAAATGTTAGTCTGAGCTTTCCTTTCAAAAAGTCTCAATTGCAGTTAACTTCCTCTGTCCAACCCACACACCCCTTTACTATTCTTTTCGGCATTTTAGAAAAAGGAAAAAAAACTGGTGTTGGAATCATCTGATTTGAATTCAAATCCCAGTTGAGCAACTTACTAGCTGTTTGATCTTAAGTAAACTCATCTCTCTGAGCTGCAGTTTCTTTGTCCCGAAAGCCTGCCTTGAAGGGGCTGTGATAAAGATAAATGAAATGATAAATGTAAAAGGACTGCCCTCGGGTCTGACTCACAGTAGGTGCACTTGCTTCCCTCAGGGGGGGAAAAAAAAGAAACAACTAAACTTTTAGGTTATATTATCCTCTCAAAAGAAAACAGAGGGGAGTGTTGCTTGTTGGTTCATTTATTTACTTATTACTGCACAGGAAGGGGAGACGGGAAGGAGGAAGTGTGGTTAGGAGAGATCGTGCATTAACCCCATTGGGAATTGCTCTAAGTGTGTGTTTTGTGTACGTTACTTATATCTTCTTAGAGTCCCCATTTTAAAAGCACGTCCTTTCTTTACTTTGGCACCACACAAGACGGTAACAATAGGATTAAAAGGAGTGTATCTGGTTTAAGATTTGTCTTGAAGCTTTACGGAAGCCAAAAGGAGGTGTTATATTCCCAGCTTAGCGGGGGAGCGCTTGGCACAGGAAATCTCAACCTCAAATCCTTGGCTGTCCTCCACAGATTTGAGGTTGCTTTGTTGTGTGTACCTTTGTGTGTTGGTGTTGCGGAGGGGGAGGTGGGGGAGGTGGGGGAGGCTTAGGAAGGGGGAGTGACTTCGGGGAAAGTGAATGGAGTGGGCACATCTGATAAAGAGAAGTCTGGGTTAAGATCAGATCCTGATCCTTGTGCCCTGGCTGACAGTCTTGGGCACAAATGTCATATACCAACCTCAGCAGGTCTCCCTTTGGGCAAGTTCTTCAGCCATAAGGCTGTTGATTTGCCCATGGGGGTGGGGGTAGAAAATATATCTCAGGGAAGCCAAATGAGGAACTATGTATAAAGCATATAGACCAATGACTGTTCTTTATTGAACATATGCTAGTTTCCTTTCATAACGTGGCTTCTTACTTTATATCGCGAGAGACCTGCACCCGAGAGAATCACAATGTGACCTTGATTCCCCATGCAAAAGGTTGAGCAATGCAAGAGCCACCTTAGACTATAAGCTTTTCCATAAAGAAGCTTCTTTCCCCATTCTGTGAAATGCGTTAGACCATATGTCCAGATCAGATGTTCAGACTGTGATTCGGGGCACCCCACATAGCTCTCTTTCTTGTGTGTATGAAAATGAGCAATCCAATTCAACATCAAGACCAAAGTCAGGGGCGCCTGGGTAGCTCAGTTGGTTCAGCGTTGGATTCTTGGTTTCTGCTCAGGTCATGCTCTCGCAATCATGAGATGGAGCCCTGCACTGGGCTCTGTGCTCAGGACAGAATCTGCTTCAGAATCTCTCTCCCTCTGCTCTTCTCTCCTCCTCTGCCCCTCCCTGCCAACCTGTGCTCTTAGTCTCTCTCTCTCTCTCTCAAATAAATAAGCAAATACAATGTTTTATAAAAGACCAAAGTCAGCCCTCGACCACATGGTTCCAATGGAATGGTAGTTTATTGAATATTCATTTAATGATTTATTGAGAAGCCACTGAATGCCAGGCATTGCTCTCGATGTTGAGAATATAGTAGAAAATAAGACGTACAAACTTTCTGGATTTCAGGGCTCATACGCCAATGATGGAAGCAAACAAACTATCACATATATACTTGAAGTAGTGTCAGGTAGTGTGATAAAATTCTCATAGGAAAACTCATGGGGTGATACGATAGAGACTAAAATAGAAAATGTGTCTTATAGACAAGGGGGGTCATAGAAGTCCCCTCCAAAGACGTAATGTATCTGAGCAGAGATCTTAATGAAGTGAAGAAGAAATCTAGGCCAAAATTTGGAGGAAGACTACTTCAGAAAGAAAGGGGCCAACCTGATATTTAAAAAGAGTAACACAAAGAGCACTATGTCAGGGGCTGGAGAGAGCAAATGTAGGAGAAGGGGAGATCAGACAGGTAGGATGTGGGCCATACAAGTAGTCAGGAACCAGGGAATAGCCACTCTTGTGGGCTGGGTTAAATTAGTTTGGATTTTATTCTGAATGTGACATGAAGCTATTGATGGGTTTTGCACCCATCAGTGATGGGTTTTGTTGTTTATTTTATATTTTATCAAAGCTATTCTGGCTGCTGTATGCAGAATTTACTGTGAGTGATCAATGCTGGACAGATGGTACTTTAAGTATTATTTAATCAATGCAGTGTGAGTCCATGGGGAGCATGACAGTAACACATTGGACTGTACAGCCTACTCCTTACCAGTGGGCTGACTCTAGGCAAGCTAGCAATGTTTGAGCCTCGAAGTTCCCATCCATTAATTGGGAAGATCACCCATCTGCAGGGTTGTAGCAAGAGTGTACTAAGGGGCATATGTGAAATGTTTAATGATATCAAGTACTTAAAAATGTTAATCCCCCTTGTACCTCATCTCAATCAATTATTCAGTCACTTAAGCCTAGCTAGCTTTTACCTCAGGCATGGCGCTTCAATCATTACTGTGTGTGTGTGGAATCTCCCTCCCACCCTGGGAAGACTCCCTGCTGGGAAAGGGGGGTGGGAAAGATGGCAAAAGAGCAGCACAGAACTAGTCTTGGCTAATTGCCAAATGATGCCAGTAGCAAGTAAGCAGGGGAGACACTCAACGAAGGGAGAGTCACCACGCTGGAGTCATCAGGGGTGGTTTCGGAGCCCTTGTGAACCTCAGAAGAGCAGGTGAAGACAGGGCGGCTGTAGGTGGTCTTTATTTCACATGTGGAGAAAAAGAAAATGCATAATGGATAGGGTGTGGTACAATTTATCTAGAAGAAGAGTATTGGGTTGGGAGTGGTAGAAGGTAATTTTGGAAATATATGATGGGTCCTGGCTACAGAGGCCCTGGAATGTTAGGTGAGGCTGTTTGGTCTTCATCCTCCATGACCCGTCATTCCCAACAATGGACAAAAATACCTAGAGTCAGGAACTTCTCCATCCATATGTTACCCATCTAAGAAGGTCCCAACTGCCCTCACATGCCATAGCGTCAGGAGATTCTCTCACTGGTGAGGTCTTTGTTGGAAGAGCCATACCTCTCATTCTGAAGTTTTTTAGTTATGTATGGAGGATTCACCAATGGGGAGTTGTATGGCCAGGGAAGGTTGAGGAAAGAGAGGTTAGAAAAGCATGCAAATGAAGGAAGAGGTGCATATTTTGGCTGCCACAATGGGGAAAGCACAACCGTGATAGTGTGTGGGTTTTTTTAAAAAAAAAATTTCATTTATTACTTTAGAGAGAGAGTAAGGAGAGAGGCAGAGACAGAGTGAGAGGGAGAGAGAGAGAATCCTAAGCGGACTCCATGCTCAGCATGGAGCCCGACGTGGGGCTGGATTCCATGACCCCGAGGTCAAGACCTGAGCTAAAATCAAGAGTTGCTTCCTTGGCTGAGCCACCCAAGTGCCCCAACCATGAGGATGTTATGATAGATTTCAACAAGACAAATGGTTCACCTCTATGAAATTGTGGACTGTGAAGAGAATGGCCAAAAGATCCCTGGTTTCATTTCCCAGATGCATGTTACCCATCACCAGGTCAAAAATATATCATCTTGGCTTCTCCTAACACAAACTTCAAGGGGCTGTGTGCTGCTGGAGTGACATCCACCTGCTAATAGGTATCTGGAAAATCCATTTTCTATTATATTTGTTAATAAATCTTAGTAAAGCATGAATTACAAAGAAATGCAGTGTCTTAGCTAAAAGAAATCAATAACGCTTTTAAACACAAACTCATTAGTATTAAAGATTATTCCTATTTTTCATTATATTGAGAAAGAAAGGAAATGATAATCATATCAATGTGTGCCATCCATTGAATGAACATGATGTCAAAGGCATTGTTTAAAAAATTAAAATGTTTCATACAAATCAGATATTATTTATTTATTTACTCCCCTTTTGCCCCCACACAATCCTTTTACTCTCCAATGCACTACTCTTTCCAAAGAATATTTGAGACAGCTTAAAAAATGCATACAATTTACTAAGACAAAAATAGATAAAGAACTCAGAGAGACATATATTACTATTAAAAATAATGTGCCATATAAATGATAAAAGGAACAATTAATATATCATGTTCTTTAATAGCGGTTGCTTTTCATCCTATAATCTAAAGTACTCTATAGATATCCGCCTATTAATAGTCCTGTTATTTTTGCCCAGGTAATTCATTTTGGAGAGGATTAATATTCAATAAGATACCAAGTAATTTGAGATTATCGTAGAAACAATAAATATTCTGGAAAACAGTGTTCCATCTTTCAGGCCATTTTCACAAATCATATAAGAATGATAATAATTCTTAACCTAACAAGAAAACCAAGCTGGAGTATTGTCTGTGCATGCCAACTCGATTTCACTCACACATATTCACATTTATTCACACATACACATATGCTTCTGTCTCAATGCATGGAGATATACGCAAACTTGCTTTGTGTAGAGAGACAAAGCTATTCCCAGAAGGCGACTATAGAAGGAGGCTATCACGTTTCTTAGTTCTTCTGGTGTGCAAGCCAGTACTGCCCCAGACAACTAGACGAATGGCCTTTTGCCAAGTGGGATTGGATCACTGGGAGGCAGCTACTTGTCCCCACCTGTGAACACACCCCCAAGGTAATTGTAACAAGCACTGGGTTTTCTTGCAAGTCAAGGTGTGAGGGTGAAGTTACCCCATGTCACCTGGTGAGAGGAGTCTGGGATCCTGCTAATCCTTTCACAAGGAATGCAAATCCACAAAGCATCTCAATGCCAACCTGGTCACTCAGTGGATTTAGTGTATTCATTTCATAAAAGAACACAATCCGAAAGAAAGAAAGAAAGAAAGAACGAAAGAAAGAAAGAAAGAAAGAAAGAAAGAAAGAAAAAGAAAAAAACAAAACAAAACAAAAACACAATCAGCAGAAGTCTCCCAAGACAGAAAAACAATTTTTTTTAAAGGACTCAAAAATTGTAGTGGTAGTTTTCGCATCCTACATAATCCCAATATTTATTGCAAAGTATTACTATGTTTTTCCATTCCTGGTTGTTATTTAAAGGAGAGAATTTCATTAAACAAACCGTGGATATAAAATATGAAGTCTAGATCACCTACTGCCAAGGATAAGCCAAACATCACTAAAAAGGATTAGTTTCTTTCACTGTCTAGAAATTTTTCATGGAAGACCTCGGCTGGCCTTTTGATATTAAAACTTCCTAACAAGTATTACACAGGAGTTTTAAATTAGAACTTGCTGTCACCGAGACAGTTATAAACTGTTAAATATGTCCTTTCTATGCTAAGCTCCTGTAAAGTATGCACATGGCCATGGCCGGGACCCTCTTCCTGACAAGTAGCGCAGTGAGATCACAGAGATTGGGCGCACACTGCCTGCACGGCTGTGCAGGTGGCCCGTAAAATGTGTGTGTGTGCATGTCTGTGTGTGTGCGCACGTGTGCATGCATGTATGTTCAAAATAAGCCGCATTTCTCTGCTTCTCACATCATATAGTTCTCTCCATGAAAACTTCTCATGGAAATGTACGTTATACTTTTCAGTGGTATCTGCAAACCAAAGAATGATATTCAAACTAACTTGGCCTGCCTTGGGACTCATTTAACATTGACTTTTCTCAAATCATCAGAACTGAAAAAAAAGTATTCTATGTCATCATGATCCGTAAGGTATATCATTATCCACAAGGTATCATAATTTAATTTTATTTTTTAAGATTTTATTGCTTCATTTGAGAGAGAGTGCACAAAGCCAAGGGGATGGGCAAAGGGAGAAGCAGGCTTCCTCCACTGAGCAGGAAGCCCGATGCAGGACTCGATCTCAGGACCCTGGGATGGTGACCTGAGCCAAAGGTACACACTCAACCAACTGAGCCATCCAGGCACCCCGGTATCATAATTTTATTGACTAAAAAATTGAGACATCGCTTAAAACATTATTTTCCTGTTATCATTATTTTTCATGAAACAGAAAAAGTGATATGTGAGGTCAATGGCCACGTCATAGAAAAGGCGGGAGGGGTGGAGAAAAAGGAAACTCAACCTCCCACTTTTTTTCATTCCTGTGTTTCTTTTAGTTTGTTTTATAATATTTTCCAACAACAAGTAGCTCCTTCAAAAGTTCATTCTGGAGGTTGCATAATGGACTCTGCTTTCTCCTATCTGACTAGTAGAGCCCATAATTAGTGCTTAATTATAGTTTATATGGCCACTTTGGCCAAAAAGAAAAGAGCCGCTTTGTTAGAGTCAATGAAGTGTTTAAAGCTATGCCCAGGACAGGGATGGGTTTATTAAACACTTGGGTAAGCAATAATAAACTTACATTGATCAGGCTATTCGATAGATCTCTTTCATGTGTTGCTTTAAAAAAAAATCCAGGTAGAATTGAAAATAACTAGAAATCCTGTTGAAAATGCTAAAAATAGTAACCAATTCCCTACAAAACCCATGTAATAGGAGGAATGTAATCTCTCCCCCCAAGAAAAACTGACTCTCCAAAAACATGAGATATTCCTGCTTTATGCTGACTTTGTCAAAGGGGATGGACATGTTTTATATTATATAATAAGTAATACACTTTGAAAACCAGGCACAGGCTCAGCACTTTCCTTGTGTGTAAAGGTTAAATAAGTTGCCCAAGGTCACAGAGCAAGAATTCAAATCAAAGGAGTTTTGTTGCACAACAGACACACTTAAACATGAATTGATTTTTACCTTCTTCTGCTTAAAAAGCTTATTACTTGTGTGAAAGTTGGCCTTTTATAATTTTTAAATTTACATTTCGCTGGCCATCCTTCTGGAATTAAACCTTGCTGGGAGACAGAATCCCCTTTCTACTACAGAAGCCAGAGAGACTGGTTATTCCTTTTCCTAGCTTCTCCTGCAGCAAGGAAAAGGCCATGTGTCCCAGGCCAGCCGGTAGCATCTGGACACTGGAACTGGGAGCCAGATGATGGGTAAAAAGGGGAGCAGAGGATCATTCACTTGCTGCAGCAGGTAGAGGCAGCAACATCTGATTTCCCGGGTAGAGAGGGCAGCAGTGCTGGCAATGTGGTCCATGGGACAGGGGACAGTGCTGGGGGCATGCACAACATGCTCAACAGGGCCAGAGCAATGACATTGCTGGGCTGGTCCTAGCTGCTGCCTGCCTTCTTTTAGCTTCTATGTTCTGAGACCGCTTCTCTGTGTTCCCTGTTTCCACCCACCAGAGTTGCTATATTACTTACCACTGCGATCTCTGATAGACAATAATAAGTTGATGTTTTCTTTTCTTTTTTTTTTAAAGATTTTATTTATTTATCTGGTAGAGAGATCACAAGTAGGCAGAGAGGGAGGCAGAGAGAGAGAGGGAAGCAGGCTCCCCGCTGAGCCGAGAGCCCGACGTGGGGCTCGATCCCAGGACCCCGAGATCATGACCTGAGCCGGAGGCAGAGGCTTTAACCCACTGAGCCACCCAGGTGCCCCAGATGTTTTCTTTTCTTTAAGCACTCCACACAATAATCAGGTTTGTCGCATTTTGCAGCACAAGGTGAATTTCCAATCTGGACTTGGGAGCGTGACATTGAAAGCTTTAGCATTGCTGGACTGCCCCTCACCCTTGGACCTCCAGCCTCAAACATGTGTGGATGAAGGCAAGTGGAGTCTGCGCACCATGCATCTGTCGGGAGGGAGAGCGGGGCGGCCGTATTGTCAGACTTGTTAGTTCTCTCCTGGGAGCAGTGCTCAAAGCCCAGGGTTCAAACCAAAATGAAACTGGGCGACATAACATACAAACTGCCCCCTGCTGCTTCTTTTGTCCCCATCATGGTTTTTAGTCACAAAAATAGTCACCAGCACGACCTCTACAATACGCCGGCCTGCATTCCTTCCTTCCTTCTTCCCACCATCTATTGCCTTGAATGGGCCCTGGCCTGCCCCCCCCCCCCCCCCGGCAGCTTAGCAGGCAATGTGGAGCAGAGAGTCATCAAGTAATCATAAAAATCCACAATTTGAAATGGTGACAGGTGCTCGGAAGGAAGAGTCCTGGGTCGTTTGCGCATGTGTGGTGGAAGGCAGGCTCTGCCGTGATGGGGAATGTCAGAGGATAGGGTCAGAAGAGGCGTTGGTTGGGTAATCATGCGGGGGGGGGGGGGGAATCTTCACGGTCATGAAACAAATTGCTGCAGACTTTGTGATTTTAAAACAATACGTATTTCTTACAGTTCTGGCGATCAGAAGTCTAAAATGGCTTTCACTGGGCAGCACTCAAGAGGTCAGCAAGGCTAGTTTCCTCTTGAGACTCTGGGGGAGAATCCATTTTCTTGCCTTTTCTCGCTTCTAGAAACCACTCCCATTCCTTGGCTCATGGCTCCTTTCTCCATCTTCAACGTCAGCAGCAAAGCATCTTCACTCTTCTCTGACTGACCTCTGCTTCCACTGCTTACATCTGCCCTTACCGTGACCCTCCTGCCTGCCTCTCACAACGACCCTTGTGGTTACATTGGACCCTCCCGAGTAATCCAGCATAGTCTCCTTATTTATCTCAAAACGCTTAACTTGGTCACATCTGCAAAGCCCCTTTGACCATGTAAGGTGACATAGTCTTAGGTTCCCAAGAGTAGGCAGTGAATGGGGGCAGTCTGGGTAGACAGAACATCTGTGCAAAGGCACTGAAGCAGTGTGAAACGTGGTGCAGAGGAGCAATTGAGGAAAGTCAAATGGAGAAAATTGGGAAGAGTGTGACATGAAGAAGGAACAAAAAGCACCCAATGCACCAAAAAAGCCCTGAAGGCCAGGAGATTCCATTTGCTACACACACACACACACACACACACACGTACATATATATACATGCATTATATATATATTTCTATTTTTAAAATATTTTACAGAGTTTACTTCAATCAGGGACCACTAGAAGCTGTCTTGCTCTGATATGTTTCCTGATATCTGATTTGCATGTTTAAAGGTGGCTGTGAGTCCAGAATGGAGGACAGATTGGCACGCAGCATGAGAAGAAGAGGCAGAAGGATCAATGAGGACTGTGCACAGTATATTCCAAGAAAAAGACAGAAAGTCAAACTCCAGGGTACTTTCAGTGTACCCTCTCCTTTGCATTCCTTCCTATTGCAAGCCATCCCAACTGCAGTGAGGAGTCTCTGAACAGAAGCAGGACTTTGAAAATCATGGTTAGTAAGGCAGGGATATTTATAACTTAGGGGACTTAAATAAAGCATTCAAAATAACATGAACAATATTTTTTAACATTTTAAAAGAGATTGTATTTATTATTTTTGAAAAAGGGTGAGAGTGGGAGCAAGACAGAAAGAGCACAAGGGGAGAGAGGAAACAGACTCCCCGCTGAGCAGGGAGCCCGACCCGGGGCTCGATCCCAGGACCCTGGGATCATGACCTGAGCCCAAGGTAGACACTTAACCCTGAGCCACCCAATGCCCCACATGAACAATATATCTTAAAGCAAAGTCAATTCCTGAAGAAACACTCTAAAATAAACAAGAATCATCAGTGTTCGGCCTTTGTCTTTTTTAAACACATTTTGTCTTATTGGATTATTTTTCGCCTTCCACACTGATGTTGATTCACTAGAGAGTTTTAATTATGCAGACTCATCTTTTTTTCAAATATCTGAGCTCCCTTTTACTGACATGAAAGTTAAAGTCTTTTACATTTGCCTCCTCTCTTATTTATAAATGTCTCTGCAAAAAGAAAAAAAACCATTTTCTAACCCATTGTTAACTTCAGTTACCCTTGTCCTAAAAATATAGGTAAAATTATTTAAATACTAATTATACTTTCCATGGAAAGTCCAATATATTCCAGAGGATTCCTATAAATTCTGTAGAGATGACATTTTCCCGGTCACCTTTGGCTTCTTTCCTGGGATGAATTAGTTTGATGTAGAGATGATCTCACTTTTCTGTGCATATTTCACCAGCCACTTGGTGCTCATGTATGGAAAACACTGTGCAGAAGTTTTTGAGTATTTGTTAATTTTTAGTAAGAGAAGAGGCAAATAGGATATATAATGTATTTGGAGAACAAAATAAAATAACAGTAACAATTTAATAGTCAGATTGTTGCAACTCTGAGCTCCTTTTCAACAAATGTCTATATCAGATCTGCCCCAGACACTCTCAAGGATTCACTCCAAGAATATTTGTTCAGTCCAAAAGGGAGGAAGCTACCTTTGCAGAGACCTTTGCAGAAGGTCTTCTGAATGAATGTCCTCTCCTCTGCTGTGACTGGTGGTGCCACCAAAACCCACTGGAGACCATTGTTGTCATTTCTCACCGTGGGTTGTGAGGCCAATGGGTCTGGAGGAATTATTGCAATCACTGTCAAAGGTCTCTTGTTTAATGTCCTGAAAGCACATCTGAGGATTTCTTCCTCCGTCCAACACCATCTTCCATTTGTTTCTGTGAAACAATGTTCTGTGGCCCTCTCATCCTCTTCAATCAGCTACTCAAGTTGAGAGTCTTTAAGACTCAGTCCCAAGACTCTGCTCTTTATATTTTCCTCAGACATACTCTTTTCTATGTTGGTTATTCAAATTATACTTAAGCGCAAAGATTTACTCTGAGATTCAGATTCCAACCTTCGCTCACCTTCGTCGGGCTGTTCACCACGTCTCTGAATGAACTCAGAGGCTCTTGAAAAACCTCTTTAAACTCGGTTCTTGGGACGCCTGGGTGGCTCAGTTGGTTAAGCAGCTGCCTTTGGCTCAGGTCATGATCCCAGTGTCCTGGGATCAAGTCCCACATCGGGCTCCTTGCTCCGCGGGGAGCCTGCTCCTCTCTGCCTCTGCCTGCCTCTCTGCCTGCTTGTGTTCTCTCTCTGTTAAATAAATAAATAAAATCTTTAAAAAAAATAATAAACTCGGTTCTTTTCATGTTCCTATTTCATTGACCATTCATCTCGCTGGGCTAGTCAGAAACTACATGTCCTTCTTAATTCTCCTTTCTCACTTATGTGTGTCTCTTAGATTACTATGTCCTGTTGATTTTACCTTCGAAATATCTTGAGATTAGCAATCTCCATAGTCTGGTATTTCACACTAGGACAACAAACTGCCTTTCATTTCTTAATATGTGGTACGATTTTTTTTCTTCCTTAGGACCTCTGCACATGATAGGGTCACCACTTAGGTAACTCAGATTTCAGATTCAGCTCTGGATCATAGAAGACATAGTTGATCTCCCAAGTTAAACTGGTGTCTTTTATTATGTGTTTGTGAGTCTTTATTCCTTGCCTCACATTACTTAGTGTGATATTTTTTATTTATTGAAGAGATTATTTAATATCTGTCTATTCCACTAGGCTATAATTTTCATAAACACGGGACTCATATCTATTTTGTTCATTAATATAGCCACCATCTGGTACAGAATTAGACATATAATAATACATATAAACATAGGCTTATTTAATGAGTGAATTTCCTTGTAGCTCAGAAAATCATAGTAGGTTATGTAGTCATAGAAGTCATAGTAGGTGAAAATCAAACTAGGTTAGAGGTCAATAAGCTTTTATGTTAAAGCCAGGTAATTAATATTTCAGGCTCTGTAAACCTGTAGTCTCTGTGGCAACAATTTACTCTACTGTTAGAGCATGAAAACAGTCATAGACAATCTGCAAAGAAATGGGCATAGCAGTTCCCAATAAAATTTTATCAACAAAAACAAGTTGTAGGGCGCCTGGGTGGCTCAGTTGGTTGAGCAACTGCCTTTGGCTCGGGTCATGATCCTTGAGTTCTGGGATCGAGTCCCGCATCGGGCTCCCAACTCCACGGGGAGTCTGCTTCTTCCTCTAACCTTCTCTCATGCTCTCTCTCACTTTCTCTGTCTCTCAAATAAATAAATAAAATCTTTAAAAAAAAAAAAACAAGTTGTAGGCTACATTTAGCCTGAGGGCTTACTTTGCTTACCCCTGATGTGGGGTACAGAGTTTTAAATAACTCTGTGTAAAGAGCATTACATCTTTCTTTTCGATCATTTTTCAACCTTTGACAAGGTTAAAAATTTCTCCAATTCAAATGACTAAATAGTGTGCATAAACAAGTCCATCTTTACAACAACCATATTCATATTTTGGAGGATCTCACAGTCTTCCCCTAGAACAAAGGCTAGATGTTTGCTTTTATTCTTGTCACTGAACGCTCATACTTGGTGGTTTTCTAAAACAAAAGAAGTCAACTTTGAGGATACAGAGGGGATTACTACCCTCAAATGACAGTTCTTCAGTGACCCTAAACTGATTAAAAACACTTTTTCAGTAATATCACTGTTCATAGATGTCAACTTTCTCTCACTTCAATGGGTAAAGAATCTACTTCCCCATCCCATGACCAGATGGCTTGCTATGGCTGGTGTAATATGTTTCAAAGTGTTGGGTGCCAATTCCAAGCAGAAATTTTAAGACTCAGGCTGTGCTTCCTTTCTCTTGGTCTTCATGCTCATTAATATTTTAAATAGAGGCTGGTCTATAAGCCCGGGCCCAAACAGAAGACAACCTGTGTAACAGATTTGTAATGGAAGGGAGAAATACATCTGTGTTGTTGTAAAACCGTTGCAACCATGGGGTCAACTGTTATCGCAACATATCCTAGCCTATCCTGATTAATAAACTAGAAACCTCCCTATTCAAACATCAAATATCATTGTTGGAAAAGCTACTGTTGATGAGGAATCACTATAGTCTACATTGATGTAAAAAGGATCCTAATTCTAGTCAGTAAGAGCATGATCAGGGTAAATTGAATGGGTGGGCAAGCTATGTAGCAAATGTGAAACTATGTTTAAAAAAATTGAACTGACAAGAAATTATTTTACAATTTCTTATAAAATATGCCAGCTGTCTAAAACCTCAGAAGATCTGGTACCATCACCTAGCATTCCTATATAGCAAAGATTGCCTGGAGCTGATTTTCAACTTCCTCCTTTAAACATGGTGTCCACTGTCCAGTTTGCTATTGTCCTCTCCACTCATATAATAAATACAAATGCTTCTCTTCAACTTCCCCTGAGCCTGCCCCCCACCGTCTGTGATGTCAGACTTTGTACCTGCCTGGTACCCCACCTCTACCTTTAGTCACTCAGATCTTGAGGCCAATGACTGTGCCTTATTCATCTTTGTTTCCTTGACCCTAAACACAGTGCTTGGAATTTAAGATGTGCCCCGTGCATAACTATCATTGGACTTCTGTGCTAGAAGCTTCTGTAGAGATAAAACCTTAATCAGCTAGGCCTTAGATTCACTTTGAAGTGATGAGTCTATCAGTCCATCTGAATATTTATTAAATCCAAGTGTTAAAGAGAGTATGTATGCAAGATGGGAAAAGAACAGAGAGTCCAGACAGGTCAAAGTGATGTATGATATTGGCAAGTTATGAAGCCTGCAGGATCTTTTTAGATACTCAGTTGAACGTCTAAGGTTTTACAAAAAGCAGAAAATTTAAGGACATTTTCATCCCTGATATTTAGTATCGCTTAATATGAGACTCTTGCTCCAAGCTAAGTATGGGAAGGTTCATCCAAATCTCAGGAAGAGAGAATAAAATTTGATGTCCGTGAGCTCAGAACCTTAATATTAATCACAAAGGCTATATCCTTTTCCCAAACCTGCTGTATTTCACGTCCCTGTCCTTCCCTCTCCCCACCCTCTTCCTTGCTCCATTACACTTTATTCTTTTCTTGGGGGTGGGTGGCAGAGGGAGAGGTAATTCATGCCGCATCTTCAAACTGTGTGCAGAACGTGTCTCCCTTCAAGGTGAACGACACTAAGTCAAACTCTTCATTTAAGGGGTGAGAATGGGATCAGCCGTCAGCAGAAGAATTACGCACACAGATCAGCAGAATCTTGACCAAAATGGATATCGGACAAAGAGATTCCTTGGATGTAGTATTTATTTACTTCCTGATGTAGTTGAGAATGTGTTTTAAGACATGCAGAGGATTCTGGACTAAAAATGAGAAGCTGTGGTGATTTTTTATTTTTTCCACTCACAGTTTTATTTCTTTACAACAATAAAGAAGTGATGGAGTTTCACTGACTCATTTTAATAAAAAAGAAATAAACACATAAGCAGTAATTTTAATTATATTTTATTTTCCTGATACACTTAATTGAGTTAACATAACACTATCACCACATATAACATTTTATAAAGAGCTGCTCTTAAGTAGAACTCTGCATTTGATTTTACTCTCTCTAGTGGTCTTATCATTAATCTGCATTATATATGGTTTTGCAACAGGGGAATCACAATATCTTGTGAAAAAAAATAATAAACTCAGTAAAAGGAACTTGCTCAGAGTGCCTGTACTTTATTCATAGGTGAATTTCTGTTGTCCATTATCATTTATATCTAATATGAACCATTCTACACTGCTTGCCTCTAATCCCCACGCTTGTTAAGGAGCTTAAGAGGAGAATCAGTTGATTTCAAGGCCTTTTGGAGTTCAAGGGCAAAGTGATTATTTCCTTAAAGGAAAAAAAGATCACGGACTCATCACAATTTCCAAAGTTCAGCTCTTTTGTGCTTCACTAATTAGAAGCCAGACCAAATGCATATCTGGAGGCTTTTATACAAGCTCTCAGCCCTTTGCCCTGGGACCAATTACAGAAAAGTATCTTTTACACATTACTCTCTGTGAATATCTAGTGTTCATACAAGCTGTCATGTTTCACCATGAGTCATGCTAAGACCATATAATCACACAGTTGAAGAGCTAATGATATGTTTGCTCTTCTCAGTTTAACTTACAAACACAACTGCACTTAAATGCCTGTGGCTTACTTGTAGCTTAAACATGAATGTGTATAAACATACATACATGCAAACACGTTTTTTAAAAAGAGGACACTATTGAATCAGTAAATAAGATCATGATTTTTCATCTGAAAAGTGTACTTCTGTGTCTAATTCTGTCCATAGCAATATATTCTCTTCCCAAAACGAAAGCAACAGTTGGGTGTATGTATTGAGAGCTTGATTTAGAAGCCAACATGAAATTTGTGTTATTTTTTTTTATGTATTTCAGAGAACTATTTCTTTTTAAAGATTTTATTTATTTATTTATTTGACAAAGAGAGAGAGAAATCACAAGTAGTCAGAGAGGCAGGCAGAGAGAGAGGGGGAAGCAGGCTCCCTGCTGAGCAGAGAGCCCGATGCGGGGCTCGATCCCAGGACCCTGAGATCATGACCTGAGCCAAAGGCAGAGGCTTTAACCCAATGAGCCACCCAGGCACCC
>CM052797.1:11512229-11575037 GCA_028533885.1 Nasua narica
TTTAAAGATTTTATTTATTTATTTATTTGACAAAGAGAGAGAGAAATCACAAGTAGTCAGAGAGGCAGGCAGAGAGAGAGGGGGAAGCAGGCTCCCTGCTGAGCAGAGAGCCCGATGCGGGGCTCGATCCCAGGACCCTGAGATCATGACCTGAGCCAAAGGCAGAGGCTTTAACCCAATGAGCCACCCAGGCACCCCATGGGGGGAAGAGATTATTAAAGAGAAGATCTAAGGAAAAAGGAAAGAGTCATCTTGTCAAGAATTATAAAGCAGTGTTGGGATGGTTAGCTAGGGCTTAAAATAGGATATTCTGAGAGGAAGTTTTTGGAAATATTTGTAAACTGCTTAGTTCTGTGTAAATGTTACATGAGCGAGGGTCTCCCAGGTTCAGGATCAAACTGACCCCCAGGATGTATTTGGTTTATTTGGCTGATAAATAAGGTGTTCCTTCCCCTCTTCACATCCCATCTTACATTTTACATTCAACTTCAATGCCCTTTCCAATGAGAGAAGAAAAATTCTTTAGTCAATAACACACAAGTAAAACCCGTTGCTTCCTCTAGGTCCATTTAGTCCCCTGGTTAATTATAATCTATGTATCTGTCCACATGATTTTGGATAACCCATCCTAGAAGAATGTGGCCAGAGTGACTAAGATTTTCTTATAGCTGTACTATTGTATCCACTTCAGTGAAATTAAATATTCCTTGTAAGGATCCCAGTCTGGCTTTGATTTTTTACAGGCAGATTCACATTCAGGATCTGTTACTATGTTAAATAATCCACTTCCTACTTTAGTAAGTTATAGTTTGTGGTACTAATTGTTGGGGAATGAGAGACAAGATACCTTTCTAGATTTTTACTCACCAAAATATTTACTTGACGGGCGCTTCTCTGTCTTTCCTTCCAACATAGATCCCATTCACTGTACCACTCTTCAACACAAGTACATCTCTTCAAGTTCTGTGCTCCTTCAAATCATGTACTCTAGGCTTCACGTAATCAAGGTATTTTTTCTCTAGGTACTGTGAGGGACCGAACAATAGATAAGTTGCACACACTCCTCTGAAGGAGATAGATGTACAAGCAAACATAACGTAAGACAGAACAAAATAATACTCACTTAAAGACACAGGCAAGAGGCACTTGGGTGGCTCAGTGGGTGCCTCTGCCTTCGGTTCAGGTCATGATCTCAGGGTCTTGGGGTCGAGCCCCACATCGGGCTTTCTGCTCAGCAGGGAGCCTGCTTCTCCCTCCCTCTCTGCCTGCCTGTGATCTCTCTCTCTCTCCATCAAATAAATAAATAAAATCTTAAAAAAAAAAAAGAGGCAATGTGCTATGAGAACAGAGAGGACCCAGATGTAGTAGGGACTAGGAAAGCTTCCATTAGATTGTTGCATTTGATCCAGCCCCTACAAATGAAAATTCTTATATGATTGCAGTAAAATGGACATATCATAAAATTTTGTATTTAAAATAGTTAAAGTGCCCGGATATGACTCTAATAGTTAGATGAAGACACTGAACTCCAGGAATAGATCATCTGCACATTATGACAGGAAATTTGAAAGCACGTGAATAGTCTTCATGAATGTCTGGGGTGTGGGAAGTTTAGAGAATATTAGGACATGATATAGGTAGGATGGACCAAACAAAAATCCTTGATTTTCATATTAAAATTTTAGAATTTATTTTGCAAATTATAGGAAAACAAATGGCATTTGGATAGTCATCAGAGCCAAATGGCAAACAGGGAGGCCCAGTAATATTGCAAATGTCCAGATTAAACAAAACAAAACAAAAAGTAAACATGATGAATAAATTAGCAAGATGCATGACATATTAAATTTAGAAGGTTGGTAAAGAAGGAAGACCTGATAAACAAGACTTTAAAATGTTGTCGAATTTAGGATATTGGTAGCTGAGTCAAGACTGAAATATCAAGGAAACCAAGGCAAAGGTAATTCAAGAAAAGAAGTGTTTCAATATGCACATGGTGGGCAATACTGGCACATTCTTCAGAGATTTCAAGTGGGCTGAAAGGTCTCAAATACATTAAAAAGTAAAAATAGACCAAAACAGGAAAACCTGCTTCTTTTATTCTTATGACACTAAATTGGGCCAGAAGCTTCCCAAATCAGTTTTCAAACTCTGAAAAATGGAGAAAATGGTACAATTAGGAAGTCCAGAGGAATTTTTGGTTTAAGAAAGGACAGAGTAAGACAAGCTAATGTAGTCAGCTTAAGAATTACAAGTTTAGCCAACAAGGAAACTTAATTTTTCACTCTATAACTTCTTTCGAATGGCCCAGAAACTCAGCATTTAAAGAAACTACAGCTACAAAATTGAATATGGAATGTGGCAAGAAATATCAAATCCTGGGGAAAGTTCTGGGGAAGCCATATATTAAGTTATAAATTGGTGGCTGTGCTTTTTCCCACTATGTGGACCTTAGTGAGGCATAGTAATATCTCCACAGAGGGACCGTGTCCCCCAACAATGACCAAAAATCTCTTCTGTGATGACTGTAACCTGGCATATTTGTGCCTTGGCTGGTCCCGATCTACTTCAGAGACTTCTCAGAGTTTTTTTAGACTGATTGCTGCATGAAGTGCCTGGGTGTCTCAGTTGGTTAAGCAGCTGCCTTTGGCTCAGGTCATGATCCCTGTGTCCTGTGTCCCCATGTTTGGGCTCCCTACTAAGCAGGGAGTCTCCTTCTCCCTCTCTCTCTGCCCCCCGCCCCCACTCTGCTTGTGCTCTTTCTCTCTCTCAAATAAATAAATTAAATCTTTTTGAAAAAAATAATAAACTGATTTCTACAGAATAGTGAAAAAGACAAATCTTTGTTTCGAATGGAGTCATCAGACTGATCAAGTTGTTGTGTAATCTCAAATCTCTTAATCAGTTCCCCGATGTGGCTCATTCATTACACTAGAGAATCCATCTTCAACTATCCTTAGTGGATGGAGGAATTCCATCAGAAGAAAGAGTTAAGTGGCAAAAAATAAAATAAAATAAAATAATAAGAGACTCTATAAAGATAGAATGAAATATATTGAACATTAGGAATAATCTTGAAATATATTTGGATGAAGTTCATTGGAAAGGTTGGGGATATTGGTAGCTTGGAGCAGAGGGTCCAGGAGAGGATGAGTTATTTAGGGAAAAGCAGGGTACTCAAATATGAACCAATGACAAAAACAAGGAATCTTGGAATAAAAGGATACAAACATAGTATTACAAATAAATTCAGGAAAAAGTGTATTTATTTTTATTTATTTATTTATTTGGTTGTTTATTTATACTTTTTGTAGAATTAGCAATAGTGACACAGAAAACTAATGTACAACTTTAGGTCTCACACCTTATTCTGCGAGGTTGTCTTTATCCCACACACTCTTTATTGGGTTCATGGGCAGATTTTCTCGTCACTGTGGCCATAGATGATTGAGGTATGGATGCCTGATTGACTCAGTCTAGCTCAATAATATGTTTCTCTTAGAAGTATGGAAATGTTTGTAAACTTCTGTTAACTGATTGAACTGGGAAGTGATTGATACAAACATGTGGAGATGGTAATGATTACTCTTTTTGTTCCCTAACCTGAGGAAATTATTTTACAAAAGAAAAAGAGAAAACAGAAGCAGTTGGGAGGGAAACAATGTTGAAATCTCATGGATGCCCCAGCATCTTGGTTTCTGAGTTCCCAGTCCTCATTCCAATATGCAAATGAAATATTTGCATATCTAACCTTTGATTCACAGAATTGAGCTTGTCTTTTCCCTTTTATATATTAGTTTGAAGGGCTTCTTGTCCTTGTAACCAAACAATTCCCAAAACATAAAAATAAAAGGAGTTTTAAAGCTTCAGTATACATTTATTCAGTATACAATATTTCAGTGTACAATATATAACCAGTATATAATATTTCAATTTTTTTTTGGAATTAGGTAAATTTCTCTGAAATATGCTCACCACCAATTATGACATCAATCTATAATAAATGAGCAGGATCCAAACTATAAAGAATGTTGAATACCATTCTTTAGAATATTTGAAGACCACTTCTAAAAGAGAATTAAAAAAAATCTCTCTTGGACATAAGGACATAAACATTTTCCTGACAATTAATTAATTAAGTTCATATCTTCCAAATAAATTTTAGTAAAGGAATAATCCCAAATGCAAATTAGAACAATATAATTGTTCTAATAATATTATGTTCTAATAATTAAATTATTATAAATAATCCCAAATCTGCAAATTAGAACAATATAATTTCCATTTAAAAATAAACAAAACACTGACTTCCCTAAAGGGCAGCTCTGTCTATGTGAAAACTCCTCAAATCATTTTAATTCTAGGAACATCATTAAGATTACAGCAGAGCACAAGGAGGCTCTGGCACGTGTCAAAGGAAAATGTACGTTATTTTGGAGGAAGATAAAATCATGGAAACTTCAAATTATTTCTACACTTAATTTTTAAATGGAATATCAGGCAAAAACATCACCAGTCCCATGAGGAATTCAAGACTATGTGAACAAATGTAGTAGAAATATAGTATTAGGGTTTCCAGAATTTGGAATCATCAGAAACAGATTTTAAAGCAACAGCTGTGTTTACTTTGTTCCATAATTTTAAAAAAGTATTTGAAAATTTTGGAAGGGAGCTAAGACTAAAAAACAAAATGAGAAGGAGATGAAGATGGAGATGATGACGAAGACATAGACAGGGAAGGACAGGAGAAGGCAGAAAGGAAGAAGAAAACGGAAAAAGAAAGAATGAGTCAAATTGTTAGATAATAAACAAAATTTGACACTTATTGAATGATTTTAATGGCAGAAAGAAAAAACTAAACTAAAATGATAAAGAAATGGAAGATAGGTCAGACAAAATCCTTCAAGATGGTGCCAAATTGGAAAATGGAAGTAGGCTAGAGCAACAAAGGCCAATCCAAGTGAAATTAAATTGCCACAAGAAGCCAGAATAAAGGGAGAGAGCAAAGGAGAGAGGAAAGAGGAGAGAAGTAGAAGTAGCAAATGGAACAGAAAGGATGTTTGAGGAGACAATGGCTGAAAACTTTACAACACTGGTGAAAGATCTCCAACAAATTCAATAACCCTTGCATTTATAAATAGAATAAAAAGAAATGGACACCTAGAGATACATTACAACTGGTGAAAACAAGAGATAAAGAAAAAAGTCTTTTAAAAATAATTCCAGAGGGTAAAAAAGATTTCTTCCAAAGGAACAATAAGAAGGTATACATCTAACTTTTCAGGATTCCCCGAGTAGTTGAATCGTCAGGTGCCTAACTCTTGAATTTGGCTCGGGTCATGATCCCAAGGTCATGAGATCCAGCCAGGCACTGGGCTCTGTTCTGGGCATGAATCCTGCTTAAGATTCCCTCTCTTCTGACGCTCATCCCTCCACAAAGAAAACATAAATTAAAAAATAACTTCTCAACAGAAATGATAGGATGCAGAGGGCAATGAACTTTTTTGAAATGCTTAAAGGAAATAACTGCCAATCTAGAATTTTATAACTATGCAGTGCCTGGGAGGCTCAGCCATTATGCATCTGCCTTCGGCTCAGGTCATGATCACGGGATCCTGGGATTAAGCCCCGCATCAGGCTCCCTGCTCAGCAGGCAGCCTGCTTATCTCCCACTCCCCTTGCCTGTGTGTTCCTTCTCTCACTGTGTCTCTCTCTGTATCAAATAAATAAATAAAATTTAAAAATTTAAAAAATCAAAAATAAAAATACATAGAATTTTATAACCAGAAAAAACCATCCTTTCAAAATAAAACAGAATTATAGCAATTTGGGGACAAAAATGAAGGGATTGTGATTTGTTGTCAACTTTCCTGTGCGAAAGGAAGTGCTAAAAAAGATTTTCAAGTAGAAGGAAATGGACATCAGGTGGATGATTGGAGGTGGAGAAAGAAATGAATAGGTAAATCAATATTACCTATAAGAAAAATGATACTGTGTTAATGTATTCATATATATTCAGAATTAAAATAAATTTTAGCCACAGTATACTGATAAGGAGAAGGAAATGAATTTAAATTATTCTAAGTGTCTTGCATTGCCTGAAAAGAGAATAAGAATACCAATCAATATGTTTTTGATAAGCTGAGAAAAGCATTCTCTGATCTATAGGCTGGCCACTCAAAACTAGTGGACAAAATACATTACTTTCAAAGTAATGGAAAAAAGGTTATAAAATAAAAAGAAAATTAAAAGGTGAACATGTAAATAGAGGAAAAAAGAAACTTAGATCATCAGAAAAAAATAGAAAGCATTTAATAAAATTATACATTAAATTAAAATATCAATAATTATATAAAATATAAATGTACTAAGGGTTCCAGGTAAAGGAAAAATAAATCAGAGTGTGTACAAAATATTATGTGCTATGATAAGCGACATACCTAAAATATAATAAATAAATGCTAATAAATATAGAAAAAGTTGAACATAAAGGATGGAGAAGGATACACAGGTAAATATTGAACAAAAAAATAGAAAAAAATCATTTACTTATATTAATAGAAGACATGGCAGAGCTAAGAAAAGCAAAGTTCAAGTGTCATAAGAACAATATGTTTAATTTACCAAGACCTAAATTTAAAATGTATCAAAGAGCATAGCCTCAAAATATGTAGAAAAAGAAATGTTGGCAACATTAAAACGAGGAAAAGACAAATCCACAATCTTAATGGGATATTAAACATTACAACTCTCTGTAGCCAAACAAAAATTTAAAATAAGAGCAGGCTAAAAAATTAGTAAGGACATGAATGTCAGTAACAATATCTATAAGATTGATCTTAGGGAAATATGAAGAGCACACACCTAATAACTGAAACATATATTTTTAAAACATACATAGAATATTTTTAAAAGCTGACCACAGACTGAATGACAAAGGCAATCATCACAAATTCCAAAGGGCCAAGGTCATACAGAGAGCACTCACAGACTGGAATATAATTATTTTTAAAAATCAATAACAAAAAGGTAGTTAGGAGATACTCCTATGCATGAAAATTTAGAAATAATTTCTAGTAATGAACTCGTGGGTGAGAGAAGAAATAACAGTAGAAATCTGAAAACATTGTAACTGAAAGAAAACAAAAATACTCCATATGTGAACATGCAAGTTAAAGCTCTTGCCTAATGGGATATTTATAAGCTTGGACACATCTATTAGGAAAGAAAGAAGCCAAGGTCAATCAGTTAGTATTCATCTAAAACATAAAAAAGAAAAAAAAAAGAAAAATTGGCAAACTAAACCCCAAGAAAGACAAGGATAGGGATAATGTACAAAAAGTATTAAACTCGATAAAACAAATATAAAATGGAGTGGACCAATAAAGTCAGTGTGTTATCTACATCCACTAAACAAATGTAAAGAACTACAGTAAGACTGATCAAAATGAAAAAAGAGCAAGTCCCAAATTAGAGAACAGGAGAGCACCTTGCAGACACTATATACTTTAAACAGAATCCAAGCAATATTATAAACAGGCTTATTGTAAGAATTTCTAAAATTTAAATAGACTGGATAAATTCCTTAAAGTAGCAAAATTGACACAAGAAGAACTTCTTAAAAAATGAGTCTATAATTAAATGCCATCACATACTCACACAATGAAAGAAAGAGAGAAAGAGTGGAAGAAGGAAAGGAAGGGAGGGAGGGAAGGAGGGAGGAAGGAAGGAAAGAAAGAATGGGAAAGAAAGGCAGACCAAGTTTCCAATGGCTTCATTACTGAATTCCATCAAACTTTTAGGGAAGAAATTATGCCCATCTCACTTACATTCTTTCACAAAGGAGGAAGAGAAACTTCCTCTGTCTCTTTTGTGGAAGACAAAATGACCACATTTACCAAAATCTGACTACAAGAAAGCAAAATTATAGTACTTAAATGCAAAAATTTTAGAAAACTGAACACATTTAAATAAAAACACGGTAATCTCTGATTTAACATGTGATGTTAATTCAAGTATTCAAGGTAGGTTTATTTTTTTTTCAATGTTTTTAATTTTTTTAGAGGAGATGGAGGGACAGAGAGAGAGAGAATCTTAAGCAGGCCCCTGCCCAGCATGGAGGCTCACGCAGGGCTCCATCTCACAACGTTGAGATCATGACAAGGTAGGTTTAATATTTAAAGTAATCACTGTAGGTCCAGTTGGGTGGCTCAGTCGGTTAAGCATCTGCCTTTGGCTCAGGTCATAATCCCAAGGTCCTGGAATAGAGTCCCTCATCCCTCCCACTGCTTGCTGCTTGGCTTGTGCCTTCTCTCTCTCTCGCTTGCTCTCTCTTTCTGACAATAAATAAATAAAATCTTTAAAAAAATTAATCATGGTATTCAATACAACATTAATCAAATGAAAGAGAAAAATTGCATAACCGTATCAATGGATGCATACAAAGCATGTGAAAACCACTTAAATATACATTGTAGGAAATACACCATGATATATTAATATGATGGAATACTATTTAGCAATAAAAATGAACAAAGTGCAGCACATACACACAGAAGAAGCCTCACAAAGATAATGTGGATCAGAAGAAACAAGACATAACAGAGTAAACACTGTTTGATTCCATTCACATAAAGTGGGAAAAAAAATGCAACCGTAGTGTTTAGGATGTGCATGCATTGGTGGTATAAGGAGATAAGAAGGAGATTATATAAATTCCAAGGTAATGATTGCTTTTGGAAATAGCTATAGGAGGTGGTCATTGAGCAGGGGGCAGCCTCGGGAAAGCTGATCGTGTTCAATTTCTTGACATGGGGGGGATTATACAGATGTTTGTTTTATGATAAATCACTGAACGGCATCACTTTGGTTTATACAGTTTTCTGCACAGATTTTGGCTATATTTTATAAAAAGTCTTCACCAATCATATCCCCCTCATGAAGGACAGAAGTAGATTATAGTGCCAAAGGTTTATATTACAAATATGAAAATCTGAGAAAGAATCAGGATTCTATTTGCTCTTAGTAACCAATGCCACACAGCACCTTTGACCTTCCTTCTTAATTTACGTAGCTCTCAAGAAAGGACTACATCATCTCAGGCATACAAGAAATAAAAGCTGTACTCCATACGATGAGAACTTCTTACCTAAGTTTATGTTGGAGTTCTGAGCATTTTGCTATCGATAGAACAATGACCTGAGCCACTAAAAATACACCAAGAGATTTTACTCACATGTAACTTTGAGACTCATGCTTGAAACATGATTCATAAATGTATGCCACAGCAGGTGACCCACAAATTACTGTAATGAACCAATGAGTTTATCAATTTCATTTTCAAAACAACACAAGATCACACGGAAAACATTTTTAATCTATTTTGACATGCCAATACTTTATCAAGCATTGCATTCACTCGATTGTCAGTTTAGATCTGTCAAAATGGGAACACTTCTCAAGACAGAAGCTGAGTGCTTTTTCTTCAGCTACGCCTAACCCTGCCCATCAATAGACACCTGTTGAGAGCATACACTTCATTTTGAACAAATCTGAGCCAACTCTGAGGTAAGAAAGAATGCTTACTTAGTCCCTGATGAGAGCAGTTGGGAAAGTCACAGTTGAAAAAGGGTACTGTAGGAAGAAGGGCCCATCCTAAGAAAACTTCGTGAAGGGAGAAAATGGTCGACAGACACAGCTGGTAGATGAAACCGACACAGAATTCCACAGGAAACCAAACATTTCAGAAACATGGAAGCCCTGCTTTACTGTTACATGTTTTACTTTACCTACCTAGGTAGGTAGGGGTGTTTCGAGAGAAGAAGGGAAAAGGAAACAGATGGGATAAGAGAATGCAAGGAGAAATCTGAGGAGAATGCTGGGAAGGGGTGTAGCTTCAGTGAGACTCACTGCAGGGGGCAAGCACACAGAGAAATGGAAACTGAGTTGGAAAATGATTTTGCCCCAGGCTAGAAACATAATTCAACATAATAATTCAATACACACACACACACACACACACACACTTATGCATACAATGATTTTAATGTTTGGTGTTTTTAAAAGTTGTTGTATTCCAGTCAAAATGTCGTGGGGTGAAGGCAGGCATACGTGGTGGGTATGCTCCCAATCCATCCATTTGACCTCTCCCCCCCTCCCTCACCCCCGCCTTTTGTACCAGTTCTTTCCAAATCATGAAGATGTAGATCTGACCAATTTTTGTCAGCCTGTAGCACTACCTTCCTTTCCTAGTTACTGGAAAGGTGGTTTAAAAATGGCTCCCTGGCAGGAATATGTAAAATTATTACAAATGGAGTGGGGGCGGGAACCACGGAGCAGCACAGGTCAGGGCGTGTAAATGTCGACCCTCCAAGCAGTGTTCCTTCAGCAGAGAGATTAGGGAAGCTCTTGGTCAAGGGGCAGCAGAGGGCACTCCAGGCCACCTCAGGTTAAGTTGTGGTCACTTTATCTCTTGTTGACGCAAAGTCCCGAGGCCATGGCCCAGGGTTTTCCTGCAGAAATGTGTTTACAAGCAGGTCAAGGACTTGTAGACAGATAACCATTAGCAAAACAACTTTTCTATTGACAACAGAGCAAAGAAAGGTGTGTTTGCAGATGAATTATCACTTGCTTCTTAAAGGAAAAAGAAAGCTCAGTCAAACCGCTAAATCCCAGCTTTCTTACCCATGACTGAATTTTCCGAGACACGTAGGAAAAACTGCTTCTTGTTTTTCTCACGATTACACCCACATCTCACCAACTGAGGAGAAATCTGTAAGGGCATTTTTTAGCCTTCAGTAATATCCACAGATTATCCATTTGGGTCTTATTAAGATGAAGAAATGATTTTGTGCCAGTTAGAGGGGAAAAAAAAAAACCCCAAAATTGAATCAGTGCCGAAAGAGCAGGAAAGTGTTTCAATATCTTGGGCGAGTTTGGGGAGTGTCTTCTTAATGCCAGGGAAGGTGAATTCTTGAAATTTTGGTAAAATCCTACATTTCTCCTGACTGAAGACAGAAGGGAATAATCAGAGCGCATGAAGGCAAGTAGGGAAAAAGCAAAACAAAACCATTCAATAAACACATCCACTAAAAGACTTAAAATAAGGTTATCAGAAACAACGTGAATGAAAAGCTTAGCTAATGAACGCGTTCAAAGCTTTGAAAACTGTAGCGTATTTCAGTGTGGAGTGTGACGTAACTCTTGCATGGAAAGGAGGGGGTAGCCTCTCCTGGCTTGTCTACTCTTATGCTAAAGAAGGGAACTCGCATTTTAACTAAAGGAGAAAAATCTGAACTTGGGAATCAGCCCATGGGTAAATATGAGCTGTCTCATTAGAAAGATACTTCTCAATTAGTTTTCTTTTTATCCTTCTTTCTTTTGGCGCTCAGCCTCCTTAGGCACACCCACACAGACATAGTCCTGCACTTGCAAAGGGTCAGAAAGGTTCCTGCCGATTTCTCTCCATAGAAGGCCTGACAATGTGGCATGTGCAGTCTCGACAATGACATGCCACTCAAAATCCCTCCCTTCAGATTGTCCCTCCCTTTAAAGGAGACAGCCAACGTGAATGAAACACTCTTTTCCCCCTGGGGACGTCTGACTTGCTTTTATTAACCCAGATACAAAGTGCCACTCAGAGGCCTCAGACAGTAGAATTCTTTATTCTCTTAACTAGCAATTCATTTGACCCTTAAGAATAGTATTAAAGCTCCATAGTTTTCTATATTTCTTATTTATTTTATGTTCCCACTGCTCCACGAAGCATGCTTATAAAAACATTGTCATGTACTGTAAAGTCTTCATATTAAAAGGACGTTTTAAATGGTCTCATCATAACATGATTCTGCCACTCAAATTGGAAAACTTTATGCTAGTTCCTTTCCAAGCTGTTAAAGATTAGCTTGATGTAGATAAGGCTATTCCCCAAACTCATTATCTGTCTTCCAAATGCACCTTAAGGACTCCTTAATAAAGTCAAGGTTACGTGAAGAGTATTTTACTGAAATCAGTGAATGACTATTAATAAATCTGCATTACAGATGAGTTATTTTGTCTCTGTCTCTCATCTTTACCATGAATGATCCTTCTTTTTTATTGGGTTTTTAAACAATAAGGTTATTTCTTAATTTTACATCACCCATGCACCAGTAGTAACTGGACAGGAGCAGCTAGGAGGTTTTCCCCCCGTTGATAGATAGATGTACCGATACATTCTGCTGGTTATGTTACACAAATATCTTTGACTTGTACATCACCCCAGAATTAAAACTCCATCTCCACAGCCCACCTCTTTGCTGCTTGCTAGTTGTAGCTATTCAACACGTGTGTGCACACGCGCGTGCACACACACACGCACGCAGAATGATGAGAGATTTCTTTCCTAAATAAGAACATGAAGAGTTCCTGTCTATTATGTTTTTAGTCCTGGTAAAATGAAATTCCACTCCATATGATTTTTTCAGGTGACAGATCTGAAGACACAATGAAATTGCAAATCCATAATTCTCTCGCCACCCTCCCTCTGAGTAACTAGACTTCCACCTAGATACTACTTTCTAGCATTTAGCTTTCTTTTAAATCTGTACCTTCCCCGGCACAAACAACAAATACCACAAGCTGTTGATGCAAGACTGGCTTTTATTTTAGAGTCAGGATTTCTAATTTCTCCACATCCTTGTACTTTTCTCACCAGACTCAAGATCCCAGAGTTGTTTGGAATTTTTATAGAAAATAAAAATAATTCGGGGGGCGCCTGGGTGTCTCAGTTGGTTGAGCAACTGCCTTCGGCTCAGGTCAAGATCCTTGAGTTGTGGGATCGAGTCCCACATCAGGATCCCAGCTCCACTGGGAGTCTGCTTCTTCCTCTAACCTTCTCTCCTCTCATGTTCTCTCTCGCTTTCTCTGTCTCTCAAATAAATAAATAAAATCTTTAAAAAATAGTAACAATAATTCGGGTTGCCTGGGTGGCTCAGTGGGTTAAGCATCTGCCTTCAACTAGAGTCATGATCTTGGGCGGGTGGTGGGATTGAGCCCGGCATCCGGCTCTCTGCTTAGCGGGGAGCCTGCTTCTCCTTCTCCCTTGGCTCACCTTGCCCCCATTTATGTTCTCTCTCTCTCAAATAAATAAATAACATCTTTCAAAAATAACAAAAATAAAAATAATTCATAGTAATTATTGATTTATCATAAGGCAACAGTGAGTGTCTTTCATCAGGCAAGATGGGTCGTAGTGAAATTAGTACATACTTGCTTTGGCCACATACAACGAAATCGTAAGCAAAGCTTTTCATGCTTGCTGACCAACAAAGAAGTGTTTCAGGAGTTGCTCCCTTCTGACAAACCTAAGCCATCCTCAAATCTTTCTGTTGAAAACTTTTGCACAGGGATCTTCCAAGTGCTTGGCTTTTCGGGAGTCATTTTTCTCACCGTTCTGATGTAAGTCAGATTAAAATACACAGTGTATATGAATCATCTATATTTATTGATAATGTTGAACTCAAGCCCAAATCACAATCTGCAGACCTATAATCACCGTAACAGTGGTGTGGGAGACCAGTGAGATAATGGAAAATGTAGAGGGTGCGCCATCTTGGCTCCTGGGAATGATATCAGATGCATAATAATGTTGCTAAAACTGCACTTTGGACGCTGAATCCTTGGGCGCTGAGCCACACCTTCCCAATAGTGAGACTCACCCCCTGTTTAGTGCCCTCCTAATTGCTTGGGCTCCGCACCCAAATTTAGAGCCCATAGTCAGCAGCTTTTCTAACAGGAGAAGACAACTCTGGCTTCATGGGATAAGGTAAACTAAAGGATAAACTAAAGATTCCTCAAAGTGTCTTCCGTTCCACTCTTCCCTAAATGCCCTGGGATGTTTGGGTTCCTCCGGGGTGATTCACGGCTGGTAGAGTGGAGGAGCAGAGGCAGGGGAGGCCCACCATGTGAGCAGTGGTGCTATGGTGGGTGTCTGGCCCTCCGCGGATGGCAGTCCCTTCTGCAGGGTGTTTCCAGGGTGGGGTGGGGATGAGGGCAGCAACTCCAGATGGTCACCCCACAACTAATCCCACTGACTGTGGGAGGATCCGTTCTGATCGCAAAATTAATAACTCATAGTAGAAAAATCGGTTGAAGGGACAGAGGTTGCAAATGAACCTATAACTGAGAGCCTTTAAAATATTTTTATGTCCTTTTAGAGAGAATCATAAAAGCGGCACAAGGAATAAGGAAAATATCAATGACATTTTATACATTTTAAATTAGTCATAATGAGTACTGTATATTTTAACTTCCATTTGCCATCCTTTACTTGCTATAAATTTTCAGTACCTTTCTCAAGCTCCTGGGTCACCAAGACACTTGAAGATTGTTCGAAAAAATTTTTTTAGACCAAGAGGTACTTAAAAACAAAAATAACTCAAGCATCATATATGTGCTCAATGACATGCTGATTTTATGACTCAGATTTATTGGCTTCTAATTTGAGAGTCCCAGCGTGGGCCCTGACACCAACCCCCAAATATAAGTTTTTCCTCCAGGCTTCAGGTCTAGCTCTGTGATCCATTTTTGAACTATCTAATAAGAGGCAGGAAAGTAGAGTGGTCAAGGTAATGCACTTTACATCCAGACTTGAATGTAGGGTCCACCATTCACTAGCTACTTTTATATTCTATAAAGGTGAATAATAGCAGTAGTTAAAATAAAGGGAAAAAATCACATTTTGCATATTTTATATAACTATTTAACCTATATGACTGTGTGTTCTGACCTACAAAACTGGATATTACTACTTTCAACAGTCTCTTTGGAAAATAAATCAGAATAAGTTATTTAGCAAATATTTGTCCCATGTCATCCATCATAGCCAACAACTAATAACTCATCTTGCCTATATATGTAAACATGCATGTATACATAGAATATACATGTATATAAATATACATGGACACAAATCCCATCATATATGTCAGCTGTGCATGTACCTATGTCTATCCAGTCATAGATGTGTGTTATACAGAGTTAGACCAAAATTCTTGATGGTGCCTAAAAATATCCCTCATGAATGCCCCACTCACTGGACCTTATACAGGACAGTTGGGGGACTTGTGGTTGTACATCTTAGCATCTGAAAACCTTGATTTATTCTATTAATACAAACTACAGAAGGCGCAGCTTGCAGTAACATCACTAATTAGCCCTTTGGTATCTTCTTTTAGGACTCAGACATGGTTATTTTCTCTCAGTTATAAAGCTATATATATATATATATATACATATTTATATTTATAAATGTGATGAACATGTTATCAGGTTCTTACCAAGTCAGACTGTTTCCACCTGATGAATTGTGATGTCTCCTTTTCATGACCCCATTGTACTTTCATAATGCTTTTGCTTTAAAGTCTTTCTCGTTTGATATTGATAAAGCAAACAGCTTTCTTTTGGTGTTTGCCTGCTTCATACACACACACACACACACACACACACACACACACACACACTAGCCCTTTTATTTTTACTTTTCTGTGCCCCTATAGGAAGAGATACCTCCTATTAAAAACATAGGTAAATTTTGATCTTGTTATCCAATCTGGCCATCTCTGTCTTTTGATTTGCAAGTCTAAGTCATTCATATTATTGCAATTACTGATCAATTTCACCTATATCTTTTTTCCCCATCGTGTTCTCTGACATCACACGTTCTTGACTTTTACAACTTCCTCAGTTATGCTTCTTAAGTGTATTTTTTCCATGTAAATATATTTACATTTAATTGAGATAATATTTACATTCAATAAAATGCACAGTGCAAAGTTTTTGGTCTGTTTATATCCCTAGTGACCACCACTGCAAACAAAATATAGACAAACAAAATCTATCACCCTAGCAAATTCTCTTGTCCCATACTCCAGTCAATTCCCAAACTCCATAGATAAAAAGATTCTCATTTTTATTATCAGAGTTTAGTATTGCTTCATCTAAAACTTGATATCAATGGGCATACTATAACATGTACTCTTTGTTGATCTGACTTCTTTCAGGCAACATATTGTTTTTGAGTTTTATCCACGTTGTTGTATGAATCAGTTCTTCAATCTTTTCTATTCCTTAATATTTTACATATGAATATGGCACAAATTATATACCTAGCTTCTTTATTTTGATGGATAGGTGAATGTTTTCCACCTTTTAGCTATTATAAATAAGATTGGTATAAACACTCTTGTATAAGTCTTTGTGCCAGCATATTTTAATTTTCTTGGGGAAATACCTAAGATTGGATTGGAATGGATGAGTTAGGGGGGTGGGAAATCAATGTTTAACTTCATAAGAAACTGCCTAAGAGATGTTGAAAGCAGCTGCACCACGGAAAGTCCAACCAGCAATGTATAAGAATTCCAGTTGATCTGCATATTTGCCTTATATTCGATGCTCTTAGTTTTACTTTTAATCATCCTGGTGGTTAAAAAATCGGTATCAGTGTGTTTTTGATCTATATTTGCCTCATAACTCAATGCACTGAGCACTTTCTCATGTGTTTATTGTCATTTTTATATCTTCTTTGGTGAAGTATCTGTTAAAATCCTTTGCTCATTTTTAATTGGGTTGTTTTTCTTTTTATAGTTGACTTTGTAGAAGCTCTATAAAAGTTCTGGATACAGGGCACCTGGGTGGCTCAATCAGTTAAGCATCTGATTCTTGGTTTCAGCTCAGGTCATGATCTCAGCCTTGTGAGATTGAGCCCCACCTTTGGCTCTGCTCTGGGTGTATGGAGCCTGCTTGGGATTCTCTCTCCCTCTCCCACTGCCCCTCTGCCTCCCTGATCCCATATGCCCTCTCTGTCTAAAAAACAAAACAAAACAAAACAAACAGAAAAATAAAACAAATTCTGGATATAGATTTTGGTCAGGTATGTAGTATAGCATGTACTTCCAGCCTCCTATAAGGTGCCTTTTAAGGAGAAGAGGTAATTTGGAAAAAAGTATCTATTTTGATGGTTGTATCCATAAAGGAAATCATTTCTTATCCAAGGTTGTGAATATAACCTCCTATATATTCTTCTAGAAACTTTATGGTTTAGCGTTCACATTTTGGCCTCACCTCAAGTTCATTTTTGTGTATGCAATTAGATAGGAATTGTAGTTAATTCTTTACCCCAATGTATATCCATTTGCTTTAGGAATATTTGTTTAAAAGATTTTTCCTTCCTTCATTGAAATTAATCAAAAATCAACTACATGCATATATATATTATTTACATACACATAAGTTTATATATTCATCAATTTATTTATTGTGGGTATCTCATTCAATTTCAGTTACCTACATGTCCATCCTTAAGACAAAACCCCAGTAGCTTTATAAATCTGTAAATTAACAGTATAGTTCCTCCAGCTTTATCTTCCTTTAAAAATTGTTTGGGCTACCTAGGTCCTTTAAATGTACACATACATTTTTGAATAAGCTTGTCAATTTCCACAAATCAGTCTTCTAGGACTTTGTGATCATGTTGAATCTATATAGATCAATTTAAGGATAATTGGTATCAATATTATTAATCTTTTCATATAACCAGTACTTGACTTTGTTAATTTGCTGTGTAATTGTTTTCTACATCATTGATTTCTGCTCTTATTTTACTTCTTTTTTTCAGTTTCTTAATGAGGAATCTTACATAATTGATTTTACAACTTTAATTTGTAATATAAGATTTTTAAAAAATATTTTATTTATTTATTTGACAGAGAGAGAGAGAGAGATCACAGTAGGCAGAGAAGCAGGCAGAGAAAGAGGGAAGCAGGCTCCCTGCCGAGCAGAGAGCCCGGTGCAGGGCTCGATCCCAGGACCCTGAGATCATGACCTGAGCCAAAGGCAGAGGCTTTAACCCACTGAGCCAGCCAGGCGCCCCTAGTAGATAAGCTTTAATGTTATATATTTAGAGGCACCTGGCTGGCTCAGGTGGTGGAACATGTGACCCTTGATCTTCAGGTTGTAAGTTTGAGACCCATGTTGAATGTTGAGATTACTTAAAAATAAAAATCTTTTTTAAAAATGAAGATATAAATTTAAATAAAAATAAGTAAAGTAAATTTAAAAAATGAAGTTCTATATTGTCCCCTAAGAACTACTTTTACTGTATTCAACAAATTTTAATATATTATGTTTTCATCATTATTCAATCCAAAATATTTTCTAATTTTTACTGGTGATTTATTTTTGGATTCACAGATTATGTAAAAGTGGGTCGATAAATTTCCAAATATTTAGGCTTCTTAAATTCAAATATCTTATCACTATTAATTTCTAAGTCAATACCATTGGGGTCAGATGTTATAAATTGAATGATTTCAAGCCTACGGTATGTATTAAATATATTTTAGTACTCAGTCAATAGTTTGTTTTAATAAATGTCCCATGTGTATTTGGTAGGCATTGCATTCAATAGTGTTAACTAGATCATACTGGTTGATAATGTCTTTCAAATCATCTACATGTTTATGGCATTTTATTTTATTTTTTTGGTCTCCCTGTTTCATCTAATACTGAATGAAGGTTCTTAAAATCTCAAACTAAGCTTTGCACTTATTTTATTCCCCCCTTATGTTTACTAAATTTTCCCTCACATATATAGAAGTTTTTAAGTCGGTTCAGTTTAACTCTTCCATTTGAAATGTATTTCATGGTCACCCCATTTTTTTCCCTGAAAAGAAGTTGTATTTCCTTGTATTCCATTTTTCTTGGATATTAGCATTTAGCTATATTTTTGTGCTATCTTGGATGACTGCTCTAATGATTATTTATCTTTAAGTAGTCATGGTCTACCGTCAATATTATACCATTTTTAAAACAATGTAAGAATCTTACAACTACTTACAAGAACCTTTCAGGGGCACCTGGGTGACTCAGTTGGTGAAGTGTCTGCCTTCTACTCAGGTCATGGTCTCTGGGTCCTGGGATGGAACACCGCATCCAGTTCCCTTCTCCTTGGAGAATCTGCTTGCCCCTCTCCCTCTGCTCCTTCCCTAGCTCGTGCTTTTTCTCTATCTCAAATAAATAAATAAAAATCTTTTTAAAAATCTTACAGTTCAATATATAATTCAATTTATTTTCTTCTCATCCTTCATTCACTTATTTGCTTATTTTATTGTTCTATATGTTATAGATCCCACAATACATTTTTATTGTTTTTGCTTTAAGCAGACATTAGTCTTTTAAATATATATTTATTTATAAAAGACATTATTATATATGTATACACACACACACACACACACCCCCCAAATGAAGGTTCTACCAAAAACATGCCTTTTATGTTTATCTAATACTCACCCTTTCTGGTATTCTTCAATCTTTCCTGAGGAAGATCTCGAGTTCCATCTGCTGCTACAATTTTCCTCTAGCTAAAATAACTTATTTTAGCATACATTATATAGCATTGAATTGTCTATGTTTCAATTGCTTGAGATTTAATTTTGGATGAAAAATATTAAAATTCTTTTGGGGGAAAATTTTTGAATGTGGAATTAAAAAATATAGTATGGGCTGCTAATTTTCCTTTACCTTCCTACATGAAAACTCAGAAAGAAATGCTCCATTTCACCATCACCATGATAATATTCATCACTAATGAATATTAGTCAATGATAATTCAGACACCAGTATAAATGCCCACCTTGTAAAATCACTCTGGCATTGGGAGAGTACCTAACTTATGGATGACAAACACCTAAATCTCCCTGGGGTCTCAGTTAGGCAGAATGGATATCAAATATGTCACAGTATGTCTGGTTACTTGTTGGTTTATGCCCAGCAGAGACATATTTACATAGGAAATTAGAAGCTTCCAGGGAAATAATTTAATTGGAAGGAAGAAGAGACTAGGTACAAACATCATTAACCAATAAGAAAGCCTGTTCTCTCAATCTTTCCAGGAGGACAGATGACAACTCTGAGTCATGTTTTGTTTTTTGGGTTTTTGTTTTTTTTTTTTTTCTATAAGTACATGTAGGAAAATCTCACAGAAAGCTTATAAGAATTGGAGCAATATGTACTGATAAAAATAGTGCTGTGAAGGGAGCCTGAGTGGCTCATCAGTTAAGTGACCAGCTCTTGATTTCAGCTCAGGTCATGATCTTAAGGTCTTGAGATCAAGCCCTGTTTCAGCCCTTCTTTCTCCCCTCTGACCCTCCCCTGGCTTGTGCACTCTTTCTCTCTCTCAAATAAATAATCTTAAAAAATATTTGTGTGAATGTGCTATTTGTATTTATGAGATATTTGGATTATGTAAAGATGAAGACAAAAACCCTAAAAAAAAATTGCTGGATTTGGCTGAATCTAAATAAAACTTCTGAGCTCTAATAAAAACTTTGAAATTAGGTAAAAGGCAAATTATCAACTCGAGGATAATCAAAACAAAAAATTAATAACCATTATATACAAAAAGCTCTAGAAAAGAATGCCTCTATTAAAAAATATGTAAAAGCCTGAAAAAGGCCCTTTGCAAAAGAAAAGCACATGGAAAATAAGTGCATGAAGAGTATTTAATGCCTGGCATATAATATACCAACAAGATACACTAATAGCAATTAATAATATCCAGTATTTTTTTTTTAATTTAAAAGTTGGGGTGCCTGGCTAGCTCAGTCGGTAGAACACGTAACACTTGACCCTGGGGTCATGAGTTGTGGAGCCTACTTAAAAAAGAGGAAAGAAAGAAAAAAAGAAAGAAGAAAGAAAGAAGAAAGAAAGAAAGAAAGAAAGAAAGAAAGAAAGAAAGAAAGAAAGAAAGGGAAAGGAAAGGAAAGGAAAGGATATCCAATATTGTAAAAGTCCATTCATAGATATCTAAGAAGCTTTATTTTTTTAATTTTTTAAAGATCATATCTATTTATTTGACAGAGAAAAAGAGCACAAGCAGGGGAGCAGTAGGCAGAGGGAGAGGGAGAAGCAAGCTCCCTGATGATCTGAGAACCCGATGCGAGTCTCAGTCTCAGGACCCTGGGATCATGGCCTGAGCCAAAGGCAGACATATAACCGACAGAGCCCCCCAGGCACCCCAACATCTAAGGAGCTTTAAGAAGTTATGTTTTATTCACTGATGGGAATATATGCAGCCATTCAAAATTATTTAGGAGATATATAAAAACATGGAAAACAAAATTTACATTGCTAAAGAAAAAGATATATTACAAAATACAATGATCCCATTTTGTAAAAAAACAAAACAGAACAAAAAGTATAAATATATGAACCTCAAAAACTAAAAAAGATATATGTATGTCATCCTTATCAATATGGAACTTAAGTATCCAGGGCTCTAATGAACAATAAAAACTGCAATTTTATCAAGTGTTAGTGGAAAATAAGGATTTTACTGGAAAACAATAAAATGCATTACACTTAAAGTATAAAAAGAATTTACTACAAAATGGAAGAGATCTACAGCATTAAATATCTACTTTGCTAATTGTACTACTGATTGGCCTTCTTCAATGTTCCAGTGAAATATTACTTTCAGTGCCCTTGACTGGGTAAAGGCAATGTGTTCCACTATTTGTATGCTATGTACATACTACTGTAGTTTGAATTTTTTTAACCTTGATTAGTATTTTGTTGTGACCCCGTGTTTTCCTTTTGGTTTTGTTTTAACAGATATCAGCAGCTAAAATACCTCCTGATCTTTGTACAAAATCACATTCTTTGCACGTATCTTCCTTTATTTTTATATCAAAAGGGTGTAGTTTAAAAATATGTCATCATTCTGCACTTGTTGAAAGAGATCGAACTGAATTTTGTACATGGGAATATATTGTGAATTTTAAATTTTGGCATAATGATACAAAAGAGTGTCATCTTAAAACTTCAGCTGGCAAAGGATTATGACATCTCAAAATACAAATTATGATTAGCTGGGCAGAATTGTAAATGATTTTTCCCCACTGCAATTGTATATAATTTTCCACATTTCTACAATAACATCATAATCAGAAAAAAATAATGAATGTTGTGTAAGAACACATATATAAACCTCTGGTTATTTGGGGATCTAGATCTAGAAATCATATCAAGGGTGCTCTATATGGCAGTAATTGGGTATTTTTTTTTTCCTGCATGAACCAGAAGACACAGCATCTTATAATGTGATTTGAGGGCAATAGGAAGAGATACATTTGGGTCTCCTAGCCCTGAAAATATCATATTTGTCTGGTTTGAAGAAGAAAAGTGTAATGTAATAATTTGAGAAGTCAATAGCAATAGCCCACATAGGTATGCCCAATTTTATGATGCACTTAAAGCTTAGAAAAATTATTTAATCTGATGTTGGCACAAATGAAGCTTGATGTATGAGTATGCCAATTCCCATTGAGATTGCCATTTTAAGAAATAGGAATAAAAACCCAAAAGCAGAAAAGAAAAGGAAAAAGAAGCATACATCCTTTCCTTTGAAGCAAAATTGGATTTTCAGCATTTTGCAGTTTTGAACTTCACATGAAGATGACCTTAAAAACAGTGACCATTAAAACAGTTGTTAGAAAAGTGTATTATTTACACGGCATGCACTTTTGAAATAGAGGTTACAGGAATCATACAGGAAGACATAATCGTACCGTGCAGTATAACCTACTTTGGAAGGTGTAGGCAGCATAGCAAGAAAAAAAAAAGAAAGAAAGAAAGAAAAAAAAATGTCCTTACATCCCACTTGTCAAGAAACAGAAGTTTTATTACCAAGGAATTTCACTTTTGCTGCTTATTCTTAACACTAGCCCAGGTACTGAGAGGATTTGTTGATCTAATATAGATAGCGATGTCTTGGTTTGTTCAGATTTATATGGACAGCATCTGGGGATCAGGAATTACATTTAAAATGTAATAAAATGTTCCCGTGCACTTTAACTTACAAATACTGTACTTAAAAAAGTAAACATCAAATAATCTCGGGTATCTTTCAAGAAAATGTTGACATAGCTCAAGGAGCTCACACAGATATCTTTGAATCATTTCTAAGTAAACTTAATAAACTCATTTTCGTATTCTATTCCTGTACAATAAACGATCACACCTGGGAGAAGAAGAAATACCAAACCATGTGCTCTCATTTGCTCCAAAATGTGTATTTTGTAGTATAAAAAAAAAAAGACTATTTTTTCAAATGCTATCAGAAAAGTTCATTCGAAAATAAAAGTGAGCATGTATAAAGGACAATCTATTGCGAAGAGACTACAATAAAAAATATCAGTAATCACATATAAAAAACAAAACCACTCATTATTCCCCTGAAGCGTTCATATCAGGGTCCTAGTCATTATTAGACTCTGTTAACACCAGGACAATGACACGTTCAATTAAAATTTTTTTCTAAAAGAAAAAAAAAATTTCCTGAACCTTTGGATTGAAAATTTCCTTCCAAAGATTCTTTAATAACAAAATAAGGAATCCACTTAAGTGGAATTAAAAAACAACTCAACTAAGAAAAGAAAAAAATCCTCTATTTTTAAATATCCTCTTTACTTCTTTCATATCTGAGGAGAGTTGGAAAGAACCTCTTCTCTCCCACTGAAATCTCTATCTATTCAAATTTCTGATATATTTGGATTCACCCCCAGACCCCTTTGAATGCACACCCCAGGTAGGAAGGTAGTGACATGACTTGGCAAGAAGGCTGTAGCTTTTCAAGTTCACAAAGTTGAAAATAGGGTTTTCTAATAGAACTGTTAAATGCAAATATCTTACACTGTATTTTGAAAGATGATATTTGGAGCCAGGATTTTAACCAATGGCACACACAGCACAGTAAACAAATTTTTAAAAAGAGAAAAAAGAAAAAAGAAAACCCTTCTTTTGTAATATTTTGAAGATTTTACTTCAAATATTCTTTTTCATCTTAAATCACATTTGATAGAAGACTATTCACTCTCAATAAACTGTTCGTGGCGCAGAAAGTTACTTTCTTTTCTTTTTTTTTAAGATTTTATTTATTTATTTGACAGAGAGAAAGAGATCACAAGTAGGCAGAGAGACAGGCACAGAGAGAGAAGGAAGCAGGCGCCCCACTGAGCAGAGAGCCTGATGTGGGGCTCGATCCCAGGACCCTGAGATCACGACCTGAGCCGAAAGCAGAGGCTTAACTCACTGAGCCATCCAGGTGCCCCAGAAAGTTACTTTCTGACACCAAACTATAGACCACTGTCCTCATATTCCAGCTAATTCCATTGACTGGAATTGAAATAAGCTTAGATACAAAGATTATAAATTATTATATTACATATGTTATATATATTATATATTTATAAGATTATTGATTTATATAGGTTCCATCTTAGGCTCTCTGATACAAAAAAAAAATGATTTTGCTTAAGTTTATATATCCTTAGCTTTATTTTCTTTTGGTGGAAGGAAGATATCACAGGTTATTTTGTGTCAAGTTTTTATTTTTAATAACGTAATTTTCAAGTCAGCATCTATTCTTTCTGAAAAGACATTGAAGGGTATGAACTTTTGTGTGTAGGTTGTTATGTGTGTGTGAGAGAGAGGGAACTCAAGCACAAGATGGAGGGAGAGAAAGACAGAAGGCATTTTCTTTAATACGAAAGCCTTTTTCTGAAGCAGCTCACAAAATTGTTTTTAATTTTGCCACCTGGGACCGGAAAGCCATGAACATGGTGTATGGCTGAACTTTGTAAGGCTTGGAACACAAAAACATTCAAGTAGCACATTTTTCAAGTAGGGCCTATCGCCTCTGAACTGAGGACATTTCTTCTAATATTTTGAACCAAACATGGAGAAATTGGCAGCTCAGCGATTTCTCTTCAGAGCTCAACAAAATGAAGTAGCTGGTATCGCTTAATAGAAGCTGTAGGTCTCCATCTGTCACAAGTACTCTGATGACTCCGAAGAACCATTCTCATTTTGGAGCCTCTTTTGAAAACTCAAAAGGACATAAATAACTTCAATAGGGTTAAGTATTTATTTGGAAAATATATCTTCCGAAGCCTCAGGAGGCAAGTTGCCACTCTAGAAGGGGAAGGAAACAATGTCACCTTGTATGAGCCATCGATTTCTGCTAGGCAGAAAGGAGGTTAATGCCTTCCATTTGTCAAATTTTTGTTGAGCTCCTACTATGTGCGAGGCACAATGCTGGGCTCTTTTCAATACCTCTGACAGGAGAAATCTGAGGAAGCCACTTGAAAAGTATGTCTACTCTGATATCAGTGAAAAGCAGATATATGGTAATTATCCAAAGGGCATAACAATATACCCTTTATATAACAATATATAATTGCCCAAAAATAAGTTCAGTGATTCATTTTTGCATCAGTAATTCATTCGAACTTTATGTATTCAAAGAATCTTGTCCCTTGAAACCAGCCTACTTTCCTAAGGCAGAGCAAATGGTAAAATTCCTTTCTTTGCTGCTGTCGCCAATGTTGTGCTCATGATTTTTGGTGGTTATTGCCATCAACATGGACAAAAATCTTAAAAAATATTAGTCGGTTTATCATGTCCAAATCAGGTCAACATTTTAACCTGTTATTGCTAACCCAACACCAGCAGTCTACTCAATAATTTTAGCTTTTAGCTTATGATTTTTTGCTTGGGGTACCCGGGTGGCTCAGTCGGTTAAGCATCTCCCTTCAACTCAGGTCATGATCCAAGGGTCCTGGGATCAAGACCCACATCTGGCTCCCCTGCTCAGCTGGGAGCCTGCTTCTCCTTTTCTCCTTGCTTATGTTCTCTCTCTTTCTCTCTCTTTCTGTCAAATAAATAAGTAAAATCTTCAAAAAAAATTTTTGTTTGCATAACTTTTTTGTGTGTGGCCACCAATTTCTTTTTGCATGAAAAATAAGAGTAAACAAGATAATTATATATTTTTTAAGATAGTTATATTTGAGATCAGTATTGTTATATTCTGGGTGCAATTGTTTATGAATATATTTTAAAAGGAGATAGATAACATTTTAGATAGTCAAATAAATTTGTGTCCCCAAAGAATTTGAGAAGTTGCTGTTTTGTGGATAGTTTATTTTTAATTTTTAAAGAAATATAGTTTCACACATGTCTGTTAGCTTTCTTATCAGAACTCAGCTTTTATTATACTATTATACTATACTAAATCACCAGATTTCCAAAATCTGGGTAACTTTTCTCCTCATGCCCAGGGCCAAATTGAGACTTTGCAATTATATTGAACTCGACTCAAATTCCAACTTTGTATTGTATCAGATGTGTGATCATAACCATGTTTCTTAACCTTCCCAGTCTCAGCTTCCTCATCTGTTAAGTTGGAGACAGAAATGCCTGTCTCCTAGAGTCGTAGTGAGAATTAAATGAGATCATTTCTGCAAAGCAATGATCAGGGTGCCCATCCCATAAATGTTCCGTGTTAGACAGGTGGGTAGGGAAACAGCAGCATCCCTGATAGAACTAATGAGTTTAGTTCTCACAACAGTGAAAACTCAATCATCAAATGGCTTTAAGGCCAAAGTGAGATTATTTTTTAATTACTAGAGGGTTTACTACTACCGTGGTAAAATTCACTGTTGTTGGCCACCACTCGGTTCTTCAAAGCCAGCATATGGGGAAATTGTACTTCCTTGATCATCAGAGGTTAGTCCAGACCCTGTGATTATTCCTGGTCAATGAAATACAAGTGAAAGCAGCATGAGGCCCGTAGGAGCCATGACATTTTCTGATCCTTGATGCTGTACCCTTCATTTGCTGGTACAGTGACTGAAAAGCCAATGGTGATCCTTGGGTGCCATAGACTGAGAAACCCGGAGGGCTGAACCAGCAGCACGTGGAGGGAAACTGCCCAGAGATTTATTTAGACTCCCCACTCAAGTCTCAGAGAAAAACAAACTTTGGTTACATGAACTTACTGATATCTTGGGATTGTTTGTTACTGATTGTTATCAGCTGTGATCACAGGTAGGTAGACAGACAGAGATACAATAAGAAAAACTACATAAAAATTGTTGCAAGTGACCTTGATTTGTTAGCATTTGTCCTAATGTTGATATTAAAAATAGATTAATTAAAAAAAAATTTGTTCCCTTCCTCTCCTCCCTGCTTGTCCATCTACTCTGACCAGAAACCACTTGACTTCCTTTGGGAGGACAGATTCTTAAAATAAATCTGTCCATAGTCAGGAGGAATTTAGGGAGCTGAACAGCTGTCCAGATTCATTATCAGATCAATTTTATTTATGTATTTATCTTAAAGATTTATTTATATATTTTTGAAGAGAGAGAAAGTGCGTGAGTAGGGGGAGTGGCAGAGGGAGTAGGAGGGAGAATTTCAAGCAGACTTCCTGCTGAGCACAGAGCCCTACACAGGAACGATCCCAGGATGCTGAGATCATGACCTTAGCCAAAATCAAGAGTTGACCGCTTAACTGACTGAGTCACCTGTTATCAGGTCAATTTTAGAGAGTTGAGGTGTGCTGGAGATTTGACCTCAAATAAACTTACCGATGCAGCGAAATTTAGCAGGAGATACATTTTAGAACTTACAAAAAATTGGAAGCAAAAAGAGTGGTAAGAAAAGACCCTTAGATGTACACTTGAAATTAATGTAACATTGTTAACTAGACTCAAATAAAGATAGAGGCTTAGAACTGAAGTGTCCTTTCGAAAGGTGTTTTATTTTCTTCTTAGCTTTGACCAATACTTGTGACGCATTTATCTAATCCTTAGGACTCTTGGACCCAACACTAAAGCTCAGTAACTTGACACAATTATTAAATAATATATGGGGGGGCAGGGTGGAGAGGTGCCTGGGTAGTTGTGCATTAAGCATCTAACTCTTGATTTTGGCTCAGGTCACAATCTCAGGGTTGTGAGATCAACCCCAAATTGGGCACTGCACGGGGTGTGGAACCTGCTTAAGATTCTCTCTTTCCCTCTCCCCTCTCCTGCTCATATGTGTGCTCTCTCTTATTAAAAAAATGAATAATTAATAATAATAATAATATAATAATGTATCCAGGGACCTGAAACAAAATTCAAAGTCCACATTCTTGCCGTTTTACCTCCATAACTTTACCTTAAGAGAAACATCTAGGTCCATTCATGTTGTGGCAAATGGTAAGATTTCCTCTTTTTTATGGCTGAATAACATTCCACTGCATATGTATATACCACAATTCCTTTATCCATTCATTCATTAATGTGATAACATGGATGGACCTCGAGGACATTATTCTAAATAAATCAGTAAGACAAATACCATATGATCTCACTTATATGTAGAATAATAAAAAAAAAAAAGACTCAGAGAAAGAGATCAGCCTTGTGATCACCAGACTCAGAGGATGGGGGAAGAAGAAATTGGAAGAAGGTCAGAAAGTACAAACTTCCAGTCAGAATATAAATAAGTATTAGCAGTGAAAGCAGTGAAATGTACAACATAGAAACTGTAGCTACCTCTGTTCTATGATATATAGGGAAGTTGTTAAGAGAGTAAATCCTGTTACTATCACCACAAGGGGAATTTTCTTTTCCCTTTTGGTTCTCTTTCTTTCCTTTTTATTGTGTGTATACAAGATGATAAATGTTAGGGGAACCTAGTGTCGTAATTATTTCACAATATATGTAAATCAAAGCAACATGCTGTATCCCTTAAATTGATACAGTGATCTGTGTCAATTATTACTCAATAAAACTGGGGATGGGAGGGGGAGAAAAAGGCAGTCACTAATGACGTGTAGCTGAAATGCAGTCTATGCCCAGAAAACTATTGCTTGCTGAGTACAAGGACCACCATTTCTTACCCCTCATTCTTGCCATAATCTAGACACGATAGCTTCAGTTCTTGCCATCATTGGCACAGAGCAATGACCTCAGTATTAGAATCACTGAAAGGCTGAGCGATTTGCATTACTCATTCAAGAGAAAAAAAAAATCCCTAATTTGTAAGCGACTGCAGACATATTTTCTATTCCTTCCGCCAAGAAGTACAAGTGTCTTAACATGCTTTTACTCCCTCTAACAACATTTTTGCAAAATTCCCAAAAATCTACTGTTTTGTCCAATAACTTACTAGTAAATTATTTGATTTGATAGATTACTTGACTTGTGTGAAAATTTGATTCTGAGGCACCTGTCATTTCAACAGTCCCTATATCTGATCACGCTACTGTAGTTCCTGCTGAGTATAAATTTCTTCCAATTCCCATGTCAAAGTCGGCTATGTTGACTGGAGAACATCACTGGCCAACATTCAATCCAATTAACAAGGCCAGTGCAGTTACTAAATTGGAAGCTACCCGATGATATTATCCTAGTTCAGATTTGCAAAGGCTGTTCCTTAACCTTAAGATCCTAGAGCATAGGTCCAGTCACGCACACATACACACAGCAAAACAAGCAAACAAAAAAACAAACAAGCAAAACCATTTGCCTGGAATATGGTGGAAAGAAAGATTTTTTTTAAGATTATTTATTTATTTATTTATTTATTTATTTATTTATTTATTCATGAGAAACAGAGAAAGAGCCAGAGACAAAGGGAAAGGCAGGATACCTGCTGAGCAGGGAGCCCGATGAGGGGCTCTAACCCAGGACCCCAGGATCATGACCTGAGTCGATAGCCAATTCTTAATTGTCTCAGCCACCCAGGTGCCCAAGAAAGAGATTTTAAACCCTTATTAGTGTAGCTTTGTTTTGAACTTCCACATTATCGTCTATTAGATATATGGAAAATGATATTTGCCATATTTAAGACTTCAGGTATTTTCTTTATCTTCCACAGGATAGTTATTTTGTTCATGGAACTGGTGGGCTGGTCTTATCAATTCAGATCAGGGCAGAAAAATGATGAGGTGAATATCAAAAGTTGAGGTGAAAAACTATTCTACAGATCCATGATGGAAGAGGAGACCCTGAGCACTAATGTTTCAAGCATAATTTTGAGCTATAAACTAAGTAGCAGTTGAAAACACAGGTGGTTCAAATTAACCAGGTAAGACCATGTATGTCTGGATATGTACATGTGTGGATATATGTATATGTATGGATATGTATATATGTAGATATATCCATACATGTACATGTATACATGATATACACATGTATGTGAATATGTGTGTATTTATACATATAAAGAGTATGTGGTAAGTATACATATATATGAAAAATTGTAACAAAATTCCATCTTAAGCACAGAATTCTATAGAATTTCATTGAATCATGATTTATAATGGATTTATGACATTCTTCCCCCCCCCCCTTTTTTTCTTGTGAGCCAAGACAAGTCCAAGCACTTATAATTCCCTGCATTGGCCACACTTGTGTAAGATATCAACTAATAGGAAACATTATCTCCACCAACAGAATAATTATAAAGTCCCAACACTCTCATGATGGGACTCTATTACTCTTGGGTCATGCACAGTCTTTAATAGAGTATGACTTACACGTATCGAGAAGTACCTTGGAACAGAGCAGACCTGTAGTCTGTGTTTTTTTAAATACATATTACTATGAAAAATCCAGTCCAACTTGTTGGTCATTAGTTTGTCACCTGTGAAATTAGGGTGTTAGAAGCTGAGTCATACTTAAGTGCAGTTCCACACCTAAAAATCTGAGACTTGTTTTTTCTTTATCTACTTCTTAATTTGTCCTTTTAATTTTTTATTGTTGTTCCAATTTGTGAGATAGGGCAAGGGATTCCAGGGTACAAATTAGGTCATTTCTACCCCCTCCCTTATCCATTACAAGCACAAATAGCAAAAGTATATGATGTTTATAGGATTTAGTGAATGCATTAAAGTAGTAGAGATCTGTATGTGCTTTGAGGTTTTTGTTTGTTTTTTGTTAGTTTGTTTTTACTATTCTCAAGTATTATTACATTGTTAGGAGGTCCTAGGCTTTCCCTTCTTATTCTCCAGATAGTTCTTCTAGAATTACGTTTTAGTTATTGCACACATAGTGCTACTAAAATCAGGAAAATTAAAATTTAAAAAGAATGCAGAAAGTTATGCTACTCTAAGAAAAAATGTTTCCCCTGTATGTTCTTTCTCTGTGCTTGCCCATTTATATGCAGACATGCATTTGTAGTTGTAATCATTTTATAGATATAATTTTTGTTTTCTTCACTTTTTATTTAACTTCCATAATAGCCATTTTCTCATATTGTTATACATTTTCTCATTTCTCTTTAGGGCAAGTTCCACTCCTTAGAATTACTTTCTGGATCTGTAAATATCCTTCTATGGTAGCAGTTATATTTTTTCCTTTTTTCCCCCCCATATTCTTACCATCATTTTCTATGTGTTGCCTTATCTAAATCGAGATAGTCATTCCAATAACAGATCAATCAATAGGAATTTTAGACCTATTCCAATTTTGCTAGTGCTATACCTAATTTGCAGATACACATTTGAAAAGGGATAGGAAAAACTAAAGTAGGTACAGATGGAAACAATAAAAATGATTAAAGGATGGGAAAATGGGACCTCTAAGGAAAGATAAAAGGAGTTGAGATTATTTGTTCTTCAGAGAAGAAAACCAAAAACTGAGAGGTAGGTTTATATAAGTTTCTTAAAGAACGGGCAGAATTATCGAAGAACGAGTGTTTCTAGTTGTTTCTTCTGCTTGGCAATAGAACATGGATAAATGGGATAAATAGAGTGGCATGAAGATTCCATGATGGCATAAAGCTCTAGGCTAGAGCCACAAGAAAGAGTCAGAGAGGAAATATGTGAAGGATATGAAATACTCAGGTGTTTCCCACTCTACAGAAGAGGGCTGTGTCTTGCCATATGTTGGTTATTCATAGTTCCATTCTGCCTTTCTTCAAGACACTGTTTATTTTCCAGGGTGTCTAATGTCCATTCTCAGTAATTATGTCCTCTGATAAATGCATTAATGTTGACCCCCACTGCTGTTACGAGGTATTCTCACAATAGCAAGCTAGTTCTCCGAAACAGATTTGGTCTTCAATCTCCACTCCTTCTCCCTGGATGCCTGGGTGCCTTTGAATGCCAAGATCCCAAGAACAAAGGCTTCTACCTAATCATATTCTACCCCATACCTCCATCTCACTTCTGCTTTGCCCAGCCTAGTCAGTGTATGCAGTTAGCTGCTTAGATGTAATTTTACTAATAATTTTTTTTTTGGAGATTTTATGGTAGGAAAAAAAATAGGTCAACTAGGTAACTTTCCCATGTGGTCTAATTTTTTTTGACATATTTTTATGAAAATTACTCTCATAGAATCACTCCTTGTTTATTATAATTTAATTCCAAACCTAAGGTCCCTAATTTACCCACAGCTACCTAGCCACAGGGAAAACGATCTTTTTGACAGAGACCTATGATTATTCCTCATTAGCAGTTCAAAAATTATTCATTTATGCACTATGATTTTTTAAATTCTTAAAAGCAACAAGAATGCCACCGTTTTGGAGAGGTTCCATTTTATAAGTATTTACCACAGAGACTCTGGACTCAGACCCCATGGGTTCAGATCCTGGTGGGAACACTTGACTGGCGTGATGGCCTCAAGAAAATTCTTTGTTTCTTTAACTAAACTAAAATTAAAGTTTTCAAGAAGAAACTAAAGTTTCTTTAACTGTCAAACTGAATCCATAGTAAGAGCTCATTTCACATTGTCATGGCTTTAGGATGATGATAAGCCACCATCCCAAGTTCCCATTAGCTTTCTAAGCAATGCTCTTTATTCTTACCACCTCCACCCCCACATAAGATTTTCTTTCCAGCGTCCATACAAATACAAGCAAAAACTATATTCATGAATTGAATAGACTATAGGGATTGAGGGTCAGGATGTCCATCACATAAAGAACAGTTTTTCAAGTTTACCTCGTTTCTTCTCTCTTCTCCCTCACAGGGCTATCAACCACCAACATTCTATCACACAAGGTCTGAAATAGGGTGAATGTCCGTAAAGTGTCCAGCAGAATATCTAGCAATGGAATATCCATTGTAAAGTTTTATCCATCCTATTCCTGAGTTCACTGAGGAAATATAATAATCAAATTAAGAATGTGAGAGAATGTTTATCAACTGCAAACCCATAACTGTTACTAGTATTATCTTAACCATTATTGGAATGTATCCCTTTTCCTGCTTTCACCCTGTGATTCTGTACCTGTAATTCAAGGATTATTGTGAACTTTGTGTCAATTTTCATGCTCCAAATGGATTTGCCCAAGAGAATTTGAGACGCCTCTGTTTTGCAGAGTCCCAGGTTGGCCTTTGGAAAAGGAGCTTCGACATAGCTGAGTTCTCTCACAGACGCAATCAGGCTCTGCATACAGGATCAGTTAGGAAATTCAAACAGACTGGAACCACCACACAAAACAAAGTGCAAAACACGCCTTCTTCTTTTCTTTGTCAGTTAATTAATAACTCAGTAAATGTTGTGACTAACTTAACTTGGATTTCTTTGGAAGTGCTGGGTTTCTATCTCTCAACTGGTATCTTTACTAGCTTTGAGATGATCGTAAATTATCAAATAGGAAACAGAACCAGTGAAGGGAGTTTGCCTTGTTTGCCTTGCCTTTCTTCAAGACACTGTTTATTTTCTTGCTTGCTACCTTCCAGTATTAAAGATGAGATATTTAGAAGTGAGTTATGTGCATGAGACATAGAGGTGGATTTTAATGGCGTTAGGCTAGGTCTGTGAGGCATGTTGCTAACTTCTCTGAGAGGAAACAAGAGGAAGAAAGAGGTTGCTTGATATAAATTCCTTTTAAATAGGCTTGGTTTGGCTGTGATTGAGAAAATCCAAAAATGTACCAACAAATAAACCAAAGGAACTGTATTTTAAAGGAAAATTTCCTCTTGAAAGGCATGTTTGCATGGTCAGGTTAAAACTAACATTTATCAAGAGCCTATCAGAAGCTAAAAGGTTTTGTGAATGATTTCTGGCATAAATGTAAAAAGAAACCTGTGAAATAGACATTGTTATTTTCAGGTTCTAGATCAGTGACTGGAGCCCTGATAGGGAGACCAAACAAAGAACAAAATTAACAACAAATCCCCTTTTTGTGATGGGTGATCTGGGACTATTTAGCCAATGTCTCCTCAAACTTAGCTCGTTGGGATCTAGTAACAACTGTGTTCTTAACTGTGATGATCAACAGTCTCAAGAAACGTGTGCAAAAGTATGAACCCAAGAGTATGGAGCAAACTATTCTACTCTGTGTGATTGATCTCTCTGTAGATTCAAGATAGTCTTCCTAATTCTTCACATGCATCTCATTAAATTGGCTTCTTTCCTGGACTATTAATCAGATGGTCCAAATTATACAGTAAGATAGAGTAGCATACTATAGATTATATACTGTATAATATAGTAGGCATTTATATATTATATAATATGTAGGTATGGTAGGTGATTACCAACTTTTATTGAACCATGAATATACACTTCAACTGTATTTCACAAAGGTGTGGTTTTTTCTAAAGATTTATTTATTTGGAGAGAGAGACAGATAGAGAGAAAGAGAGAGAGAGAGAGAGCATGGGTAGGGGGAGGAGCAAGGGGAGAGAATATTTCAGTCAGACTCTGGACTGAGTGCAGAGCCTGATCCCACAACCCAGGAGATTGTGACAGAAGCCAAAACCAAAAGTTGCTGGTACATTTTTTTATTCTCTCAATCACAACCAAACCAAGCATAAATTTATACACACACACACACACACACATTAGCATAAAATTCCAAAGCACAGAATTCAATATTGTTCTTTGACTGGAAGTATTTGTCATTTAATGGGAAAGTTTAAGGTAGTCATATTTGTCAAACTCCATTTGTTCTTATCAAAATCTATTACACTTTCCAATCTTATTTCTTTTCTCTTCACTTTTTTATGTTCCCACAATTAGCTGTTCAGCTGTGTCCTTTTTTTTTTTTTTGGTGTTGACCATTATGATTACCCAGAATCCATCTGAATCTATTTTCCTCTAGTTATGCATGTCAAGATTGATAGAGTACATATTTAGAAATTCGGCATACTTTTACAGCTTTTTTTCCCATCTCCCTCCCCAATTAGTTGCATAATCTGGAAGCCTACCCAAACTATAATTAATAAATCATTACTTTTACACGATTATGCTTATGTTTTTATGTTGTCCCACATAGGTGTTGGTTCAGTCCAAACCGTTTAATATCTCAAATATTTCACTGTGGTCAGCTTTATTTTCATTCACTTCTGGGTCATCAGAGCTACATTTCAAGTCTCTTCCTTCAGGTCTATGGAATTCATCAGGTCAAAACCCTTCTTCTATTTGCATTATCCTTTTATAAGGAAAGGATTGGATTTTTTTCCTTGAGTTTCTCACTCTTTTTCTCAGGTGTCCGTTTCTCATTGTCCATTCCTCATAAACTACATTCACCTGAGTCCAGAAATCCTGTTCCCTTGTTTCCCCACAAGGATGTAGGATTTCCTCTGTAAGTATCTTGCTTTCCCATGGGAAAGATGGTGGGACTCAACTCTGACTCTCCTAAGTGCTTCATCCCGGTACCATGTGCCCTTCACCTACAGAAATTCTTCAAAGTTCTGTTATGGACAAATGTGATCCCTAACCTGGAGTATCTGCTATCCACATTCTTTATAATTTGTTGATCATTTCCATGTAGGGTTGCCAAGTAAAATGCAAGACACCCAGCTAATTTGCATTTCAGAAAAACGAGAAGCAAGTTTTTGGAATAAAAATTGTCCCATCCTCTTTTCATGGTTATTGTGGCTGTTGAGTTGCTCAATCTGGCCATCTTACTTCCAACAGAAATCTGAGCGAGAGCTGTGAAATTAGAACCTGGGCCATCCACCCAGAAATTTCCCATTTTTTTCTCTTGTTTCCTCTTTTTTATTTCTTCTTTAATTTGCTGCCTTTGTTTTGTGTTTAATATTTAGCTCCCAAGAAATGACAGAAGTCATGTGCTTCCACAGGCTACTTACTAATGAGTCCATTGCCCCATATTTAAATCAAGGTCAAACTCCACTTCTTCCCAACTGAGAGAGTACTATGCTAGGTGCTGATGGAGAACAGCAACCCAGATTTCTTTCTAATGATGCCCAATTGCCCATAGGTCCCAGAGTTCTTTCCTTTTCTTCTAGCAAACTCTGAAATCATAACTTTGCAAAGATCTGACATCACTAAAGGGAATGTACCACAATCCAAAACTGACACTATGACCTACATCAAGCTAGGAGGGCACACACTGCTCCACAGATTTTGTTGTGGTTTTCTCCAAATTTGTCAATATCCTGGGGAGCACTTGTGGCTTTCCTCCAGTGTCCTGATACACCTTGCGTACAACTGGGAAAGCTCACCTCTTAACATGGTCGGACATTAATTTTGCCAGACAAGCAGGTGTAAAATGGTATAACATTGTTTATTTTATAGTCCTCAAATTATTAAGGAAATTGAACATCTTTTCAAGTATTTACTGGGGAAACTGTACATTTTCTTTGTAGATTTTTTGAAAGTTTGTCTTTCTTTTCTCCTTTTTCTTAATAGGAGTTCTTTATATACTCTAAAAACTAATCCCTATACATTACCCATTACATATGAACAAATATAATTTCTCAGGTCTGTGTCTTCACTTGGTTTATTAGATCTTTGTTTACTAACACTATTTGAGTAGAATTCAGCCTAATATCAATTTCAGAACTTGAAAACTCAATGGACTTATCTACTTTAAACTTCCCATTTCATGGGAGAGAAAACTGAAGGTGATAAAATATGTATCTATTATCCTACTGGTTAGTGGTACAAAGAAAATTGGAAATTGGGTCTTTTGATTTCTGGGATAATGATTTGCAATTATACCAGCATATTATCCACCGGGCTCTGGTTGAAGTTGTATTTTTAGAAGAAAGGAGAGAAAAAAAAAATAAAGATACACACACACACACACACACACACACACACACGCACACATACATACACTCACACCCACCACTCATTCACTTTGTCTCAAATTATTCATATGCTAATTTTTTTCAACAAAGGTTACACTTAGGTATATAGTACCTTTTGAGAGTCCTCCTTTTTCCTGTCTTTCCTTTCTGTTAAGCTTCATTTGATAGCCATGAACTGTGGATAAAGAATAAATATGGCTTTCCTGTACCCTAGGACTCTCCTCTGCCTTATTTATGTCTGACCTGGCACAGCACAGCTGACCTTGGAAAGTTTAATTGAGGCTGGAATTATATGGCACAGCTTGAGGCCACCTGAATTTAGAGGGTGTGACATACACAAAGACACACACATACACACACACACACACACACACACACACACGTTGACAATGTAATGGCCTGATGAACTGAGAGTGTGTGTGTGTGTGTGTGTGTGTGTGTGTTTAGCTCTACTGAAAATGGCCCCAGTGAAACAGCCTATTGTAGCTTTTAACGAGGCTGAATTTGTATGAAATCAAAATACCTACATTCCTCTATAATTAAAACGTAGTTTATTCATTAAATAAATGCAGCATTTCTTAAATATGGAAGCTATTAAGATTAAAAAAAGCAATAATCAGTTGTAACTAATTCAAGGCATAACCATTCTGTGAAATATTTCTTAAGTATGTTATGATAGTTCAAGTGTTTGATAAATGCTGACCTTTCACTGTCATTAAGATAATTTAATAACATAAAAGCAAGCAAAATTTTTGCTAATTGATTTGTTTTAGATAACCATTTAAATTCTTAAAGCTATCTTAAATGGTCAATTACAGGAAAATATGGTCTACTACATTTAATAAGATTATAACCAAAACCTTATATATGATTTGTACATGAAACCAAAGACATTACTATTGAAAAGAAAAAAAATAAATTCAATTTTTGTTTATTAATTAGCTTCACTTAAAACCAATTGCACTTCTAAGTATATATTACTAATTATCATTTTATTACATGGTAGATTTTGAACTATTTTAGTATGAATGCATTGTAGGTAAATCTGAAAATTAGACATGCTTATTCATGGTACTTTTATCTAATTAAACAAATAATTGTATCATTATTTTCAGAGGTATTACTACATATCTTGGGTAATTAATTAACAGCATGCTAAAGCCCAAATACATTTGAGAAACTATTTCCATTTTGAAGAAGTATAAAATCTATTTTTTTATTTCATTCAGCACAACTAAAATTAGTCTCAAAAGTTCTCTTTAAATAGCCACAAAATAAGATTAAATGGATCAATACATGATATTTTCATATAGATGAGTGTGTGTGTGTGTCATTGTGTGTGTGTGTGAGTGTGTGTGTGTGTGTGTGCGTAAAAGGCCTCTGGAGAACATGCCTTTATTTATTTTTTTTTAAGATTTTATTTTTAAGTAATCTCCACACCCAACATGGGGCTTGAACTTATAACCCTGAAATCAAGAGTCATATGCACTATCAATTGAGCCGGCTAGGCACCCTGTGAAAATGGTTTTTAATAACTAAAAATCTAAGAAAAAAACCTCTCTCTCTTTTATTTATTTATTTTTTTGGCACAGAGAATCTCATAGATGTGAGGAGTGCTCCGAATTTGAGAAACATAAAAGAAGAACTCAAGCTTGCCTACAGGGCATTCTAGATTCACACACATAGAAGCTGGACAGATAATTACACCCATATGTACCCATATAAACTTGCCCACAAATGAGTTTTATAGCTGTAAGTGAAACTCAATATGTCACCAAGTCACAGCTTACAGCTTCCTTAATCAAAACATTAAATAAAATTATTTTAAAATTAATGCTCTGAGTGACACAGAATTTTCTTTAGTTAAAAAATTATCCCTCTCATAAGTATATGAATATATAATACATACCAATAATTGTTAAAATTCAAAATCATTGATCAAACCATTAAGGAGGAAAAAATAAGGTCTCACGTCCATATTCTGCTGTGAGTCTCAGCTTTCAGAGATTTTGTTTTGCTAGGAGGCCTAGCCAAATTATATTGTCCTCACGATTATACTCTAATTAAAAAAATGTGAATTGACAAATAAAAATAATAAGTATGATTATCAGCATTTACATAGCACTGTGTGCCACACACGATTCTAAACACCTCACATGTAGCAATTCATTTAATCGCAGTTACTCATTAATCAAATATTCTTGCATGTGGTAGGAAGGAAATTTATTTGGCTACTCAGAGATAAAGTTGAAGCAGATTTTTCATATAAATAGTAGGAAACATGAAGAACAAGGTGTTCAGCATTTATCCAACCTCACATTAATTACTTATTCTGGGTCATAGCATAAAAGCCACGAAGATTTATGTGAATTCTATTTTAAAATGAATAGAAGTGTTCTTTTGATCCAAATCTTAAAGTGTTTTCTGTAAGAGGACTAGATAGTTTTTAAAGTGGCCGAAGAAAAAGGAAAGACAAAAAGGTGGCCAGAGTTAGATTTTCTCACTGTAAGGATTCTCTGAACATCTTAATAATTAATTTGAGGACATTTGATCTTCATCTCTACCCAAACCTGGGATCCTTGACACTTTCTAAACACCAAAAGCATCCTAGGCCCGGAAAGTGTATGATCCCATAATATAAAATTTCAGGAGATTCAAAACTTGAACTATTTTTTTTTTAATATGTATTGGATTGTGACAGTGTTGTATCACAATTGTCCAAACAGTGGATTCCCATTGGATTCTGGTTTTGCTTGTTGAGGGTTATGCTCATTCATGCTTTGATACCCAGAATCATTAGTAAAATGTAACCTATCGTTGGCATTGAATTTGCTGGGTGTAGGAAGGATTGTTGCCACACTCAATAGAAATTTTTACTGAAAGTTGATCATATTGGTTCCCTTTCCCATTAAGGTGACAAGGACCTTGGCATAAAAAATTATATAGGGCTTGGTCTATTCTTTTTCAACCCATCGAGATACACAGATATTCTGCTCTGACATTATCTGTAAATAGATGCTTTAAAATATAAATTCAGCTGGGTAAAAAATGTGTATAGGCATATCACAAAAGAACAGAAGATCGAATCAAATAACATGGCTTAAATATCTACCATCCAAATAAGATGATCTTTTCCTTCCGTGGACTATCCCAAGACAGATATAAACTGAGTGTGTGGGATGTGAGGGCTGACAGATGTGCCATATTATTCAGGGAGACCTTTTATGACTTTGAGCTACTGCCCTCAAGAGACGGAGCAGATAGCATGGACCACTTCACCTGAGACCCCAGACCACACTCCACTTGGAGCCCCCAGAGGCGTGACATCCCACAGAACCTACTTAGAGCCCCTTTTTGTCCAGATCTCAATCTCCTTTCCTTCCCTGAGGTGAACAGGGCCCAAGGCACCGAGATGATCTAGATGAATCTATGCCAACTCACTTATGGCGGAGGATCCACTTGATTCAGACCGATCTGCTTTAGGTCAGTGTAAATTCCACTGCAGAACCTGAAATGTCAGTGAACATCCATTCACAGAACTTTGGACCCTTCAGGAATTACACACACTTAAAATAATGATTATCTCATTACACAAACACTGATTTTTCCCTAAAGAGGGGCTTAAGCAAAGTTCCCACTGCTGTTTTTTTTGTTTTTTAATCTGTGTTTTGATCGCTGGTGGTTTCAATCGCGCCATTTCTGCTTTTACCACTAGGCTCCCGTGCAGGCGTGTGGGGTGACCCCCTTAAGTGTTTAAATAAAGTCTATTTATTCAAATGACAAACTTTCCTGAAAGACTCACGAGGCATCAGTCTTTTGCTGTCATATCTTTTAACATGACTTCAGCAAAGTTTATTTTTGCGACTGTGAATAGAATCCCAGCATTGATGAAGATTTTATACATTTCTGGCGAGTAATAGAGGAACAAAAGTACTCGGCCTGGAAAGAAATATTTTTAGATTTCTTATTTATTACATTTTTAATAGAAACTCAGGGAAAACCTTATCTGCTGTCATTTGGTTTACATTCCACAGTACTTCTTGTATTTGACCAAATTCCCTTATCTCTTATTTCCTTGTATTCCGCTGTGCCAGCCTCCTAGCAGTTGATATACTTATCTGTGGTTTTATAATAAAGTTTTAGCTTCTACTGAGGGAGAAGAGAAAAAAAAAATAGAAAGAAAAGGAAAAGCGGCTTCTTAGATACTAAATAGACCAGCTGCCTGCGTCCATTATATGACTTTGAAATGGTTGCGTATTGGCATATTTGGGAAGCTTTTGCGGTTAGTTCCATGCATTCAATTTAGAGGTATACACTGGGCCTATGTCACAGCCTCTGATTTCTTTACATAACAGGAGATGGATATGGTGTATAAGGTATAAAAAAGGGAAGAAGAAAACATGTAGACACCAAAACACACTCACTCATACACACAAACACACATGCATGCACACACACACACAAATGCCAAAGCAGAAATAAAAAGAGGATAGAAGTCATGTATTCCTAAGGTACCTCCTTGTTCTTTTATTTCAGTCCAAAGCAAGCCATTATCTCTATCTTCAATTGAAGAAAAACCTGGATCATGTTGGGCATGCCTTCCTAATTTGAAATTAAATCCTTTGCCTATTTGAATCCCAATTCAAAAGTTAAGGAAAATCCAGGGGATCCGGGGTGGCTCAGTGGGGTGAACATCCAATTCCTGGTTTCAGCTCAGGTCGTGATCTCAGGGTCGTGGGTTCAAGTCCCGTGTCCAGCTCTGCGTTCAGTGGGAAGTCTGCTCGAGGATTCTCTCTCTCTCTCCTTCTGCCACTCTCCACCCCTGCTCCTGTGCTCATTCTCTCTCTCTTTCTTTGAAATAAAAAAAAACTTAAAAAAAAAATAGTTAAGGAAAGTTCAAAATAAAATTACATCAAAATGTTAGTTGGAAATCCAAATGCTCTGAAGTCATGATGGAGTGTGGATTCTAAAAGTTTCAAGGTTCTCTTGCAGGGAGGTGACATCGAGACCTGTAAAAAAATAGACCCGTAAACAAATAAACGAATACGCTAGTCAAAGTAGCTGGGCCATGACATTTCTTTTCAAAAGGTTTGGGAAGGTTTGTGTATTTTGGGGGGTTATTGGTCTAGTAAGATCCGATTTGACAAGTAGTTGCTAAGCACCTACTATGTGCCGAATCCTCCTCTATGCCCTGGCTCTTGCAGAGATGAGCAAGATATCCTGCTGCTCTATAATTTATAATCTTGTCATCACACAGTGCCTATAAACTCCCCTGACCTCTGAACCTCACTTACTCCACCCGTAATATGGAGACCCTGCTACTTGTCTGAAGGCAGGAAAGACAACGACGTGATATTTCGGAGTTCTTGCGGATGTATATAACTTCATGACTTAAATTATTTTGCTGGTTCTATGGATCCAAGGACTGTTCTGTGAAAGGATGGATTCCAACCGAATCTCCTTGAGGAAACAACCCTGCTTTCCAGGAAGTCAAGTTGGACTTCTATGATAGTACTGAATTATGGGAATCAAAATACTCTAATTTCAGGTCCCTTCTGAATCATCCCCTTAATAGCCACTTCGCAAAATTTGACAAAAAAAGGTGCCCTGACATAGTGCAAAAAAAAAAAAAAAATGCACACTTTGTTTGCTCTTAGTCAGGAACCATTTGGCAGCTCCCCAAAGCTGGGATCTTGGAAGCTGACAGGCCGCCACTCTTCTGTGGCAGTAAATTCACCAGAACTCCTCTGCGCACATTCGTAAGGAAGATGGAAAATCCCCTTCGCCTCTCCTGTCTTTGCCAACAGATGTCTTGCCTCTGTGACACAGTATAATAAACCCGGTGAAATAATGAAGGAGGAACTCACACTGAAACACCAGCTACTTCTGAAGGGAACAAATGGATTGGATTATTTCCATGATATTCCGCTGTGACAGAATGTGGTAACTCTACCTTTTCATTTCCTATCCAGCCTCCAGGAGATGGAAGATTTAGTATCCTGTTGCACACTTTAAGTCTGAGAAGCTTCTCCTTATGGCTTCTTATGAGTCCTGGAGGCTGAAAAAGAAATCAAGTTGCTTCCGATTGGAGGCGAGGATTCATATTCAGTTGCATCAATTTGCAGGGGAGATGCTCGTGGCACTTTGCAAGTATTGTCACCATTGACCTGCCAAGGTTGTACATTTCAACCTCTGAGCACCACTTCCCTGTCAGCAAATGAGCTGTTTTCAGTCCCTGCTCCACGTTTTTTTTTTTTTTTTTTTTTTACTGTTTTTTTCCAGGTTCCAAGCTGAGACTGTCAACATTACTATAACTTGTGATCCTGTCCAGCCATCAGTTTAAAACAATTTCCATACACATTTATTCAGGCCGAGACACAAGCAGGAGGTCCCAAGGTGGCACATTCTTGCATTAGCCTAATCCAGTTACCACTGAGTTAAACTGCTTTCATTACAGTTTCAACCCCTGGGAGAGAGTGGGTATGACAAGCTGGGGTCTGCTTATTATGTTTTAAACCAAGAATGACTCCAGGAAATAGTAGCAAGACTGGACAGGTACATTTCTGCCTACTTCCCTTCTTTCTTGCTGGGTAGATGTTTATAAATCTTCTTAATCTGAACTCTCTTCAAGGTCTTTTGGCCCACGCTGCAAGAAATTTGCAGAGCAACAATACAAGCCATAATTATAAATAAATTATTTACGTGAAGTCCTTTGGAAACCTTATGTGTCTTGGGAACACTTTAACCTGCCCCTCCCCACCCACACGCCACTAAGATACTTTGAAACTGTCTAATCCTGTTCACCTTAGCATTAGTGAATTATTAAAAGCTAACTACTTGCTTAACTACTTCCTTAACCATTGCGGATGAACACCCTAGATCAAATATTTAAGATACAATTTGACATAAAGCAACTTATTTATTCAATTAATATTTATGAACTACCTACTTTAAAAAGATATTGTGAAAAAAAAAATAGGTGTTGTGCTAAGCATGGTGTCTCAAAGGGGGAAATGTAGCCTTAATATCAACCTTTTCTGAGTTTACACACTTAGTGAGTAAACGGGACAAATAAGCACTTTATTTGAATAATGTAAGTGGTGTGTTATAAAAGGAGAGGGAAAGAAGTTGTGGGAAGGAAGTCTTGGGGTCCCTTGCAGAGACCTGTCTCCTCAACAAGAGACAAAGAAGGCTGCTGAAAGAAATGATGTCTCCCTTCGAGCTAAAAGGGATACAGTGTGTCTCTGAGGAAGGACAGACAGCTTTCATGCAGTGTGTTAAGCCATGCTTAATAGACAAAGTCTCAGAAGGATTTGAAAGAAATTTGAGAAAGAGAAATAGGGGAAGGGTTGCTGTATTCCAATGCCTGTGCCAGCAATTTCATTTAGCCAGGGCTACTGAGAATGTCAATTTCTGAATATCTGAAACTTACACTATTTAAGTGCCCAAAGTTTATTTTGTGTCAAGCATAGAGACTCTGCCTTGAAGGCACCACCTCACTCAATGCCTCCCCAAACTATGGGTACCCAGTGACTTTTCCAAAATTGATATTGAGTAAAAGAAATAATAATTATGAAAGTGACTTACCCTTCTATCTGGTTTGTAAGATCTTTAAAATTCTGGATCTTATTTTTATGGTTGACCCACTATTAGCTCCATTTATGTGCTGAATTTATACTTACAAAATGAATATGGCTTGAATGAATGCACAAATGAATGTGGGACTTTGAAAGTAATAAAAAAAACTGATCTGGAAAACAACTTAACTTAGAGAAACATGGATACAAGATTTATATTTTGCATTTCTTTAATAATTGGCTTAATTATTTTATTAATCATTTTAGTAGATTTTTCTAAGTTACTTCCCACTTTATTCTTTTAAAAATGCATACTTTGGAATCTAGTAGACAACTGCATGTTGGAAGAATTTTATATGAAATTCATAGGAAAGTAATTCAGTTTCTGAATTCTTACAACATAACCCACTGTAAGAATGTAAACTCTTTTTTTTTTTTTTTTACTTTCCTTTCGAAGACATCTGCATCCTGCCATTAGTAGAAATTAATGGAACACTGAAGCTGGTTTTTTCCTTATTGTGCATTTTATATTTGCTATAGTAAAACTGTGTTTGCCGATCTCTTTGTGTGAATATCTCTGAGAAAACCATAATTAGAATCTAAGTCTAGACTAGAGTTTAATTCAGCTTCTATAGCTTGAAAAGTTGAACATAATTGGTGGAGAGTGTGAAACTTTATAAATCCTTGTAAAATGACTGATGGATTACATGAAAATTTAAGTCACCCAACACCAGCAGATGAGAAACCAATCAACCACAGAAAATTGTTCCTGCTATTTTGATTACTTAAAATTGTAATTCACAATCCCAAAATATTCCAAAATTTCTTCTTCATTTATTTTCTAGGATATAAGTAGAAAACTACTGGATGTGGAGGTGTATAAGATCTGCAGATTACACAAATACTTATCAAATGCCTACAATACGCAAAACAGTAAATCATAGAGATTTTGCTGTGAATGAAACATATGCAAGTCTCTGTCCTCAAGGAGCTCACACTCTACTGGGTGGAAATAGACATCTAACAAATAATTAAAATCTAGAGTACATTCATTGGTAGTGTTACGGAGAAATATCAAGAAGTACATCATGATTTTAAATATCACAGTCAGAGGAGCCTTTATTAAAGAGAAGAGACTTCATCAAAGACAGGAAGGAAGGGAGAAAGTACCATTCTGGTGGAAAGCATTCCAATCAGAAGCAATAACAAGTGCAAAGGCCCTGAGACAGAACCACATCGTGAGTTGGAGGGACAGGAAAGAGATGACAGGAAAGACATGGTTGAGGCAGTTACTGTAAGGAAGAGTAGTAAGGAATTATATCAGAGAGGTGAGTGTAGACAGGTATGTGTAGTAAATTGCACAGAACCTTCGGGAAGACCTGGTCTTTTATGGTGAGTGAGATGGAATTGACTGGAATGGGGGCAGTAAGTGACATGATCTGACTGCATTTTTTGAAAGAATATTCTGACTGCTTTTTTTGAGAGTTGTCTATAGGAATGTAATAAGGGTCGTGGGTGGAGGGAGTGAGGGGAGCAGAGAAATCGGTACTACAGTACTCCGGTAAAAGGGGTCGGTGGTTGGTCCAGGGAGGCACCAGTCAAAGTGATGAGAAGTAGTGAGATTCGGGAAAGACTCTGCAAGTGGAGATGACAGGTTTGGGACTAAAACGGACTAAAATCTGCACATCAACAAAAGAAAAGACACAAAGAAAACATTGGGATTTTTGTATCAGCAGCTCATCAAAACGGTAACTTTTCTGAGGGAAAATGAGGCATAAGAAACGAAACCAAATCACAAAAGAAAACTTCTGTTTTCTCTTCTTGGCAGTAAAGGAGAAAATCAGTTTCTTCATAGCAGCAGAGTGGAATGGGACTTCTGGGTTTTGGAGTCCAGATCTGGTTTTGAATGGGATGTTCCCACCTTTTCCTGGGATGCACAGTCAGGACAGAATTACTTAACTGCGTACAATTTTCTTATCTATTTATAATATATATCTATTTCTACCTATTTTCTTATCTATCTTATCAAGAAGATGGTAGCAGTAGAGTTTTTCCTTCTTTCATAGAATTTTTGTGAGTACTCATTGAGAAAATCTGTATGAAGTGACCATCATACTGAGTGACTCATAATAGTTGCTTGACACACATTGGAAAAAAGAAATTAGTTTTGTGTGTGTGGGTGAAAGTAGAGAAAACTAACCCTTTCCATGTCCCATAAGCCCCATAGAAATGGTCTTAATATTGGCACATAGATAATTTTTTGAAATATAGATTATTAGTAACACTAATAACTTAGTAAGATGAGTTGAACACCTGTAGTACAGAGGGGTTAATAAAATGTAAAAATAAATAGCATGGTTTCTGTTTTCAGAAAACTTACTGATTGAAGAGGAGACAGATATGTGCATAGTACAACGTGAGAATCAATGAGAATTGAGAAACAGTGATTTTCTTCCACTGAGAATGGAATCACTTTGGCTGAAGTTTCTAAATGGGAATAAAACCTCAAGACTCTACCGATGGTGTTTTCTGGACCCAAATCAATAAGTGTGATCTGAGAAGCATAGTCCTGGGTAAAAATAGTGTCAATTATTTGAAATCAGGACTATCCTACAAAGTTTAACCTTTATAATAATTCTAATGTGTGTCACATCCCAATCATTGTATAAGCTACGGTGAAAATGTGTGCCTTCTAACTTGTGTGCAGATTGACAGCCCTGGGAACGTAGACCTGGTTTTCTCTAAAAGAAACGCAGGAGTACATTTACCAAGCCCTGAGTTTGGAGTGCTTATCTGAACTAAAATCAAAACCTTCAAGTTTGTCACCTTGCCATTATAAATGGATGGTTAACACCCGGCTAAGCTGGTCTACCACTCAGCTGTTTTCTTAAAGTTGTTTGAATAACTGGTATTCTTCCTGCTCACAAAGTCATTGTTAATGAGCATATTGCAAAATCATCCTGAGTAAACAGTCTGTGTCATCTGTATTGAAGGGAAGTAATGTATGGATTAGTGTATAATAGCATGGGTTAGGGAGAAAAATGAGTCACCAAAGTATCTGGTTCAAAGGAATAAATAGCTAAATCATTATCTTGATGCCTGACTTAGAAAGCTTTAGTTCTCAAAAGCATAATGTCTAACATGTAAAGACCATTGTGTAAAGTGCCATTAGGGACTGCAGTTTGGTGGCTTATGATGGCAAACTATGGGCTGTGCCCACACTTAACAAAACACAGGATTTAGAAGAAAAAAAATGGAAAGGGAACTATGAGAATATTCAGCCAAGTTTCTTGCTCCCTGAAATAGTGAAAATTAGAAGCCATTGCCATGGAAGATGTATGATAGGTAGGGATAATTGGCTCAGCTTATCAAATATAGATATATCTGGAAGCATCTTCCTGGAAAAATTTGTATGCATGTATTGTATCCATTCTATGTTCCTGGTGCAGGGGAGACATAGACGAATAAGATACACCTCTCATCAAGGACATCAAAGTTAGGAGCAGATATGGCAGTTGATTTCATGGATGTACCCATGCTAGTTGGTTACAAGAGCTACCTGTGGCACTGTTTTGAGAGGAATCATGACTCAGCAGGAGAGAGTATTGGGATCAGCTCGTCATGTATGGCAGGTGAAGATCCAAATATCAAATGTTGACAACCGTGATCCAGAAGCAGGGATAGACACATAAGCAAAGATGTACGATCCAATGCCAAGATGGAAATGTTCAGCAGGTCCTGCAGGGGCACAATAAAGGTGAGGTGGGTCAGGGAAGGTTTTAATGGGGAGATGACATTCGGCTTGAGTCTTGATGACTTCAGTTTGGAGGATGAACATGTATCCACCAGAGTTATGGACTAAATGTTTGGGTGAGCCCACAATTCCTACTTTAAGGTGCAAGCCCCAATGGGATGGTATTAGGAGATGGAGCCCTTGGGAAGTAATTAGGTTTAGATGCAGAGAAGAGGGTGGAGTTCCCATGATGAGATTGGGGCCTCAGAAGAGGAGGCCTAGGGGCTAGCTTCCCTGCTCTTTCCCTGCCTTGTGAGGACACAGCAAGAAAGCATCCATCTATAAGGAGGAAGAGGGCTCCCAGCCAATACTAGAAATTCCAGCACCTTATTTTTGGACTTGTCAGCCTCCACAACGGTGAATAATAAGTGTTGGTTGGTTAGGTCACCTAGTATAGGGAAATTTCTTAAAGCAGCCCAATCTAAAACAATTAGGTCGGATGATGTTAGAGCCACTCCCGAGGAACCCGGTATTAAACACACAAAGAGAAAGGTGAAAAGGGGCATAGACTGTTCTAGTATTTATAAGCAGTTTGGCATTTCTTCAGGAGAGAGTATGAGTCAAATCCCTCACATCCAATGTCTCCCACGTTCTGTTGATTATCCTTCCTAAATATTTCTCAAAACCTATTTCACTCTCCATGTGGAGGTCACCACCATGGTCTCAATGATGGTGACCTTTTCCTGAGGCTATCCCAGTGACCTCCTACCTGGTTTTTGCATAACCTCGGTTTATTTATCTCCTTATTCATTCATTCAACAACTATATTGAGGGATCAAATCATGAAACTCATTTGAGTGTGCAATTCAGTTATTTTTTTAGCAGATTTTAAAATGTGTAATTGTCATCATAATCCAGTCTTAGAAGGTTTCCATTAACCCCCCCAAAAATTACCCATGTCCATTTGCAATCACTTCCCATTCCTATCCCCACCCCTTGTCAAACACTAAGCTACTTTCTGTCCCCATGAGTTTGTCTTCTGGATGCTTCCTATAAATAAAACCATCAAGTAAGTGATATTTTGTGTCTGGTTCATCCAAGTTGGGTTAGGTATAGGTACTCTGTTCCTTTTTTATTGCAGAATAGTACTCTGTTGTGAGGATGTATCACAGTTTGTGTACTCATACCCAGCTCATGTACATTTGGACTGTTTTTACTTTGGGCTAACATATGAATGATGCCACTATGGGCATACATGTCCCAGTTTTTGTGTGAACGCATGTTTTTATTTCTCTTGCTTAGATAACTAAGAGGAGAATTTCTCCGTCTTACAGTAAATTTCAGAAATTGTCAAACACTTCAAGAGTGCCTCTACAATTTTATATTCCCATCAACAATGTGAACCATATTCCTCTCTCCAGCTTGTATTTCACAATGTTGCCAGAGGGTTCTTTTCAAAGTTCTCATATGCAAAATTATTTTACAGCTCTAAAAATGTTCAATGGCAGTGTTGTCCTAAGAGTATAGCCCCAGATTCTTAACAGGGCCCACTAGGTAGGTCAAGGTAGAGGTCTTTCTTTTACCACCTTTTCTCTCCTCTAGCCACACCAGCCTCTTTTCAGTTCTTTAAACACTAGGCACTCCCACAAGAGAGCTTTGGCAAATGCTATGCCCAAGCCTTGACTGCTTATGCCTCCTTTTCCATTTCTTTGCCTGCTTTACAATGTTTATCTTTTCTTTGGCTGTCAGATTGGAGGCCATTTGCTCTGTAAAACCTTCTCTGACTCCCCAGACAAGGTCAGATTTCTGTGTGATATATTTTTGCATTTTATTTATCTTGGCTCATAATCGTGCCTTTACTTATTTACTATTTCTCTCAACCAACAGAATCTAAACTTCCTAAAGGAGGGATCATGCCAATCTGCTCACAATGGCCCATAGGAAGCATCCGTAAATTTTTGCTGGACAAGTGAAGAAAGCAGAGAATTGGGAGAGATGATTAAGAAGGAAGGGATGGACCAGACCATGGAAAGGCCGTGGACATCTTGTGAAGGAATTTGTACTTTATCCAGTGGGTGATGGAGAGTAGTTAAGTACTTTGAAATGCATAGACACATATTTGTATTTCAATTGGCTCATTTTAGTTTCTTTAGAACAAAATATTTAAAGAGAGAGCAGTTAGAAGTGGAAACCCTACTTATTAGGCGGTCAACACTTAGAGAAGGGTTCAGATCCAAGAAATTCTAAGATGACTCTCAGGTTTCTGGCTTGAGTAGATAAATATATGCTACTGATTAAAACAAGGAAATGATTATTGTACAATTAAATATGTAAGTCTGTGAGTCTGGACAGGATATTGATAGCCTATAAATGTGATGAAAACCAAGAGAGAAAGAGATTCTTTATAGGAGAATCCCAACAGGTAATGTGTCCAAGAAAGAAAGAAAGAACCCAAAGGAGTATAAGAACCAACAAAGAGTAACACAGGAAAAAGCTCCTTGACTTTGGTCTTGGCAATAATTTTTTGGAAACGATACCTAAAGCACAAGCCACAAAATCAAAACCGAACAAGTTGGACTACATCAAACTAAAAAGCTTCTACACAAGAAAGAATTAATCAACAAAATGAAAAGGTAACCTACAGAATGGGAGAACATGTTTACAAACCATGAATCTGATATCACAAAATATATAAGGAATTCATTCAACTCAATAGCAAACAACAACAACAAAACAAAACAAAATAAAAAAAAAAACCCTACAAATAATCCAATTACAGAACAGACAAAGGACCTGAATAGACATTTTTTTTCATTCAAGATATTCGAATGGCCAACAGGCACATGAAAAGGTTCTTAAGGTCACACTAATCCTTAGGGAAATGCAATTCAAAACTATAGTGAGATTGCACTTCACACCTATTAGAACGGCCATTATCAAAAAGACAAGAGATAGCAAATATTGGTAAGGGTTTGGGGAAAAGGGAACTCTTGTGCCCTGTTGGTAAGCGTATAAATTGGTCCAGCTACTACGGAAAATTGTATGGAGATTTTTCAAGCAACTAAAAATAAAACTATCATTGGATCCAGCAATCTCATTTCTGAGTACATATTCAAAGAAAATGAAATTATTATCCCAAAGAGAAATCTGCAACCCTATGTCCATTGCAGCATTATTTACAATAACCAATACATGGAAACAACTTTGGTGCTGATTAATGGATGAAGACATTATGCTAAATGAGATAAGTCAGACAGAGAAAGACAAATACTGTATGATTTCACTTACATGTGAAATCTAAAAACAAAACAAAACAAGCAAACAAACTACAACAACAAAAGACACCTCATAGAAACAAACATCAAATTCCTAGTTGCCAGAGGTATGGTGTTGGGGTATTGATGATGACCCTGGGAGAAGGCAGTCAAATCTCCAGTTATAAGATAACAATCCTAAGGCTATAATGTACCTTTTGGTGACTATAAGATAACAATAATTTTTGTATATTTGGAAGTTGCTGAGAGAGTAGATCTTAAAAGTTCTCATCACGGGGGTCCTGGGTGGCTCAGTTGGTTGGATGGCTGACTCTTGATTTTGGCTCGGGTCATGGTCTCAAGATCTGGGATCAAGACCCATGTTGGTTTCCATACACACCGAGGAGTCTGCTCAAGGATTCTCTCTCTCTCTCTCCCTTTGCCCCTCTTCTCTGCTTGTGTTCTCTTTAAAATAAATAAGTAAATCTTTAAAAAAAAAAGTTTTCAGGGCACCTGCGTGGCTCAGTCATTAAGCATTTGCCTTCAGCTCAGGTCGTGATCTCGTGGTCCTGGAAGCAACCTCCACATCGGTCTCCCTACTCCCTATCTTGTTTCTCCCTCTGCCTGCTGCTCCCCCTACTTGTGCTTTCTTTCTCTCTGTCAAATAAATAAATAAATTCTTTTAAAAACAAATAAATAAATAAAGATTGAAAAAAGTTCTCATCACAAGAAAAAGAAATTGTGTAATTACGTGAGGTGGTAAATTTTCACTCTACTTATTGAGGTATGCATTTTGCAATACATGTATCAAATCATTACTTTGTATACCTTAAACTTATACAATGTTATATGTCAGATATATTTCAATAGAACTAGGGGTAGGGAAAAAGGAAACAAAACCAAGAGGAGTGTAAGAAGAACCAGGAAGGAGAAACATGATGCCTATCATTGCAAGAATGATTCTGGACACAGAGAGAGGGAGAGAGATCACCAATGCCATATACAAACATTCGGCTCTCAAATAAGAGCTATGATTCATGGTTTTAACCGGAGATAGAAGAAAAAAAAAAAAAAACAGCATCAATAGGATTTTTATCTACCTAATTGTTGTGTCTAGTAGGGCAGAATGTTTTCTGATTAATTTTTTGTAGTTTGGCAAATGTTTTATTTTGGGTGCACATAAGAATGTGTTTAGGAAATAATTTAGAATTAAAAAAAAAAAAGAAACCTGAAATGAAAAAACAAGACTACTTAACTCTGCCCAAGTTTCTGTCTTTCTTCCTTCCCAATCTGTTTTGACATCAAGACTACCTTGTTTTGTCAACTGTGCTGGAGACAGATAAGGATGGCAGGTATTCAACTTAGTAATCATTAAGTTTCAAGTTGCCTTGACATCTGCCAATAGCTAAAACACTTTATTTTAAGTCTGAATTATCTGTTCCTTCACTTCTCTTGCTATTCAAGCTCAGTGGCACAGCCAAAAACACCACCGCCACCAAGAAAACCACATTGTGGGAAATGAAATTTTTGGAAAGCCCAATTACTTCTTATTTTTTATTTATTTTTATTTCCTACTTATTTTTAAATTACTTTTGCAAAAAATAAAACTTCACTAGGCTAAGTCAAACATAAAAATTTTTACTTTTTTTTTTTTTTAAGATTTGTTCATTTATTTTAGAGAGAGAGAGAGCATGCATGCAGGTGTGGGGCAAAGAGGGGCAGAGGGAGAAGGAGAGGGAGAATCTCAAGCCGAATTCTTGCTAAGTGTGGAATTCTACACAGAGCTCGATGTCATGAACCTGAGATCATGTCATGACCTAAGCCAAAATCAAGAGTCAGGGCACTTAATCAACTGAGCTACTCAGCCAGCCCCCAAATTACAAATTTTATACTTAATAAGAGCGATAATAAATTCAGAGTGGGACTCCGCAGACATTTCAGTACTCAGTTTGGTTTGGCCATCTTTTATTTTGTAAACCTGGGTACCAATAATGTGCTCATAATTTGAGAAATCTCTTTAAATTTTGAAAAAAATATATATAATTGGAAAATGCTATTTTAATGTAATTGCAGTGGATAATTGTGTGGTTGTACTATAAAGTTTAATAGATAAAATCTACTTATTTTCCAGCTTAATAGAATGTCTAAATACATAATTAAGCACAGTACAAATTAGGTAATGATTTCTAAAAATAAATTAGTTTTTCAAATCACTTTTTAATTTGTCTTGTTAATGTTTCTCAGTTTTGGAATTACACTTTTGAAAGAAATAGTTTTGAAGTGATTTTTTGGGCAAAATTTAAAACTATGGGTAGTACTCAAATATTGAAATAGGTGTGTTTGAATTCAATTGTCTAGGAAATTAAATTTAAATTTTTATTTTTTTATTTAATTAACTTATTTATTTGAGAGAAAGAGGCAGAAATAGTGAGAAAGAGAGAGAGCAAGTACAAGTAGGAGGAGGGGCAGAGGGAGAGGGAGAAGCAGGCTTCCTAATGAGCAAGGAGCCCAATGTAAGGCTTCATCCCAGGACCGGGATCATGACCTGAGCTGAAGACAGATGCTTAACAGACTGAGCTACCCAGGCACTTCAAAATTTAGATTTTTAAATAAATTCAGTAGAGAGATGGACAAAAAAAAAAAAAAAAGTCCATATACATAGTCAAGGATTTCTTTGATCCAGCGAGGATCCAAGAAGCAATACATTTATAGGTGAAGAACCCGTGTGCCAAAATCGAAGTGCTTGAGTGTGAAGCAGTTCTTCACTTAAAAAGGTAAATAGTACTGGGAAGTACTGGGAAAGTTACTATATCTGTCTGGGCTGAATATCCCCCTCTTTTAAATGTAAATAAATAAATAATAAATAAATAAGTGAACAGGTATCTCACAGTGTTTTAATGAAGTAGAACTAAATTAAATATGTAAAGTCCTTGGAAAAGTGCTGGCACATATTTAATGTCAATAATTACTGCCCATTAATATTATTACCAACGGTAAAACTCCTCAGAATTTTGCCGGAAGTGTCCCATAGCAAGAAATATAACATCAGAACATTACCTTTCAGAGTCATAATCTAGAAATTTAAAGTAGGGGCACTTGGGTGGCTCGGTTGGTTAAGCATCCACCTTCCACGCGGGTCATGATCTCAGAGTCCTGGGATCGAGACCTGCGTCAGGCTCCTTGCTCAGTGGGGTGACTGCTTCTCCCTTTCCCTCTGACTCTCCCTTCTGCTTGTGTTATCACTCTCTCTCAAATGAATAAATTAAAAAATCTTAAAAAAATTTTCAAGTAAAAATCAAGTCTAAATACTAAAGCCAACAAACCATGCACTGTAATATCTTAGTATTGTACATTATTTATTATATGCCATATATTCCAAATTCCAGGAATGAGGGGAATTTTGATTTAAAAGAAAAATAGGATTTTATTTTGAAGTTCTGAAAGTTTTGTTGATTAAGAAAGAAATGATGTTTAAGTGGTATTGATTAAAAATATCCAGAGTATGTTTCGAGATAGAAGGGAATAGTTGGTTGCAGGCTAACTCTCTTGATGAGAGAAACCTAAAATCTGGAAGATATTATCTATCTATCTAACTATCCATCCATCCATCCATATCAATGTCAATGTAAATATATAAGACATATAAATAAAATTACACAAATGGCATTATATATATATATATATATATATATATATATATATAACATTTATATGTACCATAGTATATATATTTACCCCACATATGCATCACACATCATCCAAGCTTCCAAGGGCTATTCAGGCAGCAAAGGTGAAAAAGCCAAAATTCCAGAACTAAAGAAAACACAGAGAAATTAACCTCTCATCTACCACTACCTTCTCCTTGAAGATATTTCTGATTCCAAAGGACCGATAAGCAGAGCAGAAAGTGACAACTGAGAGGCTGAGAACCTGAGGAACTGAGCAAAGTCCGCAGCAATCTCTTCCGCTGAGGTCACAATATGGGAGTTTAAAGCCTATAAAGTGAAGGTCCCTTATAAACAACAAGTTTTTAACTGGGACATTGAAAAATATGAGCTGGAATATTAGAGGTGAGCTGGAAATAAACTAGTTTGTACAAAGGCCTGAGCCTGCCTTGGAAGCACCTTAACTGATGATTGGACTAAATGAAGGTAGTATACAACTTCCCAGACTGCTTGCTTAAGCAGAAGTAAATTCTCACTCAAAGAAGATAGTACCTTCCAGAGCTTCAAATTGTCTCTATTTTGTAATATACACAATGTCAAGAACTTAATTTTAAACAATGTATTAGATGCACAAAGAGAGAAAAGCAACTTGCCAAAAGCAAACAAAAAAAATACAATTATATACAAAATATAAAATAGAAAGAACTCATTGGAGACCCAAATATTGGAGTCATCAGTCATGAATCTTAAAATAACTGTAATTAAAATATATGTTCAAGATTAATATTAATGTTTAAAATGTAGAAATTAAATGAAAATAAGATGAAATGATACATAGAAAATCTGTTAAGTGACAAAAAAGATAACAGGAATTAAGAACCCAAATGATAGAAGTACCCAGGTGGTCCAACTGGATGCTTGACTGACTCGTGGTTTCAACTCAGATTGTGATCTCAGGATCATGGGATGGAGCCCTATAGCAGGCTTCATATTCAGCACAGAATCTGCTTGGGTTTCTCACTCCTTATCCCTCTGCCCCTCCCCACCATCACTCTCTCTCTTTCTCTCAAATAAATAAATCTTAAAAAAAAAAAAAGAACCCAAGTGATGGGCTTAACAACAAATTACATTGAAGAAAAGATTGGTGAACAGGAAAATAAATTAAAGAAAATATCCAGACTGTGCAAAGAGGAAGAGTTGAAAATGCAAAAACGAAATAATGACTATGCAATATAATAAAAAAATTATTTAAGGCATTTGGGATTGGAGTGCCAAAGTGAGAGGCAAGAAAGAATGAAGCAGAAACCATAATTGAAAAGATAATAACTAAGAACTTTCCAATGTAATTAAATACAGCAAACACCAAACATGATAAATACAAAAAAAGTGACACTTGGGTACATCAGATCAAAATTTCTGAACATCAAAGGCAAATATACCATCTTCATAGAATTCAAAGAAAGAACATACAATTTTTTTAAAGATTATTTATTTATTTATTTGACACAGAGAGAGAGAGAGATCACAAGTGGGCAGAGAGGCAGGCAGAGAGAGGGAGAAGCAGGCTCCCTGATGAGCAGAGAGCCAGATGCAGGGCTCAATCCCAGAATCCTGAGATCATGACCGGAGCCAAAGGCAGAGACTTTAATCCACTGAGCCACCCAGGCGCCTCAAAGAACATACCTTTTAAAGAAGCAACAATAATCTTGACAACAGGCTTCTCAACAGAAACAATGATATTCAGAAAACAATGGACAATTATCTTTAAATTCCTGCCCCCAAACTTCTAGCATTGGGGTGCCTGGGTGGTTCAGTCAGTTAAGCATCTAACTCTTGGTTTCAGTTCAAGTCATGATGTCATGAGTAGTGAGATCCAGCCCTGTGTCAGGCTCCACACTCGGTGGAGTCTGCTTGAGATTCTCTCCCTCTCCCCCCACTCCTTCCCCTCCTCTCTCAAATAAATAAATAAATCTTTAAAGAAAAAAAATTTCTGGTACCAACACAAAATTTTATACCCAGTGAATATGTACTTTAAGATCAGCAAAATAAATAAATAAAATCTCAGATAATAACATAAAATTTAGTCCCAGCATGCCTACACTAAAGCAGTGAAGTTCTTCAAACAGAAGATAAATGAGTCCAGATGGAAGCAATGAGATAGAGAAAGAAAAGAAATGAAAAAGGATAACATGTGGGTGTATAAAAAACTAGTAGATTACATAAACAATTATAATAATATCTTGTTAGATTTAAAATACAGGTCTAATTAAAATACATGTCACCCGTAACACAAATTCTGTACAGTAAATGGAAGAACTCTAAGGTTCTTGGGTAGTCCAAAAATTGTTAAGAGTACTATTTTTAATAAGAATGAATGTTGGTATGTCTAAGGAAGCATTTTAAAAAGGAGAAAATGATATACAAAAAACAAGCTAACAGAAGGAACATGGAATGATTTATTTAAAAAATCACAAAACTCTAAGACTAAAACACTTCAAGACTAAAAATAGAGAAAAAGAAAAAATTAAAAATAGAAAACAAATGATAATTGAGAAATTAAAAAGCAAAGCATAAGAGTTACATGATTATAACAAATGTTCTAATTAAAGATAATGGTTGTCCAACTGAATTTAGAAAATTTCTGTGTACTATTTACCAAAAACATACATTAAATATAAGATTACATAGGAAACCCAAAGGACAACTGATGCTAATAATGTTAGCAGAAGTAGATCTTAAGGTGTAAAATATATCTATAGATAGATATTTTATAATTTTAAGAAGGCAATTCTACAAAAAAAAATTAAGATGATTAAAAATGTGTATACACCAAATAGCATGACCTCTAAGTACATAAATCTAAAATTGACAGCACTAAAAAAAGAAATAGGTTTTAATACACCTCTCCCAGGATCTACTAGAACAATATGACAAAAATTCAGGTGAGATATAAAAAATTTGCACATAATGAGCCAACTTGACCTAACTGATGTAAATATAGAGCATTGTATGTAACAATTATATTCAAGTCTCTGCTGAACTATTACTGAAATTGTCCATATGGTAGACTATAAAGAAAATCTCAAAACAAATTAGAGTTTTAAAATAATTCAGAGTTCATCTCTGACTATGGTGGAATTAAACTAGAAATAGATTTTGTAGAGATACCCTAAATGATGCCCATTTATTTGTAAGCATAGCAATATACTTTTTATTTTAATTTTGTAATTAAGTTTTTAATTTAAAATCTGGTATAGTTAACATGCAGTGTTATATTAGTTTCAGGTGTACCATATAGTGATTCAACAATTCTATACATTTCTCAGTGGTCATCATAAGATGCTGGGAATATCTATTTCTTGATCATGGCAAATAATCCCCGCTGCCTTTTTCACCCATCCCCCCATTCTCCTCCCCTCTGGTAACTATAATTTTGTTCTGTAGTTAAGACTCTGTTTTTGGTTTTGTCTCTTTTTTTTTTTTCCATTGTTTGTTTAGTTTCTTGAATTCCACATATGACTGAAATTATGTGATATTTGTCCTTCTCTGATTGATTTATTTTGCTTGGTATTATACTCTTTAGCTTCGCCCAAATGGTTGCAAATGGCAAGATTTAATTCCTTTTTATGGCTGAATAATATTCCACTCTTTATCTATCCATCTATATCTTCTTTATCCATTCATCGCTCATGGACACTTGGACTGTTTCCATAGTTTGGCTGTTGTAAATAATGCTGCGGTAGGGGCGCCTGGGTGGCTCAGTTGGTTGAGCAACTGCCTTCGGCTCAGGTCATAATCCTTGAGTTCCGGGATCGAGTCCCACATCAGGCTCCCAGCTCCACAGGGAGTCTGCTTCTTCCTCTGACCTTCTCTCCTCTCATGCTCTCTCTCACTCTCTCTGTCTCTCAAATAAATGAATAAAATCTTTAAAAAAAAAAATAATGCTGCGGTAAACCTAAAGGCATATATATCCTTTCAAATTAGTGTTTTTGTATTTTGGAGGTAAATACCTAGAGATGCAATTACTAGATCATAGAGTAGATTTATTTTTAATTTTTTGAGGATTCTCCATACTATTTTCCACAGTGTCTGCACCAGTTTGCATTCCCACCAGCAGGGCACAAGGGTTCCTTTTTCTCCACATCCTCCCCAACACTTATTGTTTCTTGTGTTTTTTATTTTAGCCATTCTGGCAAGTGTGAGGTGGTAGCTCATCATAGTTTTGATTTACATTTTTTTTATGATGTGTGATGTTGAACACTATTTCATGATGTTGAACATCTTTTCATGTCTATTGTCCATCTGCATGTCTTCTTTGGAGAAATGTCTATTCATGTCTTCTGCCCAATTTTTAATTGAATAATTTCTTTTTTGGGTGTTGAATGTTATCAGTTCTTTATATATTTTGGATACTAACCCTTTATTGGATATGTCATTTGCAAAATCTTCTCCAATTCCAAAGTCTATCTTTTTAGTTTTGCTGATTATTTCCTTTGCTACTCAGAAGCTTTTTATTTTGAGGTAGTCCCAATAGTTTATTTTTGTTTTTATTTCCTTCGTCTCAGGAGACATATCTGTACACTTTTAAATTACACATAGGCTTAAAGATGTTAAAGAAATTATGAAATAAGTTTAAAATATTTTGAACTAAATGGCATAAATTTTTGACATTGCCAAATATGTTGAATGAAGCTAATGTCATGATAATAGGGAAATTTTAAGCCTTCTATTGGCTAATGGCTTAAAATTATAAAAAATCTTTATATGCACTGCAAGAAATTAGGATATTGAACCTAAGGACAGTAGAGGACGAGGAATAATAATGATAAGAGCATTATTTGATGAAATAAAAAATAAATGTACAATAGAGATAATCAAATCAACCAATTTTTGTGTATTTGAAGGGTATTTAGAGTGATGAAATCCTGACAAAATTGATCAAGAATTAAAGAAAGAAGACATAATAATCAATATAGGAGGTAAAATGGGAAATGCATACATATATGCACCAAAAGTTGTATTTAAGAATGTCATAGAGACATATTTCATAAATGCCTCAAACTTTGAAAAGCTCATCAATAGAAAAGATAAATAAATTATGGAATATTCCTACAGTGGAATACTATACAAGAATGAGAATAAAAAACTACTGGACACTTTTTTACATGGTTAAATTCAATCCTGGCCTCTTTATCTTCATTGCCTAAATAAGCCTCAGATGCTTGGATTGTGTGTATGTGTATGTGTGAGAATATATATTTATAATGCTACATATAAATGTTATATATATTTATATAGGATGCTAAGTGCATATTTAAATTTATTTAAATGTCTTTATACATATTTCAGATGTTTGGATTGCTCTCATCAAGAGATTTTACCCTGAACAAATTGGCACCTTATATCCAGAATCATATTCCAGACTATTTTTACTTTTTTATATTATTTATTTTTTCAGACTATTTTTAAACAATACCATTTGACCATGTATTTTCATTGAGAATTCTAAAATAAAATTCTATTTTTATCTAAAGTAAAAATTCTCCTTACCTCTGGAATTTTTAAATAATGGGATATGATAAATGATATAGTCACAAACATAATGCTGAAAACAAAATGAAAAGCAGAAATAAAGGATACCTGCTGTATGGCTCTAGGTATATATTTTTTTGCAAAGGGAAAACTAATACGGTTTAGAAGTTCGATTACCTCTGGCATAGAGGTAAGAAGTATACTTATTTGATGCTGGGAATATCTATTTCTTGATCTAGATAACAGTTACATTAATGTATTTTGTGAAAATTTATCAATGTGATCAATTATGAGGACTTTTGTGATATGAGGACTTTCGTGAATTGAAATTATACTTTAAAAACTTTATTTAAAAAAGAAAAGGGATCCAGAGTATTATGCTTCCTTTAACGGTGTGAAATGACAATGTCAGTTATAAAAAATAAGAAAAAGTATATGAAATCTATTTGGCAAAATTCTTAGATTCAAGTCTCAAATCATCACTCCAATTATTTCTGAACAACATGATAAGTATGATCTTGAAGCCAACTAAAATATCATTACAATGACTATATAAAAAATAATGTTCTCAAAATATATAAAAACTCATATTTTCTATTTTATCATTATTTTAAAATAAATACATGTAATCATGGCAAATAATTTATATTATCCAGAATTTTGACAATATGTATGATACATGCATATGTATATGTGTGTTATATATGTATATATATGTTATGTGTTTCTCATGTATTTGTATGTATGTATAGGTGAACATATACATATTATGTATAGGTATGCATATGCTTACATAGACATACATATATACAGATATGTCTGTGTGTATATGAATATACATACAACATTCACAAATGGATATACATATGGTACAGGAACATGCCTTATTCTTTTCTGCAACTTGTTCTTTTCACTAAACAAACGCTTATAATTCTTTATGTTAACTAAGATCTTCATCGCTTTCACTTTTACTGGTTTATTTATTTGTCTGTGGGAGAGGTACTTTAAATATTTCCCCCTAGCATATTATTATCATTGATCAAATACAATACAGTGGGGGCGCCTGGGTGGCTCAATGGGTTAAAGCCTCTGCCTTCGGCTCAGGTCATGATCTCAGGGTCCTGGGATCAAGCCCCGCATCGTGCTCTGCTCAGCAGGGAGCCTGCTTCCCCCTTTCTTTCTGCCTGCCTCTCTGCCCGCTTGTGATCTCTCTCTCTCTCTGTCAAATAAATAAATAAAATCTTTAATAAAAAATACAATACACTGGAGTTGTATGACCATGTACATTTGTATAATCGCATTTATTATACATCCATTCAGTTGTTTACTTTTTCTTCTCAAGATTTGTTTTATGTCTATGTTTCTTCATGTCATCTCTTCTGGTTTTGTCTCCCTGCTCCATGGCCCTCCACAGTGTTCATCCCCAACATCTTAGCCACTGATGTGCACAGTGATAGGCTTCCAGGTCCTGCCTCCCATTTCTCACACCACAAATACACTGGGGAAAAAAACCCACAAACACCAAAAGGCAACCAGGTTCACGCATGCCCGTGTGAGGACCTGAATGGGAATTTTCTTTCGTATATATTCCTGAATACAGAACCACTGCTTTCCTTGGTACGCATAGACTTAATTTATCTAAACACCACCAGGTTGCTCTCCACAATGGTTACACCAGTCTCTATTCACCCCCAACAGGGTATGAAGGTTTCCGCATTCCCATGTCGCCGTTTGTACTTCGTGTCATCCAGCTTTCCAGATTTCTGCGATTTAATAGGTAAAGTTGCTTTCATTTGAATTTCTTTAACTGGTGTATGTTTGGATTTCCACTTAAGTATATCGCCTATCTACAGCTTTGTCTGTTTACGCCTTGGGGTTGAAGCATCTTTTCTTTTTTTTTTTTTTCTCCCCAAATTTGTTTAATTTTTCAGTGTTACAAGATTGATTGCTCCATGCAGTACGTGCCCCTCTTGATACCTACCACCAGGCTCACCCACCCCCCCACCCCCTCCCCTCCAAAACCCTCAGTTTGTTGCTCAGAGTCCACAGTCTCTCCTGGTTCAACACCCCCTCCAATTTCCCCCCATTCGCCCTTTCCTTCCTTCTCACGATGCCCTCCATGATTTTCTTTATACTCCACACGTAAGTGAGACCATAA
>CM052797.1:11575537-11638169 GCA_028533885.1 Nasua narica
CACCGAGTAGTGCAATTGCAGGGTCGTAGGGTAGCTGTATATTTAATTTCCTGAGGAATCTCCATACTGTTTTCCAAAGTGGCTGCACCAACTTGCATCCCCACCAACAGTGGAGGAGTGTTCCCCTTTCTCCACATCCTCTCCAGCATTTGTTGTTTACTGTCTTGTTGATTTTGGCCATTCTAACTGGCGTAAGGTGTTATCTCAGTGTGGTTTTGATTTGAATCTCTCTGATGGCTAAAGATGATGAAGCATCTTTTCTTGTTGATTTGCAAAAGCTCCTTGTATATCCAAGAAAGTAGGTTTTTTATGTAGTTTTTGATTTTGCAAATATCACCTTGCATGCTGTCACCTATCCCTTAACCTTATGCATTACGGTATTATGAATATCAAATCCTCATTTTTTGTGATGATCAAATCCAGTTTTCTTATAGATTTGTCATTCGAATGTGTTTTTAAGCTACTCCATAACCCAAAATCATAATGATCAACTCCTGATTTCTTTCATTAACTACAGTTTTACCTTTTGTGTGGATTTACATTTTCACGTGGGCCCACATGGAATTTATGTGGTGTATACAACTACCATGCAATTAACTGGCATGTAGTTGATTACTGTTCAGATGAGTTTTTAGACTTTGTTATTATACTCAATGATATAAAGAATATCTTCATGGACTTGCTAGATCAATGTATATATATATTTTTTTTTCTTTGTTTGGATTGATATTGTTAAACTGCTCACCAAAGTACTGTTCTATGATGTCTAATAAAAGTACACTTTATATTTCATAAATATAAACTTATAGGCAATCAAAAGTTATCTACAATTTGACATTCCATTGTGCTATTAAAATTTTTTTAATTAAAATGTTTCATTCCATCCCATGCTAAAGTTTGGATTCTGTTTTTATTTGAAATCACTATCCTTTTCTTGACATTCTTTGATACATCATATCATATATTATACCACTTTCCATTTAAACATGAAAGAGGAAGATGGTGATAGAATGGTGGCAAACATGTTAAAAGAAAAAAAAGTTCTCGAAAATACAGGAATTCATTATTCTCTTCTTCCTTCTGGGAAAGGACAAATAATGATGCATATTAAAAGCAGAGACATCACTTGAAAAATGCTTATCTAAACCTAACCATAATCACAATTAATTCTTGTAAATGTTTCCACCAAAGGGCTCTTGTCTTATCAACTAGAATGACGGTAATTATTACCAAATATTTTAAGGTACTTGACTGTAATTTTGGCCTGAAACAAAGTATTTGCTAAAACCAGAAAGCATTTAGCAGTTGTCCCTTTCTGAAAGACAGATTTTAAATTATTTTGGGGGGGAAATATACTTGGCATATAAATATATCACTAGCTCATTTTTAAGCAAAACTAAGCATTTTATTTCAGGGCAGGAAAAATCTCCTGCATGAATGAAATATTTAGTGGCCAAGCTAAAATGAGGTAGTACCGATATATTTTTTATTTTAATGATATCTTGGTGGGGGTGTGAGGTCGTAGGTACTTCCATTCATTGCTGGTGGGGCCGTACAACGATCTATAGTCTCTAGAATACAACTGGGCAACATATCCAATACTTTAAGTACATGATGTTAGTTAAAAATTGCAGGGGTGATATTATCAAAGAGAGCACTTACACAAAGAAATTAGTAAAATAACTAATGAAACAAAGAGTTGTTTTTTTTTTTTAAATGAACATGATACGCATTTTGCTTTTTACTCACCAGGGATCAGAAAGGTATACATTTTGAACTACTACTCTATTAATATCAATCATCAAATAATACTTATACCTCAAAGTATGCTATTTTCCTTTTTCCTTTGTACTTTCTAATAATTTCAGATTTGAAATTTAGATTTGCATTGATAAATTATTTTTACTTTATTAAGCTCCCCCTTTCAAGAATAATTTTTAACAAGTTCTTTGTATTGCTTAACTCTATTTTGCAATGAATGTTTAAAAAGAAAAAACAAAACCTTAAGATTTATGGGTTTTGTTTCTACCATGCTTTCCTTTTATATCATATTCTCTCAAATCCTGTGTCTTGTCTTGATTCATTTCTCATTAGGTTGGAATATGTCCGTAAGTAATTTTTTTCACCAGAGTTTCAGAGTGGTCTATTTTCTGGGACCCTGTGGGCCTGAGAGCATCTTTTATATCTCATGTCTGGGTAAGTCATGGCTTCTCTTTACTTAAAATCTTCGATAACATTTTTTCACCCTTAAGACATAGTAGATATGGTTCCCTTAGAGTGAAGAAGCACTTACAAAGACCAGAAATTTATGCCAAATTTACCTCTCCTCCCTTCTCTGCACCCTTGTTTTTTCCTTCGCTAAAGTTCACAACATTTTTCTGTTGACATTTTTTCTTCAAATGCTGACTTTTCATTAGAATAAGATTGGATGTCCTCTCTTTCCTTTGATATTTTCCCCCAGGCACTTGGTGAGTCACTTAATCTGAAGATTCACTTTTTTCTTCACATCAAAGAAATTTTCTTCTATTGTTTCTCATTATTTTTTCTTCATCTGCTCTGTTCTTTTCCTGTCTGTAATTCCTCTCCATTTTCAGCTTGTACCCACATCCTGAAATGACCTATTTGTAGACCAATTTGAGGCTTTTTTTTTCCCCTCCTCCTTCATCTGTAAGAAAACACAGTGAAGATATATGGAGGGAAAAGCAGAGTTTGTAGTCAATGATCTCTTAGTGCTAGCATTAAAGGTAATTTAGAAATTTCAAAAAATTTAAATTGCACATGGCCAATTTTTGGAGATGTCTACAAAGAACATATATTACTTTTTTAGTATGAAAAAATATTTTCAAAAATAAAGGAAGCTCTTGAACAGGAAGACATAAAAACTACAGGAATAGCCTTTCATTTCAGTAATTAGTGCCCAAGCCCTGCCACACTAATGTAGGTGCTTGTGTTTCACAGTCTGAGAAAGCTGTAAGACCCTATAAATGATTTAGTGACCCTAATAATCATGGATATAATATCAGAAAACAAACCTGCATGTAAAGATAGAGAAGAGATGTTATATTGCCTGAAGAGGTAACATTAAGGTGAACTCAAAAAGACTTTCTTCAGTGTAAAGGAGGCTTTCATATTGAGATCATATATTTCCAACCTATAATTTCCACTTCTAATAGAAAGTTTAGGGCTTGATATCTTTCCCCCAGCAATGAGGATTAGATTCCAGAAACCTCCCACAGCGAAAAACTTGGCAATTAAAGAGATTTATAATTGGATGTGAAAAATAAAACTGGAATAAGTCCCTCAAAGCCCTAAAAAAATTATTTAAATACAATAAAATAATAATGACAACACAGTAAATACTGACAGAAAACTTAAATTTATACTGATGGATCTCGTGCTTTTCATTTCCATTCATTCTTCTTGACACTTTTAGAATTTTTTTCAGAATCTCCTGCTGATTATTCAAATACGTTAACATGGTTTTACTTTTTTGCACTAGTAGACATGTTTACAGTGACAGATTTTTCTGTTAAGGAGTGTTCGTCCCTATATCCAGCCCTTCCCCAGTGATTGATGTTCTTTGGATTCCAAGATCTGGGATTTTGGGATCCCACCTCCCAGCCCCTACCACTTTGGGTCTTGTCTGTCAGCATCTCTTAGATGAGTTTCACCCTCTTCCTTCTTATAGATGATTCCACTTTGCAGTTCTAAGGGTTTTCCCTGGCTTTTCTTTATTTTGCGTATCTCTTTGTCTCTGATCTTGGAATCTTTTTTTCTATACAGCGCCTGAGCAGCTGGGTCAGGCTTTTTGGCACTACCCACAAATCTGTACACAGTCTCAGCTCAGGCAACTTTTCACACCATACCAACTGCCCGATCCGGTAAACCGCTCTGAGCCCGGGCCACAGGAAAAGCTTAGCTCTGCCTTTCAAGCCACCCTTGACTGTGGCCAGAATGTAGCCAAACTCTCATCTTTGGCTTGCACACCCATACTGAGATGACCTCTCTTATAATAATCTTTGGGGTTTGTTTCCTCCTTCAGCTTCTCTTATAGGACCCCCTACAGGCATCAGTAAGAGTTGAGATAGAGACACTGGGGTCTCCCGTAGCCAACTGGTGCCATCTGGTTCTGCTTCGGCTCCATCTTTGGTGTCCCATTTCCATGGGATGGTAGATTCCTGCGCCACCTGTCTGATGAATGTACCACTCCGACAGAAGCCAGCTCATGATGGAAACTCTGGAAACAATGTTACTTGTTCTCAAACATTCCCCCTCTCTCAGGACACAATAGTAGATATTGATGTATAATTCTTCACTGCAAATGGCGTGTCCTCAGCGTAGGTCCTGAGAGCCCCCTGCCCTGTGATTCTCGCCACCAGGGTTTGTCATGACTTTTCCTCTGCATGACTTTTCACTACTGACACCTGACGGTATTGGCCCAGGTGGCAGGATGCTTATACTACAGCCCTCACCTGGGGCAGCTCCTTCTCCTGATGCAGGAACTGCTCAAAAATGTTGAGAATTCGGGGTGGCTTAGTCTGTGAAGCGTCTGCCTTTGGCTCAGGTCATGATCCCAGGGTCCTTCTCTCTCCCTTTGGTTTCTGTTCCCCTTGCTTGTGCTCTCTCTCTCCCTCTCTCTCAGTAAAATAAATAAATAAAGTCTTTAAAAAAAAAAGAGATGACAGATACGGGTCAAGGTCATGTTCCCAGTTGTGTGGAATCTGTTATTTTGGTAATCCCTATTAAGCAGCACCCTCATTGGTTACCCTTTTTTTTTTTTTTTTTTGGCCATAGGAAACTGCCCATCTTTCATTCAATCAACAATCTCCACAATTCTGTGGGAGGCGAGTCCCCTTGGTTACCACTCTGATCTCAGGCACTGCACAACCGTCCAGGCATTCTGGAGGTTATGCACACCACCTGTGACTAGTGCTTTGGGGCTCCACCATTCCCACATTCCCACCACTCTCCGTGAACAAGCTTCACGTCAGCCCACAGAGGAGTCTCCACTGAAGTTAGCAACGCAGGTGCCTTTCTCACGGGCATATTCACGGCAGCCCCGTGAACCCTGAGTCCTCCAACATTGCTGCAGGATATGGTCTCACATCTCTCCAGCATGGCCTCCTGGCTGAGCCTTCACATCCCTTCCTCTACCACCTGCCAGAGCCGTGCAACTTTGCCACTTCACCTGGGTCATCTGTTCTTCCAGGCTTCTAGAAGGCAGTCTCCCAACAAGTCAGCCTCATCCCCTGGTGTTAAATCCCATATCCCGACCAAGGCACCCACTCCTCTCGCTTATACCTATGTTTGGACACCTTGATCAAGTATCCCGAAGGTGCTGTAACTGAGGGCTGTCAGCTAACTGTGCTCCTTGCCACTGAATGGCAAGTGCCTTTCTTGAAGAAAGGCACAACCCATGGCTGCTGGAGTCAGCCAGATCTCACTACAAGGACTTGGTAAGAAAATATCAGCTTCATAGGATTCATCACCTGTTTTCTCCAGAGCACATGCTCATCGAGATACACGGGGAGCAAAATAGCTTGTTCTCTCTCTTTCTCCAAGACTACAAATCTAATTTATTTATTATTTACTCTTTGGTTTTTTTAGAGGGAGAGAAAGAGAGAATCTCAAGCAGGCTCCACACTCAGCATGGCGCCCTACATGGCATGATCCCGAGATCATGACCTGAGCTGCTTAACTGACTGAGCCACCCAGGCGCCCCAAGGAAGACATTATCTAAATGTTCGGAGGTTAAATATATGTTCATGTGATGCAACGGCAGCATAAATACAAAAACTGAAATTATTTTCTTTGGTATTATTCATTTATTACTTAGTGTTCTTTCCTCCTATATATTCCAAACCTCATATCTCAAAATGGAGAAAATTAAGTCCCTAGATGGGACCTTCATGCTTATCAAATCAACCTTCACATTTTATGAAAGAGAGAAATGCAATTTCAACTCAATTAGCTGACTACGAGTGGAAAACACAGCTCTTAGGGTGGAGGGTGGCCGTTTTTAGCAAACAAAATGATGCCCAAAGAAATTTTCATTCAAGGTGAGCAACAAATAATTTTTCTGGTGTACCTATATCCGTGCCACATTTGGGACCAACTTAGACTAAAAAGGTATGCATTCTTTATCTAAAATTCAAATTTAACGGCGGCCTTGTCTTGTACATTTTCTCGAACATGTCTCCTGTCTTGTACGCTATCTGGCAACTCTCTCCATCCTTCCAAACCACTATATCCCCTCATCACGTCCAGCTTTCACTCCCACATTGTCTAAGGGTGTTGCAAATCTCTGTGGCACACAAAAACTAAAAGTTATGCTATGTGCTGGGCCACAGAGAAGAGATTACTAAGGAAGGTACAGCGGGGAAAGGCGACTCAAGCACAGCCTTCGTAAAAAATAAAAATACGTTGTAAAAACCGTGTTATTTAAGAACCACACACTGCTCCAATATTCAGTGCGATGTACCTTGCTGGGTGTTCAGGTCAGTGCTTTTCACCCAGCAGATCATGATTCGCTAGAGGGCTGAGAAATCCATTTAGAGGGTCATGACCAACATTTTTTTTCCTTTTCAATGACATGGGACAGCCCCAAACAGAAAATGCCATCAGGTAATTTCGTGCAATAAGTGTAAATATTTTGTGAAAATTTTGTTTCCATTGTATATTTGTGCGTGGGTGATGGACCACATCAGGGCAGGCCCATGGGGGGCAGCAACAGATGAAGCTGAACTCAGCCGTAAGAACTCACTGTCATTCTCGTCCACAACTTCCACTGGGTCTCGAAGCCCATGGTCCTACTAACGAAGACAGCAACTGACTACATCACACCGACCGTCCCCGTTGGAGAAGAAAAAAGGGGTGGTCTCCTAAGGCACAACGGCATTTATGACAAGTAGGTACAAACATGAGCTTTCACAACGTTCTTAAATAGCAAGCAATGCAGCTCCCAGCTTAAGATCCAGTGGACTATGAAGGTCAGGAAAACTCAGGGAAGACCTTCATGACTATTATAATGAAGTCACATGCGAACCAAGCTTCCAGGTTAACCGTAAGCACCTCTCGTAGCGTGAACACATTATCAATGCCTCTGGGCTACAATTCTTAAGCATGTAGTGTTGGAAGACATTCCTTTGGAATGCTGTGCTTTTAAATAGTTAAAACCTTTTACGTTTCGATCTTAAATTTTATTTTCCTTCCATTAGATAGCAAAACACGGCATCTTGCTAGTGACATGTTAAAGGAATATGCGGGTTATAAATATTGGTTTTGGTGTCCCCATTAGAGTAACATTTTAAAGAGGAACATGGTTATTCCAAAAAAGGAAACAATTCAAAACATGGAAAAAGTTTGTGGTGTGACTCACTTGGGGTCGGCATGACCTTCCTCAGAAGGTCTGCCCAGTACTTTGGACCAATGGGTTAGGCTGCTTTTTCTAGCTTGTGACAGTTGCCTGCCAGGATCAGAAAGGAGTTGATATTCATTTTTTTGTTAATTTTTTTCCTGTCCAATATGTTGGGGGTTTTAAGCTATAAAAAGTGGTATCTTTTCTCTTCAAATCTACTACATGTGATTTTATGAAACATGACAAAATAATGCCCAGTTGCATCTTTTTTTGGTGTTTTTATTGTTGACATTATTTGTTTGGTTTTGCTTTTTTTTTTTTTTTTTAGGGTGAAGAGATACTTGTGGAGGTCGCAGTCCGAGGATATGGGTCTACCAAAAGACTGAGTTTTGTTTTTTTTGTGTTTTTTAAATATTTTATTTACTTATTTGATAGAGAGCAAGAGCACAAGCAGAGGGAGAAGCAAGCGGAGGGAGAAGGAGAAGCAGACTCCCCATTGAGCAGGGATCCCGATGTGGGGCCCGACCCCATGACCCTGGGACCATGACCTGAACTGAAGGCAGATGCTTAACAACTAAGCTACCCAAGTGGCCCCCTCCCTTTTTTTTTTAATCCCAAAGTCAAAGTTACATCAGTGAAAAACTTCATTCCATGCAGGTATCCTAACCTATCCAAAAAATAAGTAAAGAAGTAAATCTCTGGGTTATAGAAACTAAACTAAATTGAATCGTGCACATCGTTTGAATCAAAAGTGCTTACATGTTGAATTAGCATAAAAGACTGAAATTATCTATATCTAAGGAAGGTGAAAATATTGGACTTGACTTTTCTATATCTGATTCTATAAGATAGAGTGAAAGGTCCAAGGAGTAGTACACAGGAATAAGCTCATGGCCATATTTTTGGGATGTATCTTGTCTTAGACCAGCTCTTGTTCTTAAGGGGGCAGAGGGAGGTAGCACGGACAGTGGCCGCAGGAAAAGAAATAGCTCCACTCCACAACGTTCCGGGACACCTTTAGAGCTGATCACTTTTGCAGAGGGTAACTTCACATTTGCTGAGGGAATATTCTAGAAAATGAATAAGAAATAAATATCCTCAGATTAATGCTATATAAATACATTTGCTATAGTTTCATTAAATATTCATGGTACACACATGTACAGGTCAAATTACCTTTAAATATTAAATTTCTTTTCCAGTGCTAGGGAATTTCAGATTTATTCAGTGTTTATAAGGAGCCGGGATGGGACCCATGCATTATTATCTGCCCACAAATGCAGCTGCTGGTTTAACTGGGTCCCTAAGGTTAGAAGCAACTTAACTCACAAAAATGTGGAATAGCCTCAAGTGTCTTGTCTCCGATCTGAAAATCACACCTGGAATTTAAAGATGTACTAAAAACATAAATATTTGACACGGACTTTAAGGAAGAAATGGGATTGTTTGGTGCCTCCTGCATTATATGCCCTAGGCACCTTACAGTAATCTCAGTTAATACAACCAGACGAGAGGAGTAGGAATTTTCATCCTTCCCTATGAGGCAAGTGATGAAAGACAGGTTCTGAGAAATATCCCAGGTTGCATGCGATCTTAGAAAATGGAGGAATCTGGATAGAAACCTGATTCCTCGGGGCGCCTGGGTGGCTCAGTGGGTTAAAGCCTCTGCCTTCGGCTCAGGTCATGATCTCAGGGTCCTGGGATCGAGCCCTGCATCGGACTCTCTGCTCAGCAGGGAGCCTGCTTCCCCCCCCTCTCTCTCTGCCTGCCTCTCTGCCTACTTGTGATCTCTCTCCTTTCGTCAAATAAATAAATAAAATCTTTAAAAAAGAAAAAAAGAAACCTGATTCCTCAAGGTCCCGCGTTCACGTGTGTCTCCGGTCCCATCGAGTGCCATATGGGGCAGGGTAGATCGCCATGTTCTCCAAGCATTAACAACGTGAGCAGCTTAAGTGTTGGGTAACTCTTCCTTTATGCACTGCAGTAGGGAAGTGCTCCGAATTCGAGTTTCAGAGATTTGGGGGCTAGGACTGGTTCTGCCTCCTGCCATTGAGGGGCACTTGCGTATTTCCTAGTGTTCTGACTTTTTTTTTTTTCCACCTAGGGTAAAACAGGAATAATATTACAGAGACTTCCTACTTTGTAGGAGTGTTGGAGGATCAGCTGAGGTATCCCACGGGGCTGTGGTATAGAAAATACCAAGTTTAAAACAAACACAGGCCTAATGAACGTCTCATCACCCACCCCCCGGGGAACAGGTTGATCCAGTGCCTCACACCCTTTCAGCACAACTTCCGGTGTCCTTTCAATGCAGATGACTTTCTGTTCATTCCTGAAGTCCATTCCCACATTGCCTCCTACCGAACCTTTCGATGTTTCTGGGAATAGGCTTTGCATAGAGTTACTGAGCCGCGTGTTGGGTATGGAAAAAAATGTATTCAGCGCACAGGTTTAAACACATTCCTACGTTGACCGGACAATCTATCATCCAAACTGGAACACTTTTTGTGTGTTATTAATAATGATGCAATGGGTGCAAGCCAAGACTGTCTCAGGTGAGCGAGAGGAATGATCACTCCACATACACCCCCTCCTAAAACTGTACTGCTTCATCTTCCATGCACCGATATATTTTAGGAACTATATCCTGATTTAAAAAAAAAAAAAACACAGACGCAGTTGGATTGTTTGTGTGTACTGAAAGTGTTATTTTGATAAATGTAAAAATGTTAAATATGCCACAAAATGTCTAAGCCTGTTTTATTTTTTGCACGCCAATTAAAGTTGGTTTTTTATGACAATTCTGGGAATAGTCTAGAATTCTCTGGTCCTCGGAGAAGCTCTCTCCACAGCCCTCGATGTGATCTTGGGGTGTGAGATCAATGCAGTTACAACCTTGCGGCGGAAACTCTCTGGACACTCTCAACCCAGTGTCTCCTCCAATTCAGTATAGGTAAAACCAAATTCTCCCTAAGACAGGTTCATCTTCCCTTGACTGGACTAGGGGCATTAGGTGCTTCTGCCATCTTTGGGCGGAGATATCACAGCGTGACGCTTTGCAACTCTGGAGCTACATGGGAAGCAGAGAGAAGAGAGATGTAAATGAAAGGCAGGGCCAGAACCCCTGTTTGGTGGCACTTCAACCGCCTCTGTAGCCTCTGATTTCTCCCACTGCATGGGGCAGGGTGCACAAGCTGCAATGTCAAAGAGAACTCCAGGAACAGGGCAGAGAGCCAGGCACCTGAGCCCGGGGTTGGCAGCATGGAATTAGCTTCTGGGGAAGGAAAGGTGACAAGGACACATGCTGGTTCCCCATCTGACATGGACCTGCAGCACCATCTGTAACATCTCCTCTGAGCCGGGAAGTCCCATGGCCTTTGGGAGAAATAAGAGCCCTCTGCTGCAACCGCACAGACCCTGAGAAGACTCTGGAAGAGCAATCACAGTTCCTGGTTCATCAAAACCTACTGGGCCAAAGACACCTTGTGAGAATCCTCCAGCCGGCTCTGATCCCCTTCAATGTGGAGTGATCCTCCCAAATAACTGCCTCTTTTGCCTTGTTGAATGAATCACTTCACACACACACGCACACACACTCAACACGCACACATACGTACTCTACATCTAATGTTTCCACACCTGTACGCTTGAGTTTCACAGTATCATAAGACCCTCCCTTTGGCATAGAGTACATGCCTTCATGGAAAGAAAATCATTAACAGTCATCCAAATAATGACCAGCACTATAAGGAAAATGCAATAAGGTAGCCTGAGATGGGATGTGGGGAGCCCCGCAGAGTCACATGAGGTCATGAGATGTTGCCCAAGGTTGTAGGTGATGATGTCCTTGAGGACCCTTGTGGCAGTGGGGCACACAGAGGTACCAGGATGCCCTGATGTCCTTGACCAGCCTCTCGAGTCACTAAGTAGAGTCCCTCATCTGTCTGGTCTACCTGTGCTGCTGAGATCCATGGTGGGAGTGGATCTGTCAAAACCTATGAATGAGTTTTACTGGGTCCTCACATCACTGAGCCTCCGTGACCACCACTCAGGGAGAAACTTCCATTTGTCCAAGCTATTGCCTTTACAGTCTCTTTCTTATCACAACTTAAACTGTATCTAATTAACACAGGTGTTCCACACATATTTTCATCTTTCTTCTTTAAAACATGGCATTAGTATTCCATTTACACATCAGAAAGCCGAACTTCAAAAGGCTAAGGCGATTTCTTAGTTATTAAAACTATTACGAAGAATAGTCAGCATTTAAGTACCCTTTTTTTGACAAGTGTACATTTGGAAATTTTGCTTAAACAATTAGATATTTGTTCTTAAAAATAAATATTTCTAATTATTATTGAAAATCATTTTGAGTTCTCAAAAAGACGGAAAAAAGTAGCCTGATTCAACATTCACCATTAAGTTTCTGAACTGCCAGGAAATTAGGAAATAAAAATGAATAATTTATTAAGTGTAGAGCAGCATATCATAACATAACTTGTATTATCTTTGAATGTGGGTTATTGCAGAATCAGGACGAGAACCATAGAAAATCGCAATGTCAATGGCCTTGTCTGGCAAATAAATTACCTAAAGAAAATTCTAAGAAAACTCTATGGCCAAATATGCGTTTTCTCTAAAACTAAAATATTTACTTCTCATAGACTTTAAACTTCTTAAGTAAAGAATTTCTGTCAGATTAGCCTTTTTATCTACAAAATTCCTGACACATTTCTAAGCATAGAATCGATACTTAAAATACATTTATTTGCTTAACTTATACAATATCCCACTCCCAGTTATAGCCTCAGAGAATAAAGTTTTTGCATGGTGTTTTACAATTTATAAATCACTTCTATAAATGACATTTTCAGGTACAATTACTATGATTATCTCTCAAATGGACTAAAGAAACTAGAGCTAACAAACAAATAAACAAACAAACAAAACCTGTAAAGTTTCCCAAGTAGGCATGGCTTTTAAAAATTGTGTCTTGGGATGCCTGGGTGGCTCAGTCGGTTGGGCGTCTGCCTCTGGCTTAGGTCATGATCCCAGGGTCCTGAGATCAAGGCCTGCATGGGGATCCCTGGTCAGCAGGAAGTCTGCTTGTCCCTCTCCCTCTGACCTTCCGCTGCTCATGATCACATGCATTCTCTCTCTCTCCCTCTCTCTCTCTCTATTTCTCACAGGCTCTCTCTCTCTGTCTCTCACATAAATAAATAAAATCTTTTTAAAAAACTGTGTCCTGTTAAGTCAGTATGCACAATTTGACTCCAGATCCTACCATTTCACTCGTATATGAGCGCAGACTTTTTTGAATGAATGGATTCATCCGTCCATCCATCAATGAAACCATTGGAAAATGAGCAGTAAAATGTCATGAACCAACCCGCTAATTGATGACCAGTCCCAAGGTTATTATTTATGTGTTCTTAATTATTTTTTTTAAACAAGAATGAGGCAGACAAAAAGCAAGCACAAAATGAACAATAAAGATATTCCACCAAAACTGTAGTCACATCATCTTCAAGGGATATGTGTGTATCTTTGCACTCAAAAAGGTTCAGAAGTGCTTGCTTCATGAAAAGGGCTCACAAGGAGCTACAGAGTTTGGCATCATAGTCCAAGTGGTTCCTTGTTGGCGATGGCCATTGTCATAAGGCTGAATTTAACTTGAGAAGTATTGCATGCCATCTGGCTCCAAAGAGCAAATCTATTTTTATAATATCAAATTTGCAATAAGGGAAAACAACACACATGCTCAGAGTTGGATGAGCTTCCATTTTTAACACGACTGACTTTCATTCATCTTCCTGGGGGCCCCCGAACTGGGTGGGCTCTTTTTCTCTGCTCCAGGCCTTATCTCCATTAGAGTTGTATGATTAGGATCCCCAAGTCACAGAACAAACAAGGTAGGATTCTCCATAGCAGACCTTTTGTTCATATACATTTCACTGGCTTTCGCTGGAGAAGTCCGAGAGTGGCTATCCTCTCTACACTAATAATATCCTTCAGTAAATGATAAAGTCAAGTCCAAAGTAAACCAAGAAGCTTTATCAGCATGTCAAAGCTATCCCCTTACGGCTCTGTACTTGCCAACTGAGCGTCCTCTTCCTAGACACAGACTCAATGCACACTAAAAGGCACTTAGCAGAGTGGGTGTTTGTTTGCCAAACGAGAGCGGGCTGCCCTCTGATTCCAGCCACCCTGGTTGTCACTCTCATCAGAGGAAGAGAGGTATACTTTACAGCTAGACTCCTTCCTCGATGATCTCTTGACTCGAGTCTGGGGGAAATTCAGAGCTTCCTGCCAAGTTATTCTTTCTCTTTCTCCTTGTTAATATTAACTGATGGACTTCTCGGAGGGAGAGTGTATGTCTTACTGTGAAGTGAGAGAACACTGTGGTCGACCAGTTACTCTTCTACCCCGTTGTCAGAGAAGATGAGTCAAAAAGGATTTACACACCCAGTTAATCCTAACAGATGGCCCTTCCCCTGTATTCCGAGAGAAGTTGACAATCAATCCACAACCTCTCCAGTTCCAAATTAGGCAAATTAGCACAGTGGCCTTGATTGTTGGGAAACAGACTTGGCAAGATGGACACAGGGCAAAAGAAGAGATTTTAAAAATTTTGAAAGTCCCTAATCACCCCTCATTTCAAATTCTTCACCCACACCACAAACTCTGAGATATAAATGATGTTTATCTGCTAAGGAGTGAAGGCAATAATATTTTTCCTTTCTCTTTCCTTTCCTTCCTGTGTGTGTGCGTGTGTTTGTGACCTATCAGACCTATCACTGTATATCCAGGAAAGGTTGTTGTATATATGAATATGCTTGAACAATTTATGTAAGTGACTATCGAAGTATATTAAGTGTATGTATTGTGAAGAGATCATATACCCAAAAAGCACGTGGGCCTGTGCGTCAATAAGACGAACAATGGAAGCTGCTTACTTTGAGAAATGGCTATATGTTGTAGGTTTTCTTGGCTTCTTTTTTTTTTTTTTTTGGCAATTGTAACAAATATTCCCCAGGGAGTGGCTGGCTGAGGGAAGGTGTGATGGGACATGAAGGCTTTCATCATAAAATCCCCATATAAAAATCCTGTCAAGATTGATAGGGACTGAAGTGTCTATAACACTCTCATTCCAAACACAGCTTGCTTCTGAATGAGCTGTCATTACCATCAGACCTGAAGAAAAGAAAAGCTGGAGAGAGAAACATCTCATTGCCACCTATAGGCTGCAAGGGGAAGGTCCAGGGACAGCTGCAAAGCTCGGGGAAGTAGCAGAAAGGTAAGGGGGTGTCCGAGTCCTCACATGTGGATTTGCATTTACCCTGCCTCGGTCCTTCTTTCAAATAACATTTCTCGTGCCAACCTGTGGTGTAGGCACGGTGGAGGACACGAAGGTAGAATGAAGTGTCTTCCTCCTGGGCGGCAGCATGGTCGGATTGCTGGCCCACGTTGGGCCAATGGACGTGTTTCCTACGCGAGCTTCTCACTGTAGCAGAGAATAAGTGGGAGCTGAGTTAGCTAGTTCTAGGACCCAAGAGGAATGGTCCCAAAGCAATGGCTGTTGGAGGACCACAGCACTGATGTGTTTCCATGCACTTTGAGGCCACTGGATTCCATCTTTTCATGGCAACTTCCATGTCCTCCCGAGGAAGATCTTTTCTTTTTCCTAATAAGATACTTCTTCCAGTTGTTTTCTGCTGATTACAAACCAAAGAAACCATTCACACGGTTTCATTTTTAATATTTTATTATTCTTAATTAGTATAAACCTTCTTGGTGATTTTTCCCTTAACAGATAATGATCTATTCCCAAGGGGGTGGGGAATGCTCCATTTATTTTCAGAGCAAGACCATGAGAGACCAGCAAACATGCAGCTGAAAGTTCCCTGAGGAAAGTGATTGTGTCGTACATATTTTTGGTATTGTACTCATGCAATTCCCCAGAGTAGAAACTCACTAGTTATTCCCATCACTTAACAACCCACCAAATAAAAGGCTCAATGTTTTCATTAAGATCACATCGCTTAGGAACCTACTAGAAGGAAGATCCAAATACCAAAATCCTACTTAAGAATTAGAGAAATGTAGCTGTTCCTATGTTCAATTCTACTTATACGGAGCTGACTGCATCTGTTTCCTTAACGTGAGAATGATCAGTTGCACTTTGTATCTACTTACCGATAAAAGGGAATTCTGAGAAGCCATATTTACCATTGTCAAGTCATCTATAAACCAGCTTTGTCATTAGAGATAGCCAGGACTCAAAAAAAGCATTCTGTAGCTCTCACTGTGACCCAGTATTGCAAATGAAAAGGTTTGCCCGTCAGTATGATTCCTTCTGCCCTCCCACCTTCCCTCTTCCTGAGCCACCATCTGGGTAGAGATGCAGGAAGGCATTGCCAAAAATAGCTTCATCAAACAATCAGTGTCCCTATATGACAGCATCCCAAGATGAAGCTGTTACCTCCGGGTAGGGACAAGATCAGCATAAAAGGATCTTCTAGACTTAAGATGTAGTACAGATAGCAATCTGCTGTTTGGGTTGGTTATGGTTTTTATTCCAGCCAAACCGATTGGCAGACATCTTAACTTCTGTTATCCAATGAGCCTCTGTGACTGGGAAGAGTGAACAGTGAAGGACTTGGAGTGTCCAAGAGCCTCAGATAAAGCACTTGGACAGCCTTTGCCTAATAGGCAACTGTAAGACATATCAAGACAAAAATGCAAGTTTCCATTCTAGGATCTCACCAAGAAGTGAAATATGACAAGCTACCATCCACTAGAACAATTAATCCTATCATCTCAGTTTTGAAAAGGGTTCAGTTCTGAGCCCCCCTTGCTCCCTATCCAATAGAGTAGGAGATACGGGGAGCCGAAGTCATGAAGAGCCCAGACTGCAGAATTTTGTCCGGCCCTCTGAGTTCCTCAGAAAGCCCCGAGCACCCTCCTTTTCACTGTATTATAATAAGACAAATTATTCTGGTGTCACAGACCTTGAATACCTACTAACCTTGATAAGCACTTATCTCTAAACAAAAAGAGAATCAATTTGCATTTTCCTTTCTGCTGGCTAACATAATGCTTCATTTTACAGTTTGCTATTAAAGGCTATTGCTATCTTTACATACCACATTAGGCAGTTTGTGTCCATTGTTTGCTCATAGTTCCATCAGAATGTTTCAGCTTGAAGGCATTTTCACAATGATGTTCCTTTTGTCCTGCCTGATTCTATTATCTTGAAGGTGTTTATCCCAACAGGTCTCTTCAAGACCTAGAAACTGTCTTCTATGAGAGCATGTCAGTCATCACCTTCTTTCACAATCAGAATGAACAATGCTCAAGGTCTCAGGGAGCGCATGCATGCGTGCGTGCACGTGCGTGCACACACACACACACACACAATCACGACTCACCTGGGCGTGCAGATAGGTAAAGCCATGAAGCTTCTTGAATTGACCTTAATGAATTCAAACCTGCACGGGCTCAAGAAATCCCTTGAACAAGAAGAATTCTAAACCATTTCGCCAGGCTGAGGAGAGCTGCAAACCGAACCATGCCTGGCCTTTGAATTAGCATTTTCTCCTCTGATCTATGGCCTCTTAATTTTCTGGGGCAGAGGAAACAAACCACAGGCATTCATTAAGCAAACATCTGTGTATGGGAAGAAATGGGACGCGGACTCATTCTGGAAACCACAAACACTGGAGTTAGAATAATTGAGAAATGGCCACTGTCAGGTAGGGTAACACAATTATTATAGATGTAACCTTTGGGGAAGTAAAGCCCGAAAGTCTTAACCTAGAAAGACAGATGCATGCGGTGAAAAAGAATGATCACCAAAGACCCATTTTACAATGAAAAAGCGTATAAGTTGTGGCTGCAGAACACCATTCCAACAGTGACAAATAGCTTGGTCAGAGATCAAAAATTAAAGCATAAAATATTGATATTTTAAAATTGAGTTTTCATAATAAAAGGAAAAAAAAACACAAAAGAACCATTTTCTCCCGGTATGTTTGGCAACCATATTTTAATGTAGAGTTGGCTATTCCTCATCCAATATTAGTTCCGTAACTCCTTTCACGTCCTGATTCCATTTTAAATCAATAAAGGATAGGTCTGAAGGTCTGGAATATTTTTACATTTGTGAAAGGTCTGACTCTCAAATGCTAACTACTTAATCTCTTCATTACTGATGAATCCCAATTTGTCATGAAGAAACTAGGTTCTAAGATCCTAATGGACAGAGAAAGTACCTTTAAATTTTGTCCAGGGCCTTGTGTGAAGTAGCTAATGATGATGGGAAAGAGGCTGATAAATAAAAATCACAGAAGCCCTGGCAGAATTATTGATCCTTGAGATACATAGGCATCCTCGGAGGACTTCAGAACATACTAACACTCTACTCAGAAACCTCTACTTCTGGTGGAGTCCAGCGAAAGAGAAGAGAACGCAGATTTCTAAGACAAGGAGGTAGGAACGCTGTGCCAGCATCTGGAGTAAGCGGTGGGGAAGAAATGGAGAAGAAGGCTTTCCACCTGTGCTGGGGAGGTTTACAATCCAGAGTGGAGTTTGACAAGAGAGCAATTCAAACACCCAGCAACCCTGAAGTGCTGGGACCCCCTGTGCGGGATTGAGAATCATTTTCAATATTACTATCTCCATAACCTCATGATCTTCCTATGAACCTGCTGTAACTATCATCAGCCCACATCAGGACATTTTGGGGGCACTGGGAGGTTGCGTGGGAGTCAGGTAGTTCCAGATAGGGTTCCAGGTGGTTCCAGGTAGGCATGGAACCTCATGGAACTCCTAGCCTCCAACGTCATGGAGAGCTGTCATTTTCCACAGCGTTTCCCTGGGAGTATCCAGTCCGTGGCTATTTCTCAGTCCCTCTTAGAGGAATGCAAAGCTGCTTCCCTTAATTTGCTCTTGCTTCCACACCCGTCAGCCTGACCCCAGTTTGACAATGCTCCCCGAAAAGCTGAAAGAATATTTATGGGATTCCATAAACCGCAACTCAAAAAAATCCGAAGACCACGCTGCTGTCATTCAAATGTTCTCAACATCCACCGCACACGCTCCTACAACAAGGCCAAAGGAAAGTACACCAAAGAAGTTGGGGAAAACATTTATTATGGTAAAATGGGAGCGATTTTTTTCCCTTTTTTCAGAAATAAAAGTACTTTTAATGATGACTAGAAGCTCCACCGAAAGGATTTTAAAATAAATGTCGAAGCCAATCAAAAACTGGGTAGGGGTGAATATTTGTATTATCCCAAGACTTTTCCTTCTACAAAAGGGCTCCCTGCAGAATACTTCTAAATGGTGAACTCCCCTGGTGCATTTAAACGGTGTTTACAGATCATTAACTACTCACAAAAAGGCTGGTGCAGAAAAACCGCCCAAGTATGAAAATCTCTCATTGACTAACCAAAATTTAAGGGAAGGATGCTGCGAGATGGAATTCAGTTTTCCAGAAATGAATTTTCATAATGTTTTGGAACATGTTTTTGTGGATAAGTCATTCTTACCTAACATTTCTTCCTTGCCTACAAACAGAACCCAACTTTTAAGAACATTTTAATTATTTTTTTATTTAATACAATTTTTTTAATTGACATATGGTTGACACACAATGTTACACTAATTTTCAGGTGTACAACATAGTGACTTAACATGTCTATATGTTACGTTGTGTTCACAAGTGTAGTTACCATCTGTCACCATGCAAAGCTATTATAATACCATTGATTATATTCTCTATGCTGTATCTTTTATCCCCTTGACTTATTCATTCCATAACTGGAAATCTGGACCTCTACTCCCCTTCACCCATTTTGCCCATCCCTTCCCTCTCTGGTAACCATCAGTTTGTTTTCTGTAGAACACTATTTTTAATGATAAAGTATTTGAGCATTATATAAAAATATTAAAACTTGCTAACCTATGACCCAGGTGTTGGTATTTAGGTGGTTGTCGAGGTTTTTTTTTTTTAATTCAATGACTAATATTATTAATATGCCGGTGCAGAGTTTTGTCCAGGTTTCTGTGAGATTCTTTAGTGTTGACTTGTAAAAGCAGAATTCATGGCTACAACACACACTATTATTAATGTTCTCAATTTAAATGGTTCAAGTACTTTTCAGAAAGATAGTTCCAAAATCTGTTCCCTTTACCACAATGGTTTAATTACTGAATCTTCACCAGGAATGAGTATGAATATTTTAAGAATGGCTCCTTAATGTTTTATTTGGAAATAGTACTTCTTGTTATTTCTTTGAAAATAGTCTGATGACAAATTAAGTTGAACAATTTATTATTTTAATTAGCAATTTGCATTTTTTCATGTAAACTGCTTCTTCCTTGCAGTATTTTCCTGCTGGGAATCTCAGTACTTTTCTTATTTATTTGTATGGGCTCTTCACATATTAAGGATAACACTTTTCCTTTCATATCAGTTACAAATTTTTTTGTTTGTTTGTTTTTTCTAGTTAAGTGTTTGCAATTTAATTTTGCTGGCAGGATTTTTAATGTGTGCTTTTGACTTTTTTTTTCTTCGATTTCGACTTAGGGAATCCTTTCCCAAGAAATGACACTAAAAAGTTACATGAAAAACTCATTGATGTTTTCTTCAATTGTTTTCAATGTTTTTTTAAAAATTCCTTTACCAAAAAAAAAAAAAATTCCTTTACGAGCTGGGTGAGTAGGATCACTTTCCCAATCTTTCTAAGACCATTTTCTCTTCCATAGTATGAAAATTATAACTATTGTGCCAAGTTCCAGACCTTCTGTGAAATGACATTTGAAAGCTCTCTGTCCTCCGAAGTTGATAAAAATAAAAATTCAATAATATTTATTATTAGCGCTAATGAATCTGACAGGCCAAAAAGTTCCCACATATTTTGGCCAAGCCAAACAACACAAAATGCATCTTCAATAGCTTTCAACAGTGGATAAGTCAGTATTTGGCTTTGGCCAAATGTGAAATAACTAAATTTTATAGGAGCATTTTCTTTGAACCGAATTTCATGATGACCTTTATCCTTGTGTGTTTTTTTTTTCTCTTCAAAACCCTTCTCCACAAAATGTGTAATAAGAGGCTAATGTGTCTCTGAGCTGAACAGAATCTTTGAACCTCTTTGCACTGTGATCTTGGGAAAAGGTTTTTTCCCTCAGAGCCATGGTCCTTGCCCCCACCTTGCTGCTATGGTTTAATATGGCTTAGACCATCTTCTCATATCCCCAGCTCCTATATGAATCATTTTCAGCACTGGGTTCTGATCATTATATACAAGGTCACTTTTTAATTAGAACAATATAGTAAAACATATGCTCAGAAGATAAATGAGGTACAAAGTTAGCTGTGCTACAGTGAACCCTTTTATTGGAAAGCCCTTAAAAATAATAAGCGTCGTGTATAGTCCAGGGGCCTTTGCAACATATTTCAGGCCAGCCAAGTGCCTGCCATAGTGAATGAATATCCTGTTAGAGTGAACAATCATTTGGCAGCATAGGTTATTTTAATGGACACATCACTTTAAACGAAGCTTTCACCATCTGTTCTGCCCTCTAATTACAGATGCAAAAAGAACATAATTCACAATTGCATCATAAAAAAGTAAGATATAAGTGATTTAAATGCATGTGTATCTTCCTTATTCAATGCAGCATGCAGCTGTTATGTTGTTTTCATGTTTCAAACACAAATGAGGCTGGAAATCGCTCTTCTCTGCTGCAGTGAATTCCCCGATACAGGACATTTTGGGGGGGGGATAAAGGCAAAAGTGTGTGTTTCCACACCGTACTCTGGGATTGGCTAACCACATGCGATGGAGTGCAATGTTTGGTGGGGAAATCTAATTTCCAGTCGATTCTTTATTCAGCTTTTCACATCTCTATGGCTGCTCAGGTGAGTGTACTTCTGGAGACATCAACCAGTGTGGCTAGATGTGTTATAACAAAGAAACCCTCCTTCACAATCAGGTGAGCATGCTGGTTACGGTAATAGCAAAGAGGCGACTGTTGGCACAAGCCTGAGGAAATGAATCCTTTCTGGTTTCCCAAGACTAAAATTCTTTGGAGTGTTAAGCAGAAAGAGGGAGCTCCTTCCCTTTCCCCTAGTGTCTCAAAAATACTTCAAGACTCCCTTGTGGATTTAGAAGTTAATGATTACTCATTTGGGGAAGGATATCTTAACATGCAAGCTTCAAGGTGAACTGAACAGTTCATTGAGAATCTGTAAAAAGTCCACTGATGGTTAGTACCAACACAATGGCAACATAGCTGGAATACAATTTTGCTTCTTAAAGAAACTTAGTTAAATTCATCCTAGATGTGCTCCATGTGTTTTCAAGCAATGAAGTTGGATAGTCAAATGAAATTTTAATAGAGTAAAATATTTACTTCCGAGGGCTAAACGCTGGGGGATGGTGCTAAAAAATAAATTAATTAATTGGTGAAAAGAATGCAAACAAATGGCTTAAAAAGCCATGCAGATTATTTAAAATTCCATGCTGTAATCCCGTCAGGGATGGGAAAATATTGCCCCACAAGAATTCTTCCGTCAGCTTCTCTGTGGTCTTGCTAAGAATGATTTACACTTTCCATAGTCATTGCTAATAGACAGGTGTTTCGAAAGTGTCTGTTAAGTAGTTTGAAAATCCACTCTTCCCCACAAATAAATTTACATTTCTAATATGCCTGGTAACTATTCTATTTTTTTTCACGGATTATTCAGAGATAAACAATACTTGGGCGAATCTAAACATCAACATTGCAATTATTGTATTCAAGACATATAATTGATAAGATTGTATATTGTATGTGTATACCTAACTAATACACAAACTTATAAATGTATACATTAGGCATAGACATATATTTGTATATGTGCGATAGCCATGATGTTCAGCAAAACATAATTCACCCAGACTGATTGCTTACATACAGCGATGTTTCCTGTTGGTCAATGCCTCTGCAGAACTAATTGTTATATATTTGTACATCATCTCTACACACCATCGACAAGAAATTAAAGTAGAATGCTAATCAAGGTTGCCCTTGAGTGGTCGTATTATAACAAAGTACTCCTCTTTATACGGTTTTTCCAAATTTTAAAATTCTGTTTTGAGGACTTAATAATTTTTTAAGTATTGAGAAAATGTATATTTTAAAACTCCAGACAGAAACAAACTTGAATGCTAAGGTACTCTAATTCATTTCAAACTTACTATTGAATTCATGTTTTTCTGAGACCCGGTTCTAGTTAGTGGATGCCTGGTTTATGATTTCTCTGTATGTCACAGAAAATTCGATCACAAGTGGATTCAGAGTAGAAGTAACTAATCAATTCATTATATCAATTAATTCATAAAATAGCTTGAAAATGATCATTATTTATTAAAAAAAAAGTCACTGTTTTTAAGGAAAATATAGCACACAGTCAGAAATTCCCATCAAAGTCACTTGAATGTTCATTTGTGTTTCAGTGAAACTCTTGTTTAAGAAAACACTAATGGGGGCTGCCTGCCTGGATGGCTCAGTCAGTTAAGCAACCAACTCTGGATTTTGGCTCAAGTCACGATCTCAGGGTTGTGAGATTAAGCCCTTCCTTGGGCTGGACGTGGAGGATGCTTATGATTCTCTCTCTCTCTCCCTCTTCCTCTGCCTACCCCTTCCATCTCTAAAAAACAGAAAGAAGAAAGAAAGAAAGAAAAGGAATGATTTCTTTTTTTTTTACATGGTTTTTAAATGCATTTAGTTTAAAAGACAATGATTTGTGAAAAAAGTTGTTGGTCAACCGTAAATTCAGTTTTAGTTTATTACTTGCTAGCAAACTTTAAAACAAACTTTAAAATAAAAGTATTTGTGGAAGGGCATGTAAATGGAATCCACACTGGCATCAAGAATGCTGAAAAGTTAGAGGCCAAATTGGAGGTGTGGAAAGGTGTGTGCAGAAAGTCACAGATACTTTCCCCAAGCAGAAGATACTGCAGCCCCCACCCCCAAAAGAATGTCAAATATGGTGCATGAGAAGTGATGATTCCCCCTTATATATCATCAATGAAGTATAACAATGTCTTCGCTCTGGAAAGATTAACGAAGTCGAGTATTAAAAATCTACTAAGGCCACAAAACCAAGTGTACTATTGATGTTAGTAATGGGACTATGGCCATCATTTTGGTCACTGGTATCGAACGATGTAAGGATATATGGATATGAGTGATGATGGTGGTAATGATGACGGTGATGATGATGGTGATATTTAACACAACATAAAATTGCTAGGTTCCAAGTTCTTTTCTAGTTGTTTCCCTTTTTTTTTATTCCATTAAATCGTCTCAACAATCCTACGAGGAAGCCACTGACCCACAAGAAAGGACGTAACTACCAAAATGAGAACTCAAGGGAACAGCACTGGTTCTATGAAAATCGTCAGCAACTCAAATCGATTCACCCAAACCAGACTTGATCCCTTCCATCATAAGTCCATTCTTGCTTGGCTAGGATGAATGGAGGCAAAGAGGTCCTGATATATTAAATAATAAATTGAAATAAAAAATATTATTTCAATTATATTGCATTAGGCAGTATATATATACTCAGGGACCAACTTCCCAACAATCAAAATAGAAGACAAGTCAACATATATATCTGATAACAGTGCAAAGAAAACAAAAACTGAAATGCAGCATCTCTGTGTTCAACAAAATCAAAGGCAGTTCAATCACCATGCTCCTGCTATATGAAAGACACTGAGACACACGTTGCAGAGGCAAAAAGAATTGATATCCCTCTTCAAGGACTGTACCATCCAGCAGCAACATGAGCTCACAGAACTACAATACAAGGTTGAAAGAGGTAGCATTTCTAATCAATGAAATGGAAAATACCAAATTACTTTCCTTTTCCCTTTAAAGCTATTTCACAAAAGTTTTCCCAATCAGATGGGTATCATCTCTCCTGCTGGGCTTTCATAATTGTTTGGAACTCTTTCAAAACTTGTTCTTCATTGGACAGAGACTGCCTGCACCTTGACTTTCGCATCTGAGAAATGGGATATTGAACAATATTTTCATAGGGTTATTGTCAACATTAAAGAGTCAATGACCACCCAATGTTCAAAATAGTTCCTGGCACATAAAAGCCACTCAATCAACAATAACTAGTGTTGATATGATGATGATGATGATTCATTGTTACTATTACTACCAACCTCTATACCTGACCAGATTTATAAACTTCCTATGATCTTGTCCTAAGAGCGTCAAGAAAGTCGCTTTAGTGTTTATTAAATGAGAATAATGAAGGATATGGTAAATGCTAATTAACATCCAGAGGGAAAGCATGCACTGAGCTCTAGAGAGGTAAAGAATATGAGTTGAAATGTATGAAAAAAAATATAAGATACTTTGTTCTGGGTGGGAAAACAAGGATGAGACACAAGCCATGGGAATATAAGTAGAAGAGAGGTGACTGGAACAGAGAATCATATTGGGCAAGGGATGAAAAAAAAAACCTCAGAAGGGTATGGTGGTAATTCAGACAGGACCGTTTGAGAGGATAGCACAGAAATAAAGAGGCTAGCATCAGGACATAGAAGCAAGAAAGATTCCGTGGGACCCAATCAGTGTTAGCTTTGTGCAAGAGAGAAAGGGAAGGCAAAATTGAGGGGTGCAACTAAACTTCTGAGTCTGGACAACAAACACAATTATAATTATACAAATGGGCAAATGAAAGAGGGAGCAGAACCCATTTTTCTAAAGGGAGCCGGGAATTGAGTTTGAGATATACCAAGTTTCAGGTTCGTAGGTCATTGAAGTGAACATGTTTACTAAGTTACTACCACGTGAAGTTGAATCACTGAGACACAAAACAAAGCTAGTGTACTAGAAGTTAACAGTTACTTGTTAAGTACTAGTTAAGTCTAGTTAAGTACTAGAAGTAGCAACAGTTAACTTCTTAACTCAAGGGATCCATGTCCTTGGCATCAAGATGCCCGAGTAATAACATGCCCTCAACAGAAGTCTTTGATGCCAACATCAATGAGAAGAGGGACAAAACAAACACAACCATTCTTTTCCTGGTTATGTTCTTGTGGCCTTGGTTCTATAAGGACCCAGGGCATGAGGGCTACCGCTGTGTTTTACACAGAGGGAGTTCTTCAGTCTTTGGATGGAAAACAGCATCTTTTCCTTTCATTTGCAGGGATGGTCTAGCTCTAGGAAACAAAATGAACTAGGTACAAAGGAAGGCCTTGCTGACTCAATCTGGCACCCAATACACACAACAGTTTGACAATGTGGCCCACAGGCTGTCTCAGCTTCGATATAAATGGGTTGACATACTCATTTTTCCTAAAAGTTTTAGAGCCTGCAAGGGAAAATAGGGTTTTGTCAGAAAGTAAGACCTTCAATAAGGCAGAACACAAATGTTTATTTAAAAGAATTCTCAAACTCTGATTCAAACTAGGAAATTCAGGCCAGTTGCTGAATCCCATGGGGCATCCACATACGGAGGTCTCTGCCTGGAAAGTCCTTTTTTAATGGTGTGTTTACAAAACTTTGTGTCCTCAAGTAGAACTGAGAAAACTCCAAAGATATACCAATTCCAACTCTATGCCACAGGCCTAAATATGGAGAAGAAATGCTTGGTTGTGTATATCCATCAAATTCACTGATTCTTTTTAGATGGGATACCAACAGCACCTTAAGTTGAGGTTATATTCTTCAGTGTCCAGTTGTTTTCTTAACCATTGCCTTGTCCCCCCCACCCCCTGCCAAGGATTACTTAAAATGCAGCTCACTGTTAGAAAAAAGGGAGCGAGTGAGAAAGAAAAAAAAGTCATTCCGAGGTATGTGGTTTGCCCATTTCACAAATCAGAAAACTGAGGGGGTAAAATGGTTTTCCAAACGCAATTAAGAGCACAAACGAGTGATGAGGTCTTCCCAGGACCCAACCCATGAGTTTTCCCAACGGCCTTGTTGACTTCCCTCAAGGAGAAGGGCAGAAGAAGACGTTGGGGGACATTTTCAACCCTAACGTTTGCCAGAAACTTCCTGGTGGAAAATTCTTCCTGTGTTTTGAGTCAGGAGATGGAAGTGAAATTGAATAGGGAAAGAGTAGAAACAAGTCCAGTCACTTCCTGTTTGTGAGAGGATCTGCTCTGAATGCTCACTCTCTATTTTTGACATCTCATGGCACCGAACACCTATGGGACCATGTACCGTCTCAAAGAGAATGGCTTACGAAAGGCATCCAAGGACATGTGAAAGCTGAGCAAATTTTCTAGAAGCTCCTAGCTCATCATCATATGAGAATATCCTAGATAGAGCCTGAACTTCTTTCTTTCCTCCAGCTACAAACTGGGTTTCTGTTTGCTCATATGCAACTTTTTTTTCCTTGTTACAAAGCTGTTCAGCACTTCATGTCTGAGAGCTGCCAAATGACATTTTCTGTTTGAGAGCCCAGGGGATGAAGGGTGAAGAAACCCCAGAGGAATATCCAAGAGCCAGGGGGAATGAACAGCCCAAAGGCTCTGGGAAGAGGACGAGGGCAATTGACCAGGCAGAGGACATCATTAGATTCTCACTGCTACTTTCCCAGAAGCCAGATCTGGGAGATAACAATGGAGGTGGAATTCTTACATAACTTATGGTTTCTGGAAACACTCAAAGCTCTGCTGAAGTATAAATGATCATAAGTATACACTGGAAATAGTGAATTCAAGAACTCCAAAAGTAAAGACAAAAGGCCATTGGAGAAATTCGCCTTCTTCAAAACATGATGCCTTTACCAATAAGTCAAAATTATTGCCACATACCGTTGAAAAGCAAACCAGGGTAAGTTCAAAACAGGTGCTGTTAAGTTCACAAGGAAATGCCTAAGCTACAGTCCTCACCCAAGGAGGAGGTTAAACTCATGTGAAGGGGAAGCTAGTCCACATGTATTCTATTTTTAAGATATTTGTTTTCCAACTTGCAACCAGTAGTTTTAGAGTAAATTTGTATACCTAAAAGATTCACAGAAAGAATCTCATCTCGGATATTTTCCCATTAATGAAGGTATCTTTAAATCTTAGCCTCAAGCAATGTTCTCTAAAATGCGATGATAGTAGAGTTGTATAGAATAAAGCTTTTCAAATAACTTGGGTGAATAATTTCCAAAATATATGCTAAAATGATGCAAAGAAATGTCAAAAGTGAAAGAAGGCCCTAAACTCAGAGACTTGATAAGGAACCAGAAAGGAAAACTCAGCCAGATGTTAGTGCTGAACTAACATTATGATTGATTGATCTGAGTTCAACTGTTGGTGTCTAAATAGAACTTTGCTCTAGCATTCATGTTGCTAACTTTCTTCAACTTGAACACAAGGGACCAGTAGGTATTTCAACTAGCACACATTTCCTTCTCTGCACGTAAAATACTCTTGGAGAGCCCCTCTTTTAGAACCTGGATACTCTAAGGGTCCTAGAGTCTACTCTGAAGACATAGAGGCCTGACTAGAGAGAGATGCTTCTCACTGGGGTGGCTCAGACATGATCCTCCAATAAGCCTCTTTAGACAGATCCAAAATGGCACTATGCAGCCAGGAGATTTAGGATGATATTCAGGGAAGGTGATCCTCTTCAGCCAATTGAACTTGGTCAGAAGCCATCAAATCCAAATGTGTTCTGTGTTCTATAGTTCAAATTATTTCTTCCCTAACACGAAAAAAAAAAAAAAGACCAAAGGTTTACCTGTGCTGATGCCCAGTCACATAAAAACGAATGATAGCGACAGCCCAACACAAGAGACCACACGGCGAACGTGCTCCTTCCTTCGGCACATAGAATTCTTAAAGTCAAGTGCTTGTCTTCATCTTGTTACAAAGTGTTCCCAGGAAAGCATTTTACTGTGTGGCCTTGTGACAATCAGAAAGATACCAGAGTGGTTTTTAAAAATCTTTTAAATCATATAATTGTACATGATTCTCAGTCTTACTTCCTGCACCTTCCCCCACCCCCCACTCTAGGACCATTTCCAGGATCTCAAGAAAATGAAAGAAACCACTGCGACCAAGCTGGAATGCATGAAAACCATACCACTCTCACAGAGGACAAGGGACAGCTCCCACAACTCTACTCGTGCCTGTCCCCTCCTCTGTCCTCCAGCCACACGGCCACTCTGCACCCTCCTCACTCTCGCAGGTGGCTCTACCCTTGCTTCCTGGCCAAAGGGAACACAGTTATACCTCCTGGGGCCATGATGTGAGGCCTGGGAGGAAATGTTGTCTTTGGGGAAATAGCAAAATTGTGTGACTACATTAAAGTCAACACTATTTATCTTCACCCCTTGTCCTAGGGACTGACAAAGGGACACCACTGTTACGCCCAACCCCCTGCACAGCTGTAATGGAAACGAGGCAGGGACTTGTACTTTCAAGTGTCAGACCTTTTGTGCCTGACTACTAGTTTATGAGGCTGATGTCAAGCATTGCAGTCAATGAAGTCTTTGTCCTAGGTGTGCAGGGCAGGACAGTGGAAAAACTGCCCCCTCTTATATCCCAGACCCATCCATCTTCCCTTCCCCCTGCTTCTCAACTTTTCCATCTCTTGAGCTGACAGAGAGAGGATCCCTCCTGGGTTAATGTACTGGAAAATTGCTCTGCATGTTTATGAGGGGGTCCCTTCCAAATGAAAGAGAAAAGGAAAGGGGGGAAAAACGGGGAAGAAGAGTCGTTTTTCCCACTGAACTCATTGGCCTTATGCTTGTGGGTCTGACCCTGATTAAGAAAATCTCAATGCCTGGCTAGCGAGTTTATTGTCAAGTTTGGCAGAACGCACTTCCGATTGAATTTTTTTTTTATTATTTATAATCACAAAGTGGTTTTGAACAGCTCCTATCAGCCATCCCACCACCAACTACACACACACACACACACACACACACAAACACACACACACACACCCAAGCCCTTATCTTTGAAGACGTTCCATCCATGCTCTTCCAGTTTGCTTCAAAACAATCTATTCTGCTCTGCAGAGTTGATTTCCCCAAGGCAATCCCCTCTAAATAGCAAACATGTTGTTTTCATACAGTTACATGGAAGGTTGGACTGTGGGAACTTTGCTGAGGACGTGGAGTCCAAAAGAGGCTGCCTTCCCTGATATCACACATTTGCTTATATTAAGGTTTTTTTCACCTAGTTAACATCAATATCCTCTATCTCTGATCTCTTCCCTCAACTCCGGAATTTTATTCCATTCATGAAAGGCTTTAGGCTACATACAGCAAACTCGTGGAAATGGTTAAGGCACCACAACACACCAGCGATGCGTGCCCCTGGCTGCAGAAGCACAGAGATATTTTTTTCCCAAAAGCCAATGGAGTCCTTCTAGAAATATCTGGAGAAAAATCATGGGAAATGCAAACACCAAAATCTGGGAACTCAGGCAAAATGTGCACTGGGGAAGCCAACAGACACAGGGCCAGCGTTGTTCAGAAGAAAAAAAACTTTGCACCTTGGAGCATTTTCTTCTTCCTCCGACCTGTTCTCCAGAAATTGCTATATGCTTCCATTGATCGTTACTTGGGCCAGAGAAACTGAAGGTGGAAGAGAGTGACACATAAGAGCTTCAATTCTTTGGTGTTTGGAGGAGAAAAACTAGGTGTTTTTGTTTTTGTTTTTTAAGGGAAATTTGCGGAAAGGACATGAAAGTGACAAAGAAAAAAGGTTAATGAAAGAGGAATGAAAGTGTAGTCCTCAACTGCCCCTCAGTTGTGAGTTCTGTCCTTAGTTTGAATTTCAGACATCAATCTCTGCAACAAATACTATAGGATATTGCAATTTCCGGGTAACTTTATTCTATGATGTGCAAAGTTGAAAAGTTTCTGTGAAACGATTTGATTCGATTCGGGCATGTAAAGAATTCCCCAGGTGGTGGTGGTGGTTGTTGTTGTTGTTGTGTGTGTGTTTGCTTTATCTTTCCCATTCCACATTTTCCTCCTAATCCAAATCTTTATTTTCTGCAGTTTTAAACTATCCCACTGACCACCACGGGGCTCATTTAAATATTTAACAAGAGGATGAAAGAGAAATGGGGTGAAGCTAACAAATCATACCCAGGCAAAGGGGGTCATTAAGTCTCAAACAAATGTTAATAGGAACCCCTAATCCTTAGTCTGTCCCTTTCTGTAGAAGGAGGTCAGAAGTGGTTGGTCCTCATGCCTATTTCTTAAAGACCCTTAACAAGCAGATGTTACTGTAACATGCTCAGGGAATCAAGCATAAATATGACCCCTGCCCCCAGCTGTCAGCTGATCCACTGAGTCCCTTAGAAATATACTCTTAACTTTTCTAAATTCCCACTCTTTCCCACCATCCCCCTCCACTCGGCTGGGCGCCTCTGCCTCCGATTTCTATGCCTGTGGTTCCTGCCCTGTCGCTTGCACAGTTGCGCTCAGTGTGACCTTTCTCTTCACGGAGGTCAAAGGCCTGAGACCTCAGGCCGGCCTCTTTTCTTGCTAAAGGCCAGCTGATGAATCATTCCCAACTTGAAGGGAACAGAGGGGAGGGGAGGGCTCGGCGGGCCTTTTGAGAGAAACAACTGTGGCCTATACATCAGCATTTACACTGTTCTGACACTTTCAAAACTCACGTTCCTCTCTGGGAACCACAGAAAGAAGGGACCAAAGCAGGAGATGGAGAGGTCTCACTGACTGGGAATAAATAAGAACGAAAGGTCCAAGAACGTGAGGCCAGGCTTCAGAATTGCGAACTGGGTGACAATCCAGAAAAAAAAGAGAAAAAGATAGCGAGGAGAGAAATAAGAGTGCGATTACACACACACATACACACACACACACAGTCTCACACTCCCAGATTTCCGTGGGATCGGAGTCACCTTGCACAAAATTGTAGAAAAAGAGAACCTATGTGTACTTTTCTCCATTGAATTGAGAATCTGGTCAATAGGACTTTGCTGAACGATCCGGAATTCTCTTTATTATTTAGAAAAGTATAAATGGTCTAATGTTTAAAATAGAAATGATATATTTCTTCTTTAAGGCAACCCCACATGAGGTTGGGAGGGAGGGATGGGGTTGGAAGCTGGGATAGCTGCCTAAAATACCTAAAAGCTAGCTCATTTTTCACTGCTTTATTCTTTGTTTTTAATTTAATTTATTTATTTGACAGAGAGAGAGATCACAAGTAGGGAGAGAGAGAGGCAGGCAGAGGTGGGGGGGAAGCAGGCTCCCTGCTGAGCAGAGATTCCCAATGTGGGTCTCGATCCCAAGACTCTGAGATTATGATCCGAGCTGAAGGCAGAGGCTTAACCCACTGAGCCACCCAGGTGCCCCTCATTGCTTTATTCTTGTTGTGAAGTTCTTGTTTTTGCTTTTCCTCCATAAGCAGTGTGTATTTTACCTGAGGCCATTCAGGAAGTCTTTGGTAACCATATAGCAACACTAGGGTTTAGAAATAACCCTGAAGACCATGAAATGCTGCAGGTAGGGCTGACGTACCTTTCCTCCCCTCCCCCTACACCGCCAAATGAAAGGAACCCAAAGGTGGTTCCTAAAGGGGAGCTCTGCGGCAACACCACTGCTTGGACTGGGGTCTTCCCAACACATGGGTACAATTGTCCTAGGCCATGTCCAGAAATCCAAAGAGTAACTTCCAGAACAAGAGATAGCACCTATCATAACGTAGGTTCAGAAAAAACGTTTGGCTCATTTTGTCTTTATCGAAGCTTTTAAAAAAAATGGCCTCACATCAGACTTTGTCAACATCAAATTTTTCAAATTAATGTTTTCCTTAAAATACAAAATAAAAAAATAGGAATTGTATTTCCATCTTTGCCTAGAAGCATGTTAATGAACATAAATATGCTCTTGCTTGCTTGCTTACTTTCTCCTTCCTTCCTTTTTTGATCCTTTTCTTGTATCTCTTCTCCTCTTGTTTGGTAGGGAAATGCAGAGATTGACAAAAGGCTAGGGATATTGTTTTCTGTTCACAACAGATAAAAAATATAAAATGAAAAAGTGAGGGACCTAGTTATGCTTGGAGTGTCTGTTAGTGGGCAGGGCAGCCCAAAATGGCACCTCATCTCTGTTCCTACCAAAACTTCATATTGTTTCCATCTGAGCTCTTCAGAGTTCACCTCCAAACAGCAGACAGCTAAAGACTATGTTCCCTTGCTTCTCTGATGGTTCGTCACATGGAAATGTTCACTATTTCAGGAGATCACAAACTAGGCAGAGAGGTAGGCAGAGAGAGAGGGGAAGCAGTCTCCCTGCTGAGCAGAGAACCCAGTGGGGAGCTCCATCCCAGGACCTGAGATCATGACCTAAGCTGAAGGCAGAGACTTAAGCCACTGAGCCACCAACGGGCCCCCAGATCCCATTTTTGTTAAATAAGAATATCTGTGGATTTTACTAGGGAAGAGGTGTTTTTAGTATCTGATCCAGATGATTCTTAACAGTCAGCTAAGTTTGAAATCCCCTTCCCTGAAGAGCACCGCACTGTCATTGTATATTCATGATGGCAGAATGATAGGTTCTTTCTAAGGGTGGAATCTGTCTACAAGTTATCCCTTGTTATATTTGGCTAAACTTCCTGCAGCCACAAGGTGAGGACTGAATTACCAATTATGGCTTCCACAGTTACCTCAAATCTTCACACAGTTTTTCTATTCCTCTAACTCCAAGAGGTTTCCATGATGCAATACAAACAAACATACAATCATATCTTCCCTCTTCTTGAGTCTAAAGAGCTGCCTGGGAACAAATGCCTACATTCCTTCATGGCTCTTCCTTCTGCAGAAAAGAAAAACTTCAGAAGATAATGTCTCCTCAGACTGATAAGCTAGCTATTGTCACAAAGATGGTCCCACTAACAGGGATGACTAACAGGGCTACTGTTTTAGACCCGTCCACCAAAAATCCATTCCCTAAAGACGCATCCCCATGATTTTCCTAAGCCAACCAATTGAACGCAAACTTTTTAAAGGCCCTTACCATTAGCCATATTGTCCACGGCATTTTGCTGAAAGAACACCACTGTTTTATGTTTCTTTCTCTTAAGCAAATGTGCTCCCATTCAGGTGTCCTGACCCAAAGTTCCAGTCTCCATCAGTATACACCATGGTTCTGCCTCTTTTTTTTTTTTTCTGTTGTCCCTTTGTCCCTTCTACACCCATAGTTTCTCTAAAATCTCCTAACTTGGACATGATTCTCACCCTGCTATTATTATTGATACCACCACCCTCCCCGCCCTGGAACTTAAAGGACTGTCATATCTTAAACTCTATATTTAACTACATCGTATAGTGGATCATTTATGAACTTACTCAATAACAACGCACAAAAAAAATCACACAGTGCCTGTTAGTTATCGTAAGGGACACAGAGATAGATATAACATAAACTCATCTGAGAAAGATTCTCATCCTTCGAGAGTAGATCAGGCAGCAAACAGATAAATATAAAACAAGATAATAAATATTAATATAGTGAGTTCTACAAAATATTTAAATGACAGAGATACCAATTCTCCACAATCTTTTCCAGAAAATCAAAGCAGAGGGAACACTTTCTATTTCATTCTAAGGTATCAAAATTATCCTCATGAGGTAATTACCCAATACCAAAACCAGATAAAAATATTACAGTGTAGGAAAACAATAGACCAATATCGGTCATGAACATGGGCATAAAAATCTCAGCAACATACTAGCAAATAAAATCCAATAATGTATTAAAATTATTATATACTACTGGGGCGCCTGGGTGGCTCAGTGGGTTAAAGCCTCTGCCTTCGGCTCAGGTCATGATCTCAGGGTCCTGGGATCAAGCCCCACATCGGGATCTCTGCTCAGCAGGGACCCTGCTTCCCTTTCTCTCTCTGCCTGCCTCTCTGCCTACTTGTGATCTCTCTCTCTCTATCAAATAAATAAATAAAACCTTTTAAATAAATAAATAAAAATAATTATATACTACAACCAAGTGGGATTTATTCTAGGTGTGCAAGTCTGGTTCAACATTCTAAAATCAATCAATGCAATTATGACATCAATCAGCTGGAGAAGGAAAATCATGATCATATCAACTGATTCAGAAAAATTTTTTTACAATATCTATCATAAAAACTAGATAAAAACTCTCAGTAAACTAGGATTAGAAAGAAATTTTCTTAAATTAATAAAAACAAATCTACAAAAATTTACATTTAACATCATACTTCCTGGTATGAGACTAAATACTTGCCCCCTAAGATCGGAATAAAAGAATATTCTTTCTCACCACCCTTATTTAACTTCATTCTAGAAGGCTTACTAGTGCAATACGACAAAGAAAAGAAATAAACAGTATATAACTAAGAAAAAAGAAGTAAAACTGCTTTTATTTGTAGATGAAGGGATCATCTGTATATAAAATTGCAAAGAATTCAAAACAAAACAAAAAAAATAAACAAGAAACTCCAAGTGCTAGTAAGTGAGGATATCAAGATTATAAGGTAATAGGATGTCAAGGCCAATTTACAAAAGTCAATTTCTTTACTACGTATTAACAATGAATAATCAAATTTGAAAAGGTATATATATTACAGGTATATATAACATATATGCATACCATTTATAATAGCACCATAACAACAGCAAAGAAAAAAATAAGCTAATGGAATAGTCACAGGATCTATATATGAATGACAAAACATGATATAAGAAATCAAAGAAGGGGTGCCTGGGTGGCTCAGTTGGTTAAGCGTCTGACTTCAGCTCAGGTCATGATCCCAGAATCCTAAGACCGAGCCCCACATTGGGCTCCCCACTCAGCAGAGTCTGTTTCTCCCTCTGTGCCTCCCCCTGCTTGTGTTCTCTCTTTCTCACTCTCTCTCCCAAATAAATAAATGAAATCTATTTTTAAAAAATGATATAAAAAATGAAATCAAAGAAGATCTAAATAAGTGTAACGACATTACACGTTCATGGATGGAAGATTCAATAATGTCAGGGTGTCAATTCTACCCAATTTGATCTAGAGATTCCACACATCCCAGTCAATAATCACAATTCCAGCAAATGATTTTGGAGATATTGACAAAGTGCTTCTTAAGTTTATATGGAAAGGCAAAGGACCAACACAATGATAACACAATAACCAACACAATTTTAAAGAAGAAAAACAAAGTTAGAGGTCTCATACTATCTAATTTCAAAACTTAATACAATGCTACATATTCAAGAGAGTATGGTACTGGTGAAAGGAATAGATACATAGCTTGATGTAACCATGGAAAGTCCAAAACAGACCCACACAGATACAGTCCATTGATTTTTTGACAAAGGTGTAGAGAAAATTCAATGAAGGAAGGATGACTTTTTCAAAAAATGGCATGGGAATAATTGGAGGTCTACATAGAAAAAAAGTAAACAAACTCACAAAAAATAAACAAGGGAGAATAGAAAAATGTCCCATGCAGAAGAATTCCAAAAATATACAATGCTTCACTCCTAATGAGGAGACTCATAACTCTCCATACCTTTAGTGTGTGCTGTGCATAGAGATTTCGTTCATAAGAGTACAGTGTGGGAAGAAGGGTAAAACAATAACTTTACACTAGAGAAACCTAATGAGTCCTGTTCATAACACATATCCTTAATAAGATGAAATGAGAATGTCACTTACCCTTTGTTGTCTTCTTCCTCACAACCTATAACACCAGTTTAGTCATAAGAAAAAAAAATCAGACAAATCCCAACTGAGAGGCATTCTGTAAAATATCTGACTAGTGCTCCTCAAGCTTATAAGACTGAAGAAAATCAAAGAAAATTACCATATTGAAAATCTGAGAAAATTACCATAGCCTGATATAAAAAGGATATTAAGGAAAATATTTTGAAAATCTAATAAAAATATAATAAATAAATAATATATATAATAAAATAAATATAAATTATATATAATAATATATAATAAAATAAATAAAAATGTATCAGTATTGCTTCATTAAGTGTGATGAATTTACCATAGGAAGGTAACATGTAAGCCATAGGGGAAACTGGGTGTAGGGTACATGAGAACCTCTACATTATCTTTTCATTTTTCCTATAAATTTCTATTCTAAATATTCAAAGAAAATTGATGAGGATGCACTCTCTCCAAGCAAGAGATTAAATTAAATTAATGGGTGTTTTTTCCCTTGGCTAGTCTTGTGAAACACCCGATTTATTTTTTTCTCTACTGACTTAATAAAAAAATTAATTTCTAAAAAAATATATTAATAGCCGGACCCTTAGCTGTGGTTACCCAATCAAGATATCATTCATGAAAGGGACTTCCTGAAGAGTCACCTGGTTTCCTAAGTGATATCTTTCTCATTTTTATTCAGAAAATCCTGCATGAAGTTTTTCCTCTTCAAGAGATTCTGTTTTTTATTATAACCAAAAGGAGGGAAGATGGGATTCAAACACACTACCCTTATTAATTAAAAATTCAATTGCCAAGGGCACCTGGCTGGCTCAGTCAATAGAACATGTGACTCTTGATCTTGGGATCATGAGCTCGAGCCCCATTTGGGAGTAGACTTTACTTTTAAAAAAGGTTAAAGAATGCCTCAATGGCCACATTAAAAAATAAAAAGAAAGAGAGGTGCCTGGGTGGCTCAGTAGGTTAAAGCCTCTGCCTTTGGCTCAGGTCATGATCTCAGGGTCCTGGGATCAAGCCCCGCATCGGGCTCTCTGCTCAGCGGGGACCTTGCTTCCCCCTCTCTCTCTGCCTGCCTCTCTGCCTACTGTGATCTCTCTCTCTCTGTCAAGTAAATAAATAAAATCTTTAATAAATAAATAAATAAATAGAAAGAAAGAAAAGAGAAATGCTATAAACAAATAAGAAATCTTAATTGTACTGTAATCTTTTTTTGTGTGTGTACCCATTACCCCTTTTCAGGAATAACAGGGAGTATTACCAGGAGTTGTACTAGAGATGAGAGATTTTCATCAAGTCACTCTGGTCATTGGAAATTTTCCCATACACTAATAATCCAGAAAATATATTTATTCATTCAAAAGATCTTCTTGAACACTCATCATGATCAGAGCACTGTAGTTTAATCTTGATATTTAAAAAAATTGAACCTGACAAATGTCTTGATCTCAAAGAGTTCTGGAGTATAATGCACTCCCACATGCACAGAAGAGGAGACCAAACCCAGGTCCAAAAGAAATGATGAGCCCAGAGGAGGAGAGGTTCTTTGGTCATTGGGGAAGCTGAGGAGGGGTGAGGAGAGAAGAAGAGGGTTCTCAAATTGGAGTAAGTCACCCTACTTCAAACAGTGATCAACTCTTCCTTAGCAGTAACAATATACTTTGCTTTGGGCTTATGAATCTTCCCGGAAATTTGTCTGGCTTTTCTTCTGGTTTGGGTTATAATGATACCAAGGGTCACCTAAAGGAGCTCTTGGTCGTCAGGCAGCAGTGATGATCAAAGACATCCATTTACTTCTCAGTTCTTTTATTTTTTCCTTTTCTACAGGTATAATTTCTGAATGATAAATCTTCGTTCAAGACAATGATGAGATTTCTTGTATTATTATTATTGTTGTTGTTATTATTTTTTAGTGGAGGGGGGCATACCCAGGAAGGAAAGAATCTTAAGCAGGCTCCATGTCCAGCCTGGTGCCCCGCACAGGGCTCAGTCTCACAACCTTGAGATTATGACCTGAGTCAAAATCAAGAGTCGGACACTCAATCAACTAAGCCACCAAGGGGCCCCTTGTATTATTAATTTATTAAATAAAAATGTTCTTAGAGATAATACATACACTTTTTAAAAAAAATTTATACCTGCTGACACAAGTAAGAGATCTAAAAAAATATCCTCTGGAATCAAAGGTAAATACTTAATACAACAGGAAAACGTGATAATTGTAAAAAATATTTTTAAGGCCTACATTTTCAACATGAAGAAATTAATTATATTATTGTTATGCTATATTGATAAGCCCATAATCATTTTGTTTTCGAAGAATATTTAAGAGATGATATTCCAAGACATGATGTTAACTAGAAACAGGAACGATGTACACTTTAAATTCACATGCACATACACACAGTACAGCAAAAGAAAATGCACCAATAACTGAACAAAGGTTCAATGGGTCATGAGCAAATATTTAGCTCATATTTTCAGAAGTAACATATTTTCTACAACTTTTCTCTTGAACAAGAACAACCTTGAATTTTCCCTATAACAAATATTTTACGTACTTCCAGAAAACATATTTGTTACACTTAAAAATCATATTTACTAAAAGGAAAGTAATTATCGAAATTAGGACTCTCCTATGTAGTTGCTAATATCACAAATTATTTTGTCCATCTACAATGGACAAACTAACGTTTGGAGAAAATACCATTTTATAGTTTTAAAACTACGTTCCCTGCTCCATTTTACGGATAACATTGCTCATGAGGACCAAACATGGTGAACATGCCAGTTGTTTCGAAAAGCAAAACGCTACATATTATTATTATTATTGTACACTCATTGTAGGTGGAGATGCTAATGTATTTCTGGGTGCATTCTTAACCAATCAGATTTACATATTTATTATGAATTCTGATTAAATTACCCACCTCACTGATTAATTTCAATAGATTTTCTTAACTTCATGGGAAGCATTAAAGTAAAATGTTACCCTGTTTCAGTTTTGATTAGCTTCTTTTCAGGTTGCAGCAGACTTTAATGAATGGAAGGCAAATAAAAAGATGGGCATGATTTTTTTTTCCCCCACAAATCTTCAGGCCTGACAAAATAGCTCTGGAAAAAAAAGTCCCACTTTGTCATGGCCCCTTCCTTCTGTTGCCTCATACACTAACCAAAGTTCACACACTTTCTTTGATCTGCTCTTTTGAGCAAATCTGAAGTGAGATATTATTTAGAAGAGGAAGCTAATGAGAAGATATTTGCCAGTGAAAATCATTTGTAGGGCACAGAAACCCCACCCACAAGCAAGACTCTTGCTGATCAAGAGCCCTTAGGGAAGAAGGGACAAGGACTTTGAGCCTCTCTGCAGAGGGACCTTAAAAGCTACCAGATACAGCCCATTGTGTGGGTGGTTCAGTGGTAGAATTCTTGCCTGCCAGACCCAGCCCATTGAACACAGTTGGTTGGACTATCACATCAGAGTCAATAACAGAACTGGGAACCCGTTTTTCAAGCTGGTTATTATACACATAGTAGTCATTAATAAATTCTTCCATTCTTCCAGAATGTATTTTCACATGGACATTGATTTCATCTGTCAAAGTTTGGATTATCTCCATTTTCCAATTGAAGTATTTGAACTGATACAAGCTGAAAATTATGGACATGGGATTCATACCCAGGTTTGTTTGACCTCAAAGCCTTTCATCTTTCATCTTTCCTGTATAGTTCCCATTAAAACGGTCTTTGTGGTGATGGAGGGTGGTGCTGGGCGAGCGGAAGGGAGAGAGACGCAGAACAGTTGAGGGGGTGCATCAGAGTTGAATTGCACTGAGAGATCAAAAGTGAAGAATGTGACTTTTAGCATATATGTTGTGGCATCCAAAAGTTTTCACGAATTGTGCTTGGGAAAATGAGAATTTCCGAGTTGTGTTTTCGGTAGTTGTGAATAGAATTGCTTAGAGAAGTGAGGGCCTGTGGATTCAATTAAGAGATTAGTCTGAACAGTAGAGCAATCATGCGGATCCAAACCCAAGTCATCTCGATGGAAAGAAAAAGCTCATGACAAATGAAAACAAGTTACCAAGGTGTTACTGATAGGAATCAATGACAAAGTAAATATTGGGGCTAAGAGATATGTAGGGAACAAAGAGGACCTCTGAGACTATATACCCGTGAAATGGAGGTGAAAATATTACAAGATAAGAAAATATTACAAGAACCAAGAGGTTCCAGCAGAAAGGTCATATTGCTGTTTGGAATGAAGATTGAACACTTTAAAAAAATTACAACTAAGAACTAACCTAGAGATCAATGAGCTCTACAATGCTTTGATATGATCTTGGCCATTTTCTATAATGATGCTGATTTGGGGGGTTAGGGAATATAACCACAGTCATTAGAAGAAAACCCAACTGTGGCTAAAAATAGTTCCAGGCTCATGGTGGGATTAAGCAAGAAAGGGACACTTCGTACTTAACAGTTGGATATAGTCATGGGAAATGGCCAATACTTGGAAAAGAACATAGAGAAGCAAATCCTTGGGGATGTAAAATAGGATCAATGGAATTCCTCGGTACTGCATTTTTAAAACCCCAAGAGGAAAATGAGATAGACAGATGGTTCTTTAAAGCTTAGGATAAACTTTCTTTTTTCATCTAAGAAAGAAAAACTACACTTGCCCTTAATTTACCCTCAATAAATCCATAAATAGAATGATGCATACCTTTTACTTAAGTAACATGGCAATATTTAAATTTTCATTTCGTGATTTATCATCCTAATACAACTCACACATCAATTCATTTGACATTGTTTCCTAACTGATTTGAACAAAAAGTATAAGAAAAGACCTTGGTGAAACAAGTTTTTTTTTCCCAATGATAATGAACACTGTTTACTTGGTAACTCTGTATGCTTGCATATGTATTTCTTTTAAGCAGAAACGTAAAGGCTTTGCAGTCAGTAACTACAATATATGCAGAAGCTTCCTTGTACAGACTGGGGTGACTGACAGCATCAGAATGTGGAGTATTTCAAAAGCATTAACTCTTGAAGTTGGTGTGGAGTTAAAAATATATATCTCTCTGTTTTATCAAGCCTACAGAATCCAACTCGACAAGAAGCTTGTAAAACAAATGAAAATTTGAAAACAAGGACTATATCTTCCTAGAGTAAATAAAGCACTGCATGAATACTGCATATACCTCAAAGGTTCTGGGAGGTTCTATTTCCGTACATTTGCATTCATGGATGACTAAATTCACATTGTTCAACATCTGACCATTTGCCCCATGCTCATGTGTAGACGCTGTTCTTTGAAGAGTATCTGTATAGCTAGTTGACAATCCAGTCACTCCTTCTCATGGAATTTGTGATATTCAGACACTTACTAGTTTATTCAAATTCATTTACTCTGTAAAAACACTAACTCAACAAATATTTATTGGGCACACGTTTTGCAAAGCACATCAGACAAATTAATCTCTTAGAAGACTTACCTGGTTGTTTGACCAGGCTCACTGGAGGGATTTGTAAAAATGGTTAAACTAATTATGTGTGTAGGAACAGCAACGTAATCAATATCTGAAAAGACCTGGATGTTTAATGTCAGTGGACATAATGATCTGGGAGTTTTATCCAGATGATCAAATAAGTTTCATATTATTTGTTGTCCTGAAGGCAACTGATGTAATGCGTCCATAAATCAACTATAGAGTAGTGACCTGGAAAGAAGATGTCTGTTCTTGAATATATGGTGTTGGTGACTGGGCGGGCATACATTGGTTCTCTGTTTTGATGTATCCTTCAACCAATTGTACCACGAACTCTAATAAGGATATGCTGCCATATGGCGGGTGAAAGCCACCTTCTGAATGTAACAAGTACCCCCTACACAGATTTCTATTATGTAATAAAATATGCACGATACATAATACCTATTCTTTATGTGAGATTATAATCACTGCCAGATTCATATTGCTTCTATGTTTCCACAGTTCCTTTTTATTATAGTTAATTCCATCACTTATTCAAATATTTATTGGCACATACTATACATTGCAGACATTGTATTAGAGCCGCGGATAGGGAGATGTGAAAAACAGGAGAGAAAATTATATTTAAACAAATATCTAACCAAAATGGTGCCCACTATCCTGGAGGTTCCCCACGGACATGGTGGAAATCCAGGGGAGAGAACTGTAGAGTGCCATGGAGGGCCAGGATGCCTTTATGCTCTCAGGGGTCCTTGTAGAATTTATACTTTATGAACACTGAGTTAATGAATGGATGGTAGAAGGTGGAAAGTAGTGAAGAGACTCATCCTAGATATTTCACAAGATAGTGACAAAAATAAAAGGAGCACATAGGTCCAAAAACCCAAGCGTATTGACATCTGGTTCAGTGTTATTTTAGATCTAAACCACATAGATCCAAAATGTCTTCGAGTATTTAATGTCCATATCTATCTGATGGTACATTTAACCAAAGTCTACTGTGCCTTAACCCAAAGCTCTTTGAGATCTGTCTTTCCATCTTTATCTCCAATGCTTTGCATAGTACCAGTTATAAAATGCATGCTCAATAAATATTTGTTGAATGAATAAATAAATGGATGGACTGAGTAATGTAGGCATGAAACAAGGCTATGAGAAGGTAGATAGAGAGATAAATAAATATAGATATAGATCAGAAATACTTTTTAGTATCTCCCAAATTATTCCAGAAAACCAGTTTTAATGTTGATGCAAGTGGAGGTGTTGTGATATTTCATCTTACTACCTTCACTTAAGATTACAATCTACTGGCCAATTTTAACCTTGTTGCCAACCACATTGCCCAACTGAAAAATTAGGAGTGCCTCTCTCATCACTTAGAAATTAAACTCCAGATTATCAAGAATAATCCAGAAAAGTCTTGGCACCAAAACTCTTTGACAGAAGAAAAGCTAATGCATAAAGCTAAAACTGGAGGTGAAAGGGTAATAGTCTGTGCGGTTATAATTATTATAAAGAAAAAAAACTGAGATTGACTCACGTTTTGCACTTTTTAATGACAATGTTTTGGGGTAGCCAACACATACTTTTGATATTATTCAATTAAAATATTATTACACCAAAAACATGCACAAGTCTCACATACTGTTAATATTATTTCGAAGGACTCACGATATCAGGCCTTCATTTGCTTCTAATTAATACATTTGAAGGAGTAGAGACACAAATCCATTAAACTAAGCACAGCAAAGAAAAATAAACTCTTGTAGGAGTCTTGTGTCTTCCCCAGGTAACCTTGCAGATTGGGAAGTACATTCACATGAACAAACACATCCAATTTTTCAGATTTTATGGAATTGGCAAACTTACCCAACTTCAGTCAAAAGTTTGATCGGCCTGTTAAATTTTTCCTTTTGTAATAATCGTAAAAAGAATTAGCTGCTAAGGAGAACATTACTTTTCCTCACTCTTCACATGTACATCCCGTCAACAGCATTTTTTCTTTCCTTTATTTAAGGAAGGAAAAAAAAAAACAAACAAAAAACAAAACCCAAACTTTGGTCAGTCCAAAGACTCTCAATATTTTCCTTATCCCTTACTCCAATGAGGAAAAAAAAATGTTTAAATCTTCCAGATAGAATTTCTTCAGCTCATTTCAAGAATTCCACCTTCTCAACACCCTTGCATTTAACTTAATGTTTTTCAGATTTCCAAACTCTATTACCACAATGCTAAACAAATAACTATAGTTCTGGGGTCAGAGAAAGGGGCGTTGTGGGTGAAAGGTGAATGACTTGAAAGAGCCCGGTTACAGCTTTAAGAAAGAGGTTTAACGGGTTTGAGACCTTTTGCCTGCTGGCAACAGTCAGTTCTTTCTTATTTTAGCTCTACACCACTAAGGTGTTAACTTTTTAGCTGCTGGGGATTTGAGCTTTATTACGTTTTCTCTTTCCATTTACTTATTAAGTTAGAGGAAACATTACTTCATGGGCAAAACAATATTTCAGATTTTATGAATTAGCTTGCCTGAGGGAGAAACCAAGTTAAATTTGTAGCCTAAATTTGTTCTCATATTTATAACCAAATTAATTCTGTAAACACAATTCTTAAGAAACACATTGAACCATTCAGGTTAAACAGATGTTCCTCATCCGTATAAAAGACTCAAATGGGATTCTTTCTGTGTCTGTGTACTCAGAAGGAGAAGAAAAGTAGCCACACAGACTCGGCAGATCCACAGCCCATATGAAACGTTCGTTCCGTCCTCGTCTTTAAGTCTTTCTTTTCCTCTTATTTGCCACAAGATTTTGGCGAAGAGGAGAGAGAAAACTTTGCTGAATCTGTTTTCAATGACCAGATGCCCTGCCCAGGATTTTGAATGAAAAATACCTAGCTGGTAAATTACGACCAAGCCACAGTCCACATAGGGAAATGGGGAGCAGACAGGTTCCTGCAGAGACGAGAATACAGGAATTTGGGGGTGATGAATTCAGTCACGCTTTCATTCCCCCTCTCCATTCATTCTGCAACTACTAAGTGAAGTCCCCCAAATGGATAAGACACAAGTGCCAGGTACAAAATGTGACATCCAGCAATTAAAGAGCCACTGGAGTCTGAATGAAAATAAGAAGAGGATTTATTTATTTTTTATATTTAGTTTTATTTTTTCAGTGTTCCAAGATTCATTGTTTATGCACCACACCCAGTGCTCCACCCAATATGTGCCCTCCTCAATACCCACCACCAGGCTAGCCCACCCCCTCCCATCCAAAACCCTGTTTGTTTCTCAGAGTCCACAGTCTCTCATGGTTCGTCTCCCCCTCTGATTTCCCCCAATTCACTTTTCCTTTCCTTCTCCTAATGTCCTCCATGTTATTCCTCAGGCTCCACAAGTAAGTGAGACCATATGATAATTGACTTTCTCTGCTTAACTTGTTTCACTTATCATAATCTCCTCCAGACCCATCCGTGTTAATACAAAAGTTGGGTATTCATCCTTTCTGATGGAGTTGTAATATTCCATTTTATATACAGACCATATCTTCTTTATCCATTCGTCTGTTGAAGGGCATCTTGGCTCTTTTTTATATTTATATTTATATAATTTATATATAAATTACATATAATATATATATAAGTAAATATATTTATATTTATATATATTTTTTATATATAGATCATATCTTCTTTATCCATTCATCTGTTGAAGGGCATCTCGGCTCTTTGGCGATTGTGGCCAGTGCTGCTATGAACATTGGGGTACATGTGACCCTTCTTTTCTCTACACCTGTATCTTTGGGGTAAATATCCTGTAGTGCATTTATTTCAGCTGGTTGAGTGGAAATGGACCCCAAAGTTCAAAGAAAGTTGAATCTTTTGACTTGTGCAAAACTGAGCCGTAAAAAGTATTACATGAACAATCTCCAGGTTAAGAAGGACACAGGAAGGAGCTGTGGTCTAGGTGTGCACATATCTGGGTTTGGACACCAGATGTCTATTAGCTGGGCTAACTTCTACTTGTGGTTAGACTAAGGGCAGCCAGTGGCCACTCCCCAGCCTAGGATATTCTTCTAGCTATGGCTCAGTTGTGCAATGAAGTCATTTCCACCCACCGGACACATTTTCATAATCCAGTGTAATAGTGGGAAAAGTTTCTCTCCACCCTAGTGTTCAAATTTTCCTGTGAGTAATCCTAGAGATACAGAATGAGGAGGGTGGAGTCTGTTTTGTCCAACCAGGTGTTATCTCTAGTGTATTCAGATTTTTCTAGAACTCTCTGAGTTAGACTTCACATATCCTTTCCTAGACTGTTTTCTCGTTTGACACAGGTTCGCATTTTGTTTTTCTCCTTTAATAAGTCCCATTTAGGTATATGTGCTGGTTCAGAACAGAAACTGTCTTATTGACCTTTTGATCCTTGAATCTTAGCATGTATTAATGAGAAGAGTTCAGTATTTTTAACTGAATATGCTCCAGAGGAAGTAGACCACAACTTTCTTTTTTTTTTTTAAGATTTTTTTTTTTTTTAGAGAGAGAGAGAGAATGAGTCAGAGAGTAAAAGAGGGAGGAGGAGGAGGGTCAGAGGGAAAAGGAGACTCCCTGTTGAGCAGGAAGCCCCATGTGGGACTCAGTCCCTGGACTTCAGGATCATGACCTGAGCTGAAGGCAGCTGACCAACCAACTGAGCCACCCAGGTGCCCAGACCACAACTTTCTAACTGGCTTGATCACCTATGATAACATCAGAATCAAGCCAGCCTTATAAGTTGGTTCCATGCTCCATGCTCAACAATGGAGCATGGGCCATGCCTTTCAAATTGAATCAAGCCAAGAGATGGATATATATTCACCAAGTTATTCTGGAACTTAGCAGTCCCTAGAAGGTTCACGCTCAGCAAGTGCTTGGCTGACATTGGCATACTGTCACTAAAGCCAGAACAAGTGTCAATATTGTTGGTGAAGCACTTTTCAGATAGGCCAATTCGGGATCGGGACATAAATCAACAGGACAAGGAAGGGTGCAGGTTTTCCCAGGTATCTCCTCAGAATTGCCTGGGGCTTGTCTGACAGAGGAACTTCCCACAGTCTGCACTGGCAGTTACTCCCCAAGAGCCATGCCCAGTGTTTTAAGCGTCACTGCTAAAAGGGAAGAAAGAACTCACTATGTGTACCAGCGGTCCCTATGTTTACTGTGAATAACGTTCCTGGAAAAGCCATTGCAATTCAAAATGATGTAAAGGGGATCTGATTTTCCCATTGCGGCAATGTGTCTGTCCATGGCTCTGTTGCTTGATGACTTACAGAAATGATAGAAAACACCACATTTCTTTAAATGTGTAACATATTTCAGTGCTTTATGGTATAAAGCTTTCCAAGGTGTGGGCAGCACCTTTAAACTAGGAGCTTAATGGCAAGTTCTTTGATTTCTATCAAACTGTATTTCTTTTTTTATATAAGATTTTATTTTATTTGACACAGAGAGAGAGAGATCACAAGCAGGCAGAAAGGCAAGGAGAGAGAGAGGGCGAAGAAGGCTCCCCACCGAGCGGAGAGCCTGACATGGGGCTCGATCCCAGGACCCTGACATCACGACCCAAGCAGGAGGCAGAGGCTTTAACCCACTGAGCCACCCAGGTGCCCCTCAAACTGTATTTCTTTAAGAAAGTTCCTGAGAAGGATAAGGGAAATATATGGATTTTCAATAAAACATTCAGGGGGTACCTGGGTGGCTCAGTCAGTTAGGCATCTGCTTTGGTTCAGGTCATGATCCCAGGGTCCTGGGATCAAGTCCTTCATCAGGCTTCTTGCTCCGTGGGGAACCTGCTTCTCCCTCTTCCTGTCCCTCTACCCCCAGCTTGTACTCTCGCTCATTCTTGCTCTCTCTCTCACTCTGACAAATAAATAAATAAAATCTTTAGGAAAAAAAGAAATTTAAATGTCATAGCTATTAGTGAACAAAACTACACAAAAGGTAAAGAAAATTCTTTGCAAATACAGAGACAGCTGAGAGGTAACTTACCTTCTGCTTTGTCCCCAATGTAGTTTGTAAAGAGTGAAAGTTCAGAAGAGAAAGAATCCAACAAACACTACCCATAAATTTCAAAGGAATTGGGAACTTAAAAAGAAAGAAAGAAAGAAAGAAAGCAGTAAAATGGCATTCTTTTTTTTTTTTTTTCAAGTCTGGCTAAAAAACCGGTATTTGCCAAAATTCATTGGGTTAGATTTTTTTGTCATTAAAGGAATAGAATCACAAAGTTTAAATCATATGAGGAGTGAACACTCAAAAATAGATGCAAATACTATGATTTTAAATTATTAAATTAAAAATACACTGCCTTTAAGTTTTAAACCACTTGTGCACACAACTGTGCACATGCCTTCTTTCCTCGTGTCACTACTTTTTTTCTGGTATTTTGGGAAGAAGCAAAGATTCCTATATGAATGCAGCTCAGCTTCTAAATCCAAGAGACCCAATCTGGGGTGACATTGGGATGGTCTTCTACCCACATAAAAAGATGAAATCCAGGTGGTTCTGATAAAAGTGTGGAAGAGACTGCTTTCTTCTAACTCCTGGACCCACAGCTCATCTAGCACTTGTCTACCTCCCTTTAAGGCGTGTGGACATCTGACCAGAAGACCACCAAAGGAGCATCAGCACAGTGGTGTGAACCTCAGCTAGGCCTGACCAAGAGAAGGCTCTCAGGGACAATTTCATGTTTTTTTTCCCATCCTGCAGCAACCACAGTAGCCACATACTGAAGAAGCAAGAGCCACAAGATGGAAGGAATTTGGGCCTCTAACTTACTTCTGGGAGGACACCATCTCAGAGATACACCCACATGGAATAAATGTGCTTGAGAAATACCGTATATTGTATGAAGCCACTGACCAGTGGGAGAACTATTTATAGCAGCCATCATCACCTTAACTAAGAGAGTTATCCCACTATCCTCCTTACCTTTTCCCACTTTGATACCACCTGAGGACTTGAGCGCCAAGGGCATCTGGATCTGAACAACCTTAGACTCCCCAGCCTCACCAGGGTTATAAACATTGCCAGGTACTCACCTTGATTACTGATACCCATCACACCACACAAAGGGAAACTTTTTCAAAGTCCTTGCTCTGTTCCAGCCACCTTCACGGTCCTCCCAGGATCCTCATGAATATCATTTTAAGATCAGAGTAACAAGATGAAGAAAGGTAAAGGGTTGTGCTCTGCAAATCTCAAGGAGGCACAATTCACACAGATTCACATATGAATAATGCCCTCTAAATTTGCTCAGTGTGCAACCTACACAGACCAAATGTAAATTGGCAAGTAGTATCAAGAGAAGATGGATTTCTCCCTCATGATATCTTTTCAATCTTCGATTCCTGACAATCTTTCTCTGCTTTTTGTTTCCTGGAACCTCTCCCTCCTTGGGATATTTCAATCCCTTTAATGAGCTTTGAGGCACAATCTTCTTCCCACCGTGGATACTATTTACCACTGGGTTGCTACATCGGCTCTTCCATGCCACTTTAAAAGCCTATAATTCACTGGGAAATGGGATTTCCCAGTTTTCCAGCCATAAAAATTATTTTCTGTTTCTCTAAAGCAAAGATTTCATTAGGGGGTTTATTAATAACTCTGATATAACCTAATAATGATCTGTTAAAGGCAGTAGAGCTTGCAGGAGAAAAGCACAGTGTAATTTTCAAAAGCAAACTTGTCTCCATGAATTTATTGAAAAAATGAAAGGCACAAACTGAGGCATGATTTCTCAGCTACATCACCTCACGTTCTAAGGCCACCGACTTACCGAGTGCCCTGTGCAGACTTGGCCCCTTACTAGATTTCTGGAAATTCTCCCATTGGCCAGAATTATCCTCAGAACATTATGGCCATGCCCCATTTGCAATGAATTGAGAGTTGAGCAAAGAAAAATCTATCCATATAGAAAAAATAGATAAAGAAAATCTGTCAGGTTAGCATTTTTTTTCTAGGCCCCACACAAACAAGCATCTTATAGATCAAAACATAAGGTGAAAGGTTCTAATGATTTTTTTTTTTAACTGAGATGATTAGGAAAGTATAGTTAAGGAGAACCCCACTAAGTGAGAGTAGGAGCCAATAAAGGCTCAAAAAGAGTCGTCAGACTGGGCCTCCTGCAGCTGGGAAACATCAGGGAGAAGTCATTCCCACTGAGATGCTCCAACACCACGCACAGCTGTGGGAGATTGCAAAAGTGACAGGTTTCTCGACAGCACTCTGGAAAATGTATAATCAATCCTCAGAGATCACTAGAAAGAATTGGATGGATCACCGAGGCTTCCACTAGGTACAGAAGTACTCCGTGTTTAATAATAAAGGGGAAAAAAAGGAAACGCATGAGAAAGATTAAGTGATCATTTTATTTAAAGAGTACAAACCAGGCTTTACATCAAATTCTCCTTTATGTGTGTTCTAAGCAAGGAAGATATTGAAATGTTTCTTTTTCCTCTGCTTTGTTAACTACCTAAGTTGCTAATATTTATTGAACACTTACTAAGCACCAGGCACTGCGCTGGGCCCCGGGTAGTCATTATTTGATGGATTATCAGTAAAACAAATGATATGTATTGAGAACTTACTGTGGGGAAGGTAGATAAAAGCTAAATGCTAAAGAGGAATACAATAAAGCTACCTTTTCAGCTTCCCCAAAGCTTCTGGGCATAACCGGGGAAATAAGATGTGTGAGTAAATAAAAAAATAATATATTGTGGGGTGTGGAGAACCTGGGTGGCTCAGTGGGTTAAAGCCTCTGCCTTCAGCTCAGAACATGATCTCAGGGTCCTGGGATCGAGCCCCGCATCGGGCTCTCTGCTCAGCAGGAAGCCTGCTTCCCCCCTCTCTCGGCCTGCCTCTCTGCCTACTTGTGATCTTTCTCTGTCAAATAAATAAATAAAATCTTAAAATATATATATATATATATATATATATATATATATATATATAGTGTGGAGTGATAATGATTGCAGGGACAGAGGATGCGATGTGGAAGAACCTCCCACATTTGAGAACTCTGGAACAAACGTAAGTCAGTTGCACTGAGCATCCATTTGGGAAGGTGTGCTACTTCTGGAGGGCTGAAGGAATCATGGAGGGTAAGAACAGACAGGAAAGCATCGTGCTTATCAGTAGGATGCCCATTTTCACATATATTTATCTATGTAAACAAAACCCAGACCACAAATTCCAACTTTTCATGTTTTTCCCATTTTCACACACACACACACACACACACACACACAATTCACCAATCAATCAATCTACTTTTCAGTGACCTGTTGATTAATTTCGACCCCCTCAAAAGAAACCAGGATTGTTTTGTTTTCTACGTCTGACTATGTATAAAGTTATAACTAATATTTTTAAAAAATTTTTTATCTATCTAATTTTTTTTTAATTTATCTGAGAGAAAGAAAAGGAGGAAGAGCCTGAGAGCACAAGGAGGGGGAGTAGCAGCAGGAGGAGGAGAAACTGACTTCCCGCTGAGCGGGGAGCCCGGTGCGGGGCTCCCTTGGGGGACCCTGTGATCATGACCTAAGCCAAAGGCACATGTTTATCTAAGTCACTCATGCCTCCAAAGATATAACCAATATTATTGTCCATTTCCTCCTTTCTTTTTAGCTAAATAAATGCAAATGCCTCCCTGGAAAGTTTGAATTAAAATATATAGATATAGATATAGATATAGATATAGATATAGATATAGATATAGATATAGATATCTCCAGATTTTGTTGTTGTTGTTGCTTTGAAATGGCCAGACATCTGAGGCCCTCATAACATTTTTACTTGGTGAGCCAGCTTGGCACGTCAGGTTTTTCTGTGGTTTGTTGTTGCTGTTTTGTTGCGTTCCGATCGCCCTCAGAGGCCTCTGTGAGCTGGCGTGGGATTGCGGTTTCTGACCTCACTGTGCGTAGGATCCGCGCATAGGTGTGCACCCCATCAATGCATTGCCGACACGTGACGGAATTTTTCATGTGTGGAATGAAAGGGAACACTCTTACCTTGAAAGAGAATTATGACAATTTCCCTGAAAGAATACAATACCGCCAAGCGGCATACCTCCGGGAATATACATATATATATGATACATAAAGTATGATATATATATATATGATATATAAAGTATGATATATAAAGTATGATATATATATGATATATAAAGTATGATATATATATATGTATTCTTGAAATACTTTCATGAAATTTGCACACAAGACAGGTCAGGTGGTTAATGAAGCCGTAAACTATACTTGGTTCGAAGTAGGGAACATGCCCTCGTCCCCTTGGCCTCGGCGGCGTGAAGAGAGCCAAAGATGTTTATTTTGCCAGAAACCACCCTTTTCGCCCGGCGAGGCCGGTTCATAGCCAGCTCTTTGTAAATAAACATATAACCTTTGCAAAGGTAATTTAAGGTCGTGCCTTAAAGAAAATGGTACGTGCATGGGGAGGGAGAGAGAAAATAAAAAATCGCATGAATAAAGCCGAAGGCTGCAGGCTAAGGCGGTTATTAAGTCCCAAGCTGTTTTTCCTTCACTTTTCCTCACCACTGAAATAAAAACAATTATTGCCATGATGCTCTAAAATTAGAACACATTTGTCGTGTTTAAAGGCAGCCACAACTAAGCTGGAGCTCAGCAATAAAAACGGAGGCAAAGCAAACAGTTGTGCCCCCGAGCCTGCCCTCTGCAACGTTGGCACCAGCCGGGAACGAGAGCATCAGGCCTGCAGACTGGGTTGAAGCCCCGGGGCCCTGGCCGGAAAGACATCGTAAAAGGGATTTAAGAAATCCCATTGGATGGTTTCTGAGGGCCAGGGCACTCCAGATCGTATCACCAACACAGGCAGAGGGCTACTAAACCTCCTGTGTGGGGATTGGCTGCTTTACGGCTGCTACCAGAAAGGTAAACTTTATTGTTCCATATGGCGAACCTTCCTGGAATGTTCTGGTGTGTTCCAGAAAACCGGGATTTGTGAAACAAACCTACTCCCCGCCCTGATCTACAGCTGCGCAGAGAGAGATTTGCCTAAGTGATCAATTATTAATGACCGAGAGCCTCTGCATCCCTTTGGCGAAGAGAAAAAAGTTAAAATTTGTGACTCCGGTTCGGTTATCAAAGGGAATTGGCCATGTGAGGCTTTTATTCAGAAAATGCGAGTGTGTCCGCCTCCCCCAGCCCAGATTTTCCTCAACTTATTTAGACATGTCTGCCAAAAAAGGTTTGGCCGGTCCCCTTAATTACTGAGATAATTGCCTTAATTCTCTCCTCACTTTGCTAATGTAGCTCTGGCTTTGAATCTTAGGCTTTATCCATTAGATCATTGTAATTGGAGAAAAAAAAAAAACTAGGTTATGACCCAATGAATCCTAGCCTAGCATTTTTTAACAATATCATAAAGAGTGGAATGAATATATATATATATATATATATACACATATATATGGTATGAATATGTACAGTTATGTAAAATTTATATAAAAGATATAATAATATACATTTTACATCTATAGTCAATCATAGACGTGAAGTAAAAACAGCTTTGGGAGAGAGAAATATTCTCACATTTGCAAGCAGAAATTTTGAAATTGCTTAAAGAAGGAAATTAGTTTCCTGTTATGTAAATATTTGATTGCGCTTACAAATAACCTCGTGTTCCACCATGAATCTGCTTTTTAAAAAAAAAAAAAAGAAAGAAAGCTAAGACTGAGGGATGTGTGTGGGGGGGTATGAGAACAGAGAGCTCAGATTCTGCCTTTGCTGATCTGCACAGATCCTCAAGGGACTAGCCTTCCATGGCAATGGATGCTCATTCCCTCTCCTGTCTTCCACCGTCAAGGTGAAGGGCAAGTTCCAACCTGAGATGCAAGAGACAAGGGTTGTCCTCTATTCTATCAGCCCACCAGCCTCCTCTTGTTTGCAGGATAAAGGCACAAACTGCTGGCTTTTCGTATGGACCCCGTGGCAATTCTGAGAGAAGAACCGGCTTTCATTTTAATGCTATTGTAAAATGTCTAGAGATGCTTAGCTATAAGGCACTATAAAAGTTGAAGATATTATTGTTAAAAGGACAACTCAAAGCTATTCGTGGCAAAGGTTCAGCCGAGGGCAGAGGGACAGGGGCTGGGAAAAAAAAAAAAAAAAAAAAGAAGTGTGAGGAGAATCCGGGAGGGTTTTGTTGTTGCTGTTCATGTTGTTTTAATTTTCATTTTCAAGGCTTTATGTCAACAGTTTTATGAGAGATAGTTATTTGAGGTGCCACGGATAGGGTCTTCCCATCAGCTGGGCTTTGTTCGAGAAAGGTTGTAGTTCAGCTGAACTGAAGAGCACAAAAATATACATTGAGAACAATCAAAGAAAGCAAGATGAATTTATTTACCAGCCAGGAGAACATCTTGTTCCTAATTCTGGCCCTTAAGTCTTTCTAACTGTGCCTTACTCCATGGAAATGCTGTTTTGGGGCTCACAGATTTTTCTTTTACCATTTCCACCGCGCCCCCTCCCCTAGATATCCTCGTCCATTTTTTCTGGGTAATAGATTTGGATTCAAAAGCCTCTGGTAACTAGGAGTTGTGTTTGAATTTTCAGAATCATTCCCTCAACAAATACTTATGCACATATTCCATCTGGAGACACTGGACTGTCTCCTGAGGATAAAATACTGAATAAAAGTGAGATGTGCCCGCTCTCATGAAGTCCAAATCAAGCCAGCAAAATACACATCCATCGCATCAGCACACAGAAAAATATAAAATTCTAACTGACGTGGGTGCTTTGAAGAGTACGAGGGGCTATGAGCGTCTAAAGCCGAACATACGATCCAGCCAAGGAAAGATTTCTCAAGAAATACTGAAAGTAATATTTATCAAAAACTCACTATCGACTATTATTCAGAGCCGTTAGATGTAGTTTTTCACTTCAGCCCAATGGGAGACAGAGGTTATCTATGATTATTCCCACTCTAGAGATGAGAAAACCGAGACAGAGGCTGTCAAGTCAAGATCTGAACTTGGAAAGGGCTAAGCCAAGGTAGGCAAGGTTATGCCGGGCTACCAAGCATCTCCCAAAGGTGAAAGTGCATTCCTTGAACAGGAATAACTGGTGGCAGGTCCAGACCGTTCCACAAGGGCAACTGTCCTCTATGTGTTGCAGAACATGGTCTGATTTCGAGAATATGAAAATGTGGGGAAAATTTCAGAATTGAATAAATATAGTAGTAATATTTACCGAGTCCTTACTTGGGCCAGATATTGAATCAATCTGCACATATTAACTCACTTAAACTTCGTAACAAGCCGATGTAGGTGTTACTTTTATCCCCAATTTATAGAGGAGAACAAAGAATTTAACACCTTGTCCAAATCGTGGATCTTGGCGCAAAACGGTGATCTGCACCCTCATACTTCAGCTCTCAAACATTATAGTACGTGGTTGAAGGGAGAAATTTTTACAAGCCATTTACTGGAGGCAAAGCAAAACCCAAGTCTACTGAGGGGTTTTTGTCTACTCTAAATGGGAAAAAAAAAATGGGGAATTTGTTCAATGCTTTCTTCACTTGGTCTACATAGACGCAATCCAAATCTGTGTTTATTTATAATTGTCACCTACGCTTCAGGTCTGGATCGGAAACATTCCCCGAGGGGAGAAATCGAGCTGGTAAAACATGGTTGATTTTTCTCAGTGGGGAATTGTTGCAATGACGATACAGAATTAGAGACGGAGAAATACTTTTCTCCGTTGCTGTCAAGATGACCTTGGACTAAACGCCAAGAGCACACTCCCCAGTAGTTGATCTTCAGAAAGGGAGGAACATAGTGTGCCCAGATGTGGATCTTCCGTGAATTTCTCCTGTTGCGGAATCACGTATATTTGACTCGCCGGTGTCCAGCCTCCAGCAAGCTGTCTCTTTTCCGAACATCTATCCTTCTGTCTGGGTCAAGTGTGAAGGTAGCGAGGAGGTTAAGCCGGTCCAGGAGACACTTGGGAGAGTTTTGGATGACTTCTGTTACTTGACAATTCTAGCTTACCATTCCAGTTACTATGAAATGAATACTTAGGCCCTTCAGTTAGTCTGTGTGCCTCTGATTAGATCCTGATGACAAGGTGATATTACCCAGCAAGAAAAGCCTAGCTAAACGTGAAAAAACAGTTTTCCTACTTCTATTTCAGACCCCCCATGAACCTGATGCGTTCGAGCTCAAACCAAAGTTGAGACTCATAAGCTCAAATTCCATTTCTTTTCAGCCCAAATCTGACATCCTTCTGCAGATAAAAATAAGGTTTTAAATAAACTTTCAAAGAACAGTCATTGGGGTTTTTTGAACACCAAAAATGTTTTATTTTTTTTTTTTTTAAAAAAAAGCTCAATGAGTTCAGTTTAAATGAATCAGAAACATATGGGTTAAATTTTCCTTAATATACACTTGGGCTTAAAAATTAAAGGAAAAGTACTAGGGGAAAAAAATTCTCTCTAGTTGTGCTGAAATAAGAACATTTGGAAAGGACTTGCCCACATTTGACAAGTTTAAAGTAGAGCCAATTTCACCCATCTCTTGGTGACAAAAGCCTGGGGACCCATTGTCATCATCAGGGAAAGGGCAGAGCGTCAGGATAGAGGATGTTGGAGAAATAAATGCATGTTTTTTCCTCCCAGAACTTGAACTCTTGTGTGTACATGCAATTATTTCATTCTGGTGAAAAGGGATAGAGACATACTCTAAAAACATTCTGACTTGGCTTCTCATGGTATATTAAAAGCATACTACAGAGGCACAGACTCAAAGTTTGGAGGTTTAACCCCAGGGAGAGAAAATTATGGTTCTCTCCATTTATCCATGAACCCTGCAGCTGGTAACAGTGTTCTCTGTTAGTAATTACACTGAACAGATGAGGGACTTTTTAATTTTTTTTTTTTTATTTTGACCTGCAGTTAAACAAAATTTGCTTGTTTTATTTTTGGTTAAAAAATGATGAGGCAGCACCAACCCCAATTTCACCCCAGAGCTGTTGATTTTCCCCCCTCCTTCGTAATTTGTTTCAGACTATGAGCGCAGAGTCCCATTTTAGTGGGAAACATTTGCTGCCAAGACCTTCAGGGGTTTTATCTGCAGTTTATTTTGTTAACTACAAGTTTTAGATTGTTGTGGAGTTTTTTTCTTCTTTCCTTCCAAACTTGGCAAAAGGAGAGTTCACCTTCTGCTGTTAGGAAACACACGTAAAGCAAAAGAAAGGGAAGGATGGGTTGAAAGTAAGCCAGAAGTGTCACCAATGGACTCAAACCCGTGGTATTTATAAAGACGGATAATAAAATAATACAAATGAATTCACTGTCTTAAGGATTTAGAGCATAGTCCACACTCCACTCCCACCCTTCCCCTTGTAATTCGAATTTAACACTAATAAACGAGAGGAACTAAAGATAATTGGCTAGAATCAAGCATTACATATCAGGCATTTCACTAGCTGACCCAGCTAAGCAACTGAAACTCAATGCATCTTAACTTATGCGTTCAGAACAAAAAACAATGGTTCATGAGGTGGAAAGAATGCTATCCAACACCCCATCACCCTGGCTGGTATTTATAAAGTTTTGGCAAAATTTCATAACAAATTTTAAAATAATGTGAAAGTGGCCTGTTTCCGGTTTCGACCCTGCACCATGCCTCTCTCGAGGATGTTGTGGTCGGGGCAAGAGGCCAAGGATTTTGCCTGGCAATGGAACACGCAGGCACTAAGAATCCTCACGTTTGTACAGTGCTCCCTTATTTTATGTTTCCAGGGGAGCTTTCACATACAGTCTTCCATTCTATGGGGAAAATCAAAATCTTTGATTTTCTTGATGATGAAACCAAACTAAGAGAGGTGATGGACATACTTCATAAGGATGACTGTTGAAATTGAACCCCGCTTTCCTGTCCCTTACAACCGAAGAAGTTTTCATTGGGACTCAAGTGTGGAGTAACAGCACTTCATCCCCTTTCTTACCCTCTTTCCCCCTCTTCTCTGGAGGGATCCTGTTGTCCCTCCCCCACAATCACATGGGATTCTTCCCAAGAGTACCGCTAGAATAATGGCAGACCGTACTGGATATGCCACAGCAACCAATTAATCTGAGGCTGATCCACCATTTTGTAGAAGTGTGAAGCTCTAAATTCGCTGACCAATATTTTTTTTAAAGAACAGAAAAGCAAACTATCTCATTTAAAGGCCAAGTTGAAAAATTCAGGCTAATGACACATTTCACAGCTGTCACTAAAATTCTAAGTAAGCTAACCAACCTATAAAATATAGCCAAATATACATCTTCCTTCATGACATGTATTTTATCGGTTAAAATGTATGCTTTGCACACCCTTTGAATGGCAATGCATCTTAAGGAAACACAGCTTTGCTGGAAAGAATAAAGGCTTTGAGGCAAGAAAAGCCTGGGTTAGTATCTGTTTCTACCATTGAACAGTTTTGTGACTTTGAGCCTGGTGTTTCACCTCACTGAAACGCAGTGTCCTCTATAAAGCTGTTCTTTAATCTCAGACGATTCTTATGAGGATTGAATTAATCACACATACAATACATCCATAAAATGTTAGTCTCTTTGTCAAATGCTGTTCTGAATATTTTAACTCACTGATGCTTCAGAACCTCGTTCTCCAGCTTTGGTTTTCCAGATGTAGTTCTGGTCTGTAGCTATATCTGTGCATCTGTCTCAGGACCAAATTAATTATGGGCTAATTTGCATGGAAGGAAATGGCACAGCATGGGGTAATGCTGTGATGCGATTTGTTTGTTTTCCTACAAGAGACCTGCCCACCCACGGGTGGGTCATGATAAGGATGCATTAGAGGGGGGGAAAGGTAAATATGTGGAGCAAGTGCCACTAAATTCTTTAAATATACTATTTCAGGGGCACCTGGGTAGCTCAGTCAGTTGGGCATCTCACTCTTGACTTCAGCTCAGGTCATGATCTCAGGGTCCTGGGATTGAGCGCCACATCGGGCTCCACACTCAGCTGGGAGTCTGCTTGAGATTCTCTCTTGCCCTCTCTCCCTGCCTCTTCCCCCTAAAATAAATAAATAAATCTTTAAAATACACACACACACACACACACACACACAATTTCATTTAATTCTTTCAACACCCTAGAATGGAGAATTAAGCAATTATATAATTACACAGCAAATAGATCAACTTTTTATATAGCCAAACTCAGTAATTAGGACGGAAAACATTATTAAATGAGTTTGTAAATGAATCCTTCAGGTATTTATCTTAACTCCCGGCTTCTTTCTCTTCACTGTAAATTATCAGCCTAGGATAATTTATTCAGTTACCTTAATTGGCATTACAGCCCAACCAGATAATTTAGATCTAAATTATTCACATTATCTTTCAAATTATCCCAACATTCAAAGGACATTCCCACTTCTCCTTGCCTTTACGAGTGGGGTTTTTATCTGCAGCAGGATAACCTGCCTACCGTAAAAGTGGGAGCATATGGTCTGTCTGGGGTTGGAGTCCCATCTTGGGGTTGGAAGGAGGTAAAACAAAGTTTTCTAGTCTTAAAAACTAGATCAGTGGCCTTGGTGACTGATATGCAACATCAGATAGTCTGGGGCTTTGAACCAAAGGGACTTCTGTAGGTTTAGATGTAGGATTATTTCAGGATCCTAAAAAACTGAAAACTTTAGAGAACTGTGTTTGTAGTCGCACTGAAAACTGGGGGGAGATGTGTGCACACATAAGGATGAAGGGGCATCCACCTAGAATATAAGCAGAATCATCTATTTTGGACGACTTTGCAAAGTTGAGGTTTCTTTCAAAACTAAATGTCATGATACTATTATAGAGGAGAAAAAACACAGTAGATCTAAAGTTATAAAAATTTAAATAACTTCCTAGAGACTCATCATTGTTATGTAATATTCCCCAACAAATTCTTTAATTATCTGTTCAGGTATTTTTTTCATTCTTGATATATACTGCATTTAATATAAAAGTAATACATACATGGATATTAATACTCCTTTGAACTGAAAAGCATGTGGCAGAATATCAAAAAACATTCATAAATACAGTGGAGATTCATATAGATGGTATCCTTCAAGAATTGAGTAGAACTATAATGGAAGCTGTGAAGACACAACAACAAACATGTCTCATGCAAAATAAAAGTGTGATTTCCTACAATCGATCTTAGAAAGCACTATTCAATTTTAGTATCACAGCAGTTTGGGACTTTGGACAATGCTTTGCCATTTCCCAGTTGTGGTTATGAGTATTTCCAGGTCAGACCTACTTTCGAGATTGAAATGATGGTATCCGTGTACCATCTGGCATCAGTATCCACTTAACTTGAGATAGAAGGTGATTTCTTCTAGAAGCATGCAAACTTAGGAGGTTTCCCCAAAACATACCAGGTACATGACACAAAGTGGTAGAAACTGGGCCAGGAATTTAACATAGAATTGCTACGTTTTCTCGTCTTCCCCTAACTGTATTTTTCTTACAACACTAAACCACTGAAGGTTGGGGGATAAAGGAATTCCAGACCTACCCATTTTAACTTGTTGTAAATTGGATCAGTTCAGCCAAATTTTCTTACATATGAGAACAGATGGTATGATATTTTATCATAAAATGACTTTTCCTTCGCTTTACAGTAAAAAAAAAATATTCAACCCCAAATGACAGTATATTTTTCACAGACCTATGGCCTGTTATAATCCGAGCTTATTTCAGCTTTCCTGACCTAATTTGTGGTTGAGTATGGCTTCTTTTGTGTCTGCAGATGTACAAAATGAAAAAGTTCTTTTACAAATGGAAATACCCTTTTCTGCTTACACAATATATGTGTGTTTAAGAAGAGGGAAAAATAGTTTACCCGCATTTGTAAGCGAGGGTCCAATTGCTCAGATAATGGACTCGCTACTTTACTTGTCGGCACACTGTTCTTTCATTTCAAAATTAATTATGGAACATACTCAAATGTGTACACTCTGCCTGTGTGTACACAAAATGGACATTTGAAGAAATCACTTGAATATTTCAGGCAGAAAAATACTTTATTTAAAACATATAATTGATTAAGGGAAAGTGGAGAATTTTGTTTAAATTATTAAGAGAAATGTGTGCTGTTAATTTCATTTTTGTGTGGGTAGAGTCATCATTTAAATAATTCATGTTTCCTTACGACCAAGTTTTCTTCCTTTGCTCAGATGTACTTTCAGATGATTATAGAACCTAAACCTATAATACGTTACCATGAAAAATGAAGGTGCATTCAGTGAATTTCATAATATCCCGATATTTTTACTCCTCTCTCTATGCGGTATATTCTCTCTCAGCCTTTATCAGATTTTGTGCCACCACATTGATGGAATTTAAAGAAATTCAAGATCTGGGGGTTGGCTCTATGCGTGTGCGTGTTTCTTGTTTTCCATCTGAGAAATGGAGAATTTAGTGTTTCTCTCTTTTTTTTACATCTCATTTCCTTAGAAGGGACTGGAAGCTGTTACAATGTGAAAGTTTGAACTTAGGGCTGGGAAAGTGGAGCCAAATATACACATCCACCTAGCATGAATTCCTTTACAACTCCTGCTAATTGGCAATTTTAGGTGGTCTTGGTAGAGAGACTAATAATTGAATGGGAAAGAAGTCACAATTCCCAAAGTGGACCCGCCAGTCCCTGAGCAGCGTCATTGTAACAAGAATGCACTGGGTTGTTCAGCTAATTTTCTCTGTATACCTACTGCTGAGGCAAAGAGGGGATTCGAGCTTTGCTTTTGGGGTGCTGTCTGTCACCAGCACCAAATTTAGTCCCAAGAAACCAAAGGAAACTATGTCAGCCCCATCTTGAAGCATCTTTCTGATTCACAGCCGATTCACAATGTTCCATGAAGGGTTTGCAATAAAGAGTAATATGTTGGGGAAATTAAATCATGAATTGGAGCTGTTAATTACACACACGTTGGTTTAGAGCTGAAGCAAATGCTTCTCTCTGCCCTTTGTCGCACATTTTGCATGCCTGCTTGTTCCTCTACTGCTGGGGTTCGGTCTGTTTCTCTCTGATCTACCGCCCCTAACACTCCACTACCTAATTCCAAGGGCTAACACAAATGCAAAATGTAAATTGTGGCCTAGATTGTTACTACCAGAGTGTGGAGAGAGACTCCAGGTTCTGTGATAGCCTGGATGTGCTGGGGACCAACTTCTGCGTCCTCGTATGGTGACAAACTCTTCTCTTAAGCATCACTTTCCTCTTAGGTTTCTTACCCAGTTTTGTTCTTTGGCCGATCGTGTACACATCCTATGCTAATCTGCATGCGTTTTTCTTGGCGTGGAAGAGGACGCCTCTACCTGCGAGACTTCCCAGTCAACTTACTTTGCATTGAAATTTCTTTTTTCTTCTTCCCATTACACAGCGTGAAGGATAACTTAGCCAACATTTTCCCCCCAGCAAGGATCATCCCATCTGACTGTGTCATCCCCAAATTGTTAAGGTAGGATTGACTGTAAGTATGTACCAAACTCATGTCCATCCCTGCCTTCAGAGAGCTTTCTATCAAAGACGTGGTTGAGTTCTTCTGAACTCAAAAAAGAGAGAGGAGTCTGGGCACGGCACAACGGGGTTGAGCCCAGTGGGCACGGAGGGTGAGGAGGAGGTCGCTGTGGTGAATGTGCAGGATAAGGAGTGTCCCGAGAGGGTTAAAAAGGAAGATTATGTCCCAATTACGATGGCTCTTAAGCACTAAGAATTTGGATTACATCCAGTAAGCAGCAGGAAGGAATCAATGGACATTTTTGTCAAGAGATATTACCCACTCGTTTTTTTAGAAGATGGAAAAAAACAACCAAGTTCTGGGGGAAGAGAGGAAAGCTGCTGCACAGACCAGAACGAGAGATGATGTGACCTAGTTTAAGGCAGTGGGTGTGTGTGAATGGTAACATTTCTGAGGCAAAAGGTTCGTGGTACTTAGCATGCTATTGATATGGCGGAGGCTAGAGAAGGGTTTTAAAGGGATGGGTAACGACTTCCGGA
>CM052797.1:11638269-11758982 GCA_028533885.1 Nasua narica
CCCCCCCCCCCCCCCCCCCCCCCCCCCCCCCGCCCCCCCCCCCCCCCCCCCCCCCCCCCCCCCCCCCCCCCCCCCCCCCCCCCCCCCCCCCCGGTGCTCAGCCAGTTAAGCATCTGCCTCTCAGGGTCCTGGGGTCCCATCCCGCATCAAGCTCCCTGCTCAACAAGGAGTCTGCTTCTCCCTCTGCCTCTCCCCTGTACTCACACTCTCTGAGTCTCAAATAAATAAATAAAATCTTTAAAAAAAAAAATAAGGAGTTTTTGGACTTGCCTACAAAGACAGTGCAAGATGAACGGAGCTGGGGTGGGGAGAAGGAGCGCCTTTGATTGAATCAGAGAAGAAACTAATTAAAGAGAAAAATCAGGGCAAGATGGTTGCTATAACATCCAAAGAATGAACTTGCCAGTTAAGGGGCGGGAGTTCCGACCCCGTACCTCAACAGCAAGGAGAGCAGTACCTCTTCTAACAGTTTTTTCCTCTCTGGAAGCTGCTACGGCCCAAAACAGGCTTTAGGAGTCCCTATTTCAAAGTTCCCATCTTAATTGGGATAGCGGCTGCATTTTAAATAAGCAAAATAAAATGGAGATTTTTCCAGCTCATACGTGTTATTCAGTCCTTGAGAATGTGCTCAGCCTCGAATTGAAGCAAAAGCCTTCTCAGCTTAAATAAGAAATATAATTATATTGGTTTTGTGTTTCATTTAACAAACATCACCCCGATCTACGTTGTTGGGATTTTTCTTTTTCTTTTTTTTTTTTTCTTCCTGACATGTATTTCTTCTTTTATTTACTTGTTCTTAGCTTGGGAACTCTGGTGACTGTTTACCGTGACTGATGAACATGAGATCAGAAAATCATTACTTAGGCCGGTACTGAGAAATACGATGTTGTATCTATGGTAGATACTTCTGTTCTGAAACTAATGCTTTATTTATTTAGCTGTTCATTTTAGGAACATGAAAAGCATGTTTTAAAAACCCCCAAATTAGCCTTGGGAACAGATGAATAAATATGAAAACAATTTATCCCTTTAACAGCCTCATAAAATATGTTTTCATTATACTAACTGACCCTGATAAATTCAATAGCCATCAGTTAAGTCTATCCATCATCCTTGAGAAGTATATCCAAATGTTTGCTCATTTTCTGATCCTCAATGAGCCTTGGTCACAGGATGATTATTAATTGTGACATCTCACGTGTAATACTTTTTGGCTTTCATTTTTAGAAAGAACCGTAAGGTAGATCTTTCCACTTCAAAAAAGGAAAGCCTTTTGAAATCTCACTGCCAGGCGTTTTCCAAAATTTGACTCAAGCTCCTTTGGTTTCTCTTATTGAGTTTCTCAAGATTCTTTCAACAGTCCCTTTAAGGACTTTTTGCTATCACAGAGTTAACGGAATCATTCTGTTTCCTACAGTAGTGACTCGGGGCTGTCCCTGTTAGTTGAGGCAGCCACCTATTCCTTTGAGGATGCCCAGGGGACAGTGTAGGACATGCGATGCCTTTTTTTTTTTTTAATTCCTCAACTCTGCATTTCAGGAGGACTAATGCTTAGGGTAAGTGAATGAGAGCAAAGAGGAACCTTTTTAGTTGCTTGAGAACCCTCAGATTGCCTCGGAAAGTGAGTGCATCGATCAGGACCCTAAGATGTGGATAATCTTACTGCGAGAGCCCCACAGCTACCCTGAGTCAGTCAAGCTGGGGCACGTCAGGGACAACATTCCCCAGTTAGCAGATATTTACGAATACCTGAGCATGCCTGATGGGCAGGCATCCCAAGAGAGCCTTTCCAGCCATTTCTGGTTCTTCATTTGATAGCCTGTCACATGGTTTTCTCTTCCTCCCCTCCCCCATGGGGCATTGCTGCTCCGATCCCTAAAACCAGGAACACGTGCTCTTGTTTGCACATCTGGCCTGGGCAAGCCTGGCTCCAATTTAAAAACCTACATGTTGGTCCAATTCCATTATTGGACAAGGAAATTCTGTTAACTGGCGGGCTCATTTGCATGTCATTACCCAGAATGCCTACCCAGCCCACAGATGTTTCCCAGACATGGGGTGGGAAGAGAGTGGGGGGAGAGGTGATGGTTTGGAAACAAACAGAGAGATTTGTGTATATGTTACTCAAAATTCTTTTCCCTCTGTTTTGTATCAAGAAACAAAATGTGATACAAAGTTGTGAATTTTTACCTAGCTTAGAGAGAAAATTTTCACCTTATTTTTGGGAAATTTAAACAAATGGAAACCAAAAAAAACTAACTAACAGGTAATGGTCTCTTAAATGATAGAGATAAAAGAAGACAGGATAACAGATTTTCATGCTGTATTTTCAATATTTGCTATAGAATTCTGTTTTCCGTGGCGATCAAAGCACTTTTTCTTTTCCTTTTCTTTTTCTTTTTTTTTTTTTTTTAGGGATGCCAAAGTGTGGAAGGTCTCAGTGGGACTAAATTTTTATAAAAGCGACAGTCTGCTTGGAAGGTTTTTAATTGGATAAGTGGCAGTCACACCATTTTTGTCTTCAAAACCTAGCTCATTTTTAGTCACAATGTAAACTTCTCTGTTGTTTTCTGAAAAATATCTAAAGGAGTCTGGGCAACAGCTGTGAAACTGGGCCCTTTGCACACACACAAAAATGACTACTTAGAATGCCCGGAGTTAAAGGTTTCAGGGTTGGGGTTTTTTTTTTTTTTTTTTGCTTACATTTTACAAAAGGAAGGAATGCTTCATTCACAACAGAGGGACCAAAAAAAGAGAGAGAGAGAGAGAGAGAATTAAAATGAAATGAAATATAAAATAAAGACAAAATAAAATAAAATAAAATAAAATAAAATAAAATAAAATAAAATAAAATAAAAACCATAATTGCTTTGGGGACTGAAGTTAAAACACAGGTGTTTTGAGGGGAACATAAACATTTTTTCCTAAATGAGGCGTTGAGGGCTGGGAGAAGGGCAGTAAAATTAGTGGAATTACTGCCTGATTTTAACCAGATGATTGCTGCAGTTGGACACCAGCGAGTTTTCATTAGGGACTCTAATTTACAAGCCATTCAACACATTCCAGTGGAACACAACTACTCCCCCAGGTCCTAAAGAATGCCAGCTCTCCCACTTTATGGCAGAGATGCCGAACTGCAAGGCCGTTAAAGGCCAACAGACGACAGACTGGAGCGCAAGCTCAGGGAACCGGTGATGATCACATTGTCTCCCCGAAGGGGATGGTCCCAGGGAACCGACTTCTAATGCACAGGCAACTCTCGCACCGATCGCAAACATATGGTCACTAGGTGTGTGCGCAGACTGAATGGAGTTTCAGATGTTCCTGTGATCCTCAAATGTTGTACGTTGGCACATACCAGCATAGATTCTCTTCCGATTTGTGCCTGTAAGATGATGTCTAACCTTGTTTCCTTCAACACGTAGGATCTCCGAGCATGCAGTAGCATTTGATGAATCACCGTCTAACGTTCCACAGTATTTGTATTCCTCTTTGGAGTTAGGAGATCTGTGGTCTATACCTCATGCATTGCACCTGGATAGCTCATGTATTTTTATTGTAATATGTTGGCACTTGACGTTGGAAAGCGATGTGGCAAGGTCAGAATTTCAAACCCGGCTCAGAGTCCCAAACCTGCTCTAACCTCACCAAGGTCAACAAGGAGAGAAATTGGGCAAAATCATCCCAGATCAAACTCATCTCCTAAGGACAAGCCTTCAGTGTGTCTCAGTAGAGTGTCAAGGGCATTACTCCATAACCTAGGAACAGACCAGGCAGGCCTACAGCAGTTTAGATCTTGAATACTCTGGAATGGAGGCTGGGCATCTTTAAAACCTTAGAAGTGAAATCTACACCAAATGAACACAACGTTGACTAAGAAGAGATGGCCACAATCAGACACCTGAATCCTCCTAGAGTCACAACATCTCTACAACTGTAGAAAGTAGCCTGAATTTTCTGGGTTGTAATCTATTGCAGAGCACCGGTTAGACTTGGCCGTAACATCGGCAAAAGTTGATACAGTCCATCCATCAAGTTGTCCATGTTGTACCTGAAAAACACCAGCCCTTTGCTGTCCTGCAGGTATCCAAGTGTCTCATGATCATCTGCACGTTACTAATCCCTTTTATCTTTTTTTGCCCCAGCTGATAGAGGGTGACAGAGACTGGGATACACAGAATCTTGGCACTTGTGTTTGTTTATATTCTAGCAGCATAGGATTCCATATTGTGGTTGAAACTTAACTGCGGGTTATTCTGCACACCCAACAAGTACTTTTTTGCTAATTGGCCAAAAAATATAATAAACAACTAATGGAGAGCCTCAGCTGGGAGGACCAAACCTCACAGCCTCACTTTTTAAAACTTCCATCTAGAGAGCCACTACTAGAAGAAATAAATATTTAACACATAAGTCGATAGGCCATTGAAGGCACAGGATTACTTTCTGCAATTCAGGACTGAGAATGATTTGTTTCATTTTGTTTTATGTTGTTTTGCAGTGAGAGAGAAGTTTAAAAGTTTTTCATTTTTCGTTTTCTCCAATTCTGGACTGAAACCAAGTAACTTATCTTCTGATTATATAAACCTAATGAATCATCACCTTTCACAAATTCATGAAAATCTAATTTCTAACTCATGGTAAAAGAATCAGACTATTATGATTTTTTATACTTGCCCTTAAAATTGTTTGTGACTTTTAGTGAAAAAAAATCCTAGAAAGCTATTTGGGGAGTTATCATATTTACCACAGATAACATGAAGAATACCATTGCCTCGATCAGAAAATTATCAGATGTCCATTTTACTTAATACTAATTAAAGGGTCTGGCCACTGGAAATTCTTTTCAAGCACCAAGAAAAGTCCCAGAATATCCTGTGGAATATTTTTTGATTATTCATATTTCTGGAAACATTTTTAAAATACTTGCCAAGACTTCATCTGTGTTGAACTTGGTGCCTCTATGAGATTTCATTTAGCCAAAATATAAATCCAAGCTGTTCATTACAAAAATGAAAAACAAAATCAAGAGCTTTGTAATAATTGTCATTTTCTTTGTCATTTCAACAACTGTATCGTGAATTCAGTAGTAACCCAGCCGTTAAAAATTCTGTATTTAAAAAAATTCTCTATTTTTACATTTTAACCTACATTTTAACCTTTTGATAGCTATATCAAAAACTGTCCAACTTAATTTTCTGTGAGTAGGGATATGTAGGGGAGTAGGAGGTAGGAGTTAGGAAGGCGACTGAACCCTCAAAATTAAAAAATATTTTTTCTGTTCCATTTTAAAGGGCCTCTATACAGCATTTGTTACTCTTTTAAAAAGACAAACTAAGAAGATTTTAAAAAAAGAAAACTGTAACCCCATCACCCAGAGAACTACCATTTTGGTATATATTTTTCTGGATTTTAAAACTATTGCTTTCATGAAAGTTATGCTTCTTGGCAACAGTGTTTGCTCCTTTTAATTTAATGGTGTATCAAAAGTATTTTACCTTATCATGAAAGATTCTTCTGAACTAGGATTTATAATAACCAAAAGCTATTCCCTTTACGTGTGAAATCCATCATAGTGTGTTGGACTTTGTGTTTTGTTTTGTTTTGTTTTCTTTTTTTGGATTTTCACTATTGTAAGTAACACCACGTAACAGGAAAATACATTAGAACAGATATTTTACATGTAATCTTCATTTATACTTCTAATTATCTCCTCAGGATAAGTCCAAAAATTTGAATTTTTAGGTGAAGTACATGTACTTGCTTAAGGCTCTCGAATACTTTGGACAAATGTGTCCTTCAGAAACGTGGTACTCCACCAATTTTCGCGCTCATCAACAATGTCTGGGAAAGCATTTTTGGTCCACATAGGGCTTTTTAAAAATCTGTCTGTTCAGTCAGAAACCGGCAAAAGCTTTAGAAATATCTTCTCCGCAGAACTGGCTGTCGATTCCATTTGATCAATCGTTATTTACTTGGGTCGAGCTGTCCATTTATGTTGCCCATTTACTTATGTACATCCCTGAATGTGATGCAGGCAAGAGCCCCATGTCACATACAGGTCCTCATCGCCAGGCTCTAAGACGTGAGAGGGGAAGCTGCCTGCTTCATGTCACATGCTTAGGACGTATCAAAGCCTGACCTTGAACCATGATCTGTTTTCCTTCAAACTCCAAGCTCTTAACCCAGCACTAAACCGCCCGCTTCTGTCCTCTTCTGATAACTACCGATGAACCGAGGACCGAAGATTCTGGTCTACCACACTCTTTGGCTTTTCCACATACTGGCTATAAACCAGGACAAAGATGCTCTTTCTAGAATGAATGTCGAAAGGCTAATCTACTCAATCTGTAGACTCATGTTTTCACACCTTCTCCATTTTTGCTTCAGCCAGGGCACGGGCTACGTCTGGGTTTTGTTCACACTTACAAGGGCCTGCTGAGCACACAGGACCGTGGGAGAAACAAACACACTGAAGGGGCTTCTGCCAACAACGCTCTCTGGGCTGCTGGAAGAAAAACATACCACCACAGGCAAAGAAATGTTTCGCCTGAACACAAAAATGGAACTTCCCCTTCCTCTCCTGTTTTGAAACACATTCGCCCTGTGGCACAGTGGGTATTCAAACTTTACCCAAATGTATGTGCAGCTAGATAGAATATGAGATTATTGGGATTTGATTTTCAGATCAACCAAAAACCTGGATGAGCTCATGTTAGTCCAGATGCATTATCTCCTTAATCTTCCGGAAGGGGCTTGTTCAGCGGCGTGGAGCATGGAAGGACCTTCCCGGGAAGAGCAATAACAGCCATATCTAATCCCCGACTCTGCCTGCGAAGGAAAAAGCTCGCCTACCTCCTGTGTCAGGGCAAGAATCAGAATTCCTCTCAAATTCTTGAAATGCTGCAAAGTAAAGACAGAGAGTAACCCTCAATAGGATTCAACCTTGAGTAAGTAAAAATGGACTTTATTGTTCCAGAAGGAAAATGATAAACAATTTTAAATTCCAAAGGCACGGGAATGTTTTCAGCTTAATAACCCAAAAGAGTCTGGCTTCTGGCAAGAGGTTGGGGAATGTACACATAATCACTAAATCTAATTAATTTAATCATCTGAGCAATCGGGTATTTAAGAAAATAGACGAAGTAATCAATTGCAAAAGGCATTTGCCATTTAGAAGACGATGTATCATGTGGACAAATAGTTTTCAAGCAGCAAAGATTCCGTGATCCACTTTATGAATAATTCTTAGCATTGCTTCATGTGAGTCTCTGCGTCTATAAAGTAAAAAGAGTGTTCATTCAACAAGAACTTCATTCAACAAGAACTTTTTGAAAGGCAGCCTTTTGTATTCATGGTTCCTGCACTCAAGTTCCCTATAATCATGTGGACTGTAACATTGTTGAAGATGTTTTAGGGAAAACAAGTTTAACTTGTGATAAATGTCCTAAGTTATTCAAATGTGAGGTGAATAGCCAACAAGTCTCTCCAGGGAGAGCGTGGTCCAGCAGATGGGTCTCGGTACCCGGGATATCGTGGAGTCTCACAGTTTTCTCAGTTTGGGTTCTTGCAGGGTGGGACTAGCTGATGTCCAAGCTCCCTTGGAGTTCTTAGCAAATGTGATTTTTAAGTATTTACTGAGCCATCACATTGTGGCAAGGGGCTGACCTGGATACAGCTCAGATCTTTCCTGATTTGAAAAGCAAAGCATGATGGAATCATGAAGGACGAAGGTTTCGTGGAAATTTTTTAAAGATTAGCCAAGCAGATGGCCCCGGTCATTCTTAGAGAAGCAAAGTCTCCCAAAGGCTTTTAGAAGCAAGCTGCCTTCTCCCATACTTTCCCAATTTTGATGATTTGTATGACCTGATAAAACCTTCCTGCTGCTATTTCTCTTTTCCACTTGCGGACCATTTCTCAGTGGGTGTACTGGTTGTTTTGCTAACTCATTCTCCCAAACTTTGTTTTTAAAGTGTCATATTAACTACTTTTTGGGTGTGTAGGGATGTGTATTCAGCTCATTGCTGAGTTCAGCTTGATTGGATTTGATCGTGGCCTAAATGGCCCATTCATTTAAATCAACCCCTGTTTATTGAACTTTCCCATGACATCCCTGCAGTCCACACATCAAACAGCCCATTAGGGTTATTATCCTTCCCAGGGCATAAAATAGATCAGTATTAGTTAAGTTAGTGACTTCCAGCCTGTACCAGCTCATTGCAATTCAAGCCTTCCTTCTGGCTTTTACAGTCCTTTTCAAGTACTTTTCCTATTCCCCCTTTTTAGTCACTTCCCATTGTTATGTTCTTCTCAATTTCTTTGGAATCCATTCTTTCTTGCTCTTGTTTTCAATCCCTCTTTTAGTTTTCTTTTTAATCAAAGGATTTTTAAACCAAGGATTTATTTTTTTTTTTACTCTGCCATCATGCATGTGCTATATAATACATTGCATTTGTCATTATTATTCTGTTACCTAGAATCCCCAGCTTTAAATCAAGATGCAAATACCTGAACTCAGGGTTTGAGGCTCTTTATAACCTAAGATAACTCAAATTTCCAATGGTATTTCAAGATAATTTCTTCCACTTTAGCCATAGAAGCTTCTTGTTTTCTCCTGACTGTTTTGTATAAAGTCCCCTACTTCCAGAGCTTCATTCATGATAGTCCCCCACCCAATCTGTTATTTTTTTCTATATCATTCTTTTATCCTTGCCAAACTTCCAAACTCAAATTGCAAAGCTGATCACCTAAGTCCAGGAGGGAACGGACCTGTCCTTTGTGTTCTTATGAAATTTTTTGTTTAGCTTGTGAAATACTAGGGCATCCACTTTTTGCATTTTCATCTTGTTGTATGGTTCCTTATTCCATTCAACAGAGTATATCTTTCCCAAGATCATCCGTTGGAAAACCCGGGATTCAAATATTCATCAGACCGGTTGTAATGCCCATCCTCTTTCCAGTTATCATGAAGAGAAAATACAAAAGAAGAATCCTGAGAATTTGGAGACTAATTTTAAGGGGGTAGAAAAAGAGAAATGAACATCATTAACAGAAATGAAGGAGACTTTTTATTAGTCTTTGGTTTAAGATCACCCTTAGGACTGGTGTGTGTAACAGTGGAATATTCCAGAAGACATAAGCACTGGGAATTTGGAAATCTGTGACCAGAATTCAATAATGATAACAGGCTCAGATATATAAATTATAAAGTCAAAATAATGAAAATCATGAGATTTTAACCTTTGTAATTGGTCTCAGGAAGTAACCTTTCAACTCCTATATTTTCTAGATGATGTATCTATATGGAAGCGAAATGTGAGAAAAAGATATAGTCATTGAGAAAGAAGGAAAAGCAAAGGATTATGCTTCTTAAGAAAATCCATAATTTGGAAGCATAAAGAAGAAAAAGAATCATGGGAAGGAAAAAAAATAGAAAACCAAAACAGCTTGGGATCATGGCAACTGTAAACTTTGTTGATATTAATATGGATTCTGTCACCTGACCCTATTTCCAAATCCCAAGGATCTGGTGTCTACAGATCAAGATAATCACCAGTAGATGGCACTATAAGTTTCAGAGCCCTCATGCAAATGGTATCTTTTGACAATGAATGCTGGGGAGTCCTCTATAGATCCTTTAAGAGCCAAGAGTGTTTTTGTAAATAAAATTAGTTTATTGAACTATTTCCACAGGTATTGAAAACCTTTGTAGCATAAAGAGCTACTAAGGATATTAGAGTATTAATTTAACAATAACTGAAATGGAAGCCTATTCCAAACTTAACCATTTTGTGCTATTTTTAATATTTCACTAACTTTTCAGGAACATTCTTACATACTTTCAGCCACGACAGTCTTTTTGCCTCTTTACCCTGAATCAAAAGCATCTGGGAATATGCACACTTTTGTCCCACCCCTAATAGCTTTCCCAACAGTTGACCCTACAGCTTTTTTGGTGTTTGGAGATCTGGAAATACATTTTTGTGATCCTTGACAATCTTTCCTGAAAATCACCAACTCCAGTTGCCTCCTCTAGAAACTAGGTTGTTAATTGGATCCTCATTCAAATATCTTAGTATCTGAGACAGACTTCTGCAGGGCTGGTGGCAAAGAACATAATGTAGCAACAACTCTAGTTGTCTACTTGGTATCCATTTCCCTCTTCTTCTTACTGAAAGAATACTGAATTTGTTTCTAGTAGTCAGGTTCCCAGTAAAGAAACCACATTTATTAGTCTTCCTTATAAAGATAGCCAGGGGACAAAGTTCTTGGCCATAAAATATCAAAATAAATTGTTGAGTAGGGCTTTGTGGTAGGAGCCAACTCAAGAGATACGTACATTTGTAAGATCTCTTCCTTTCCATTCTTCCCGCCTGAAATGCAGATATGATTGCTCTAGTTACAGGAAGTCATATTTCAACCCTAAGTTAACTCTGTGCTAAAGATCTGGAGCCGAAATCTAGAGCCAGGACCCTTTCAATTTTATGCAAGCACCATTTGTGTGGAGGGGGGTGGAATCAGGTTGTTTAAACCACTAAGTTTTTAAGATCTCTGTTATTGAAGCTAAGTACAAATCTTAACTGCTCTTAACAAATCCTGTTATATTTGTGTATGTGACATCACATGTGAATGTCTCTCTTAGCATGCACTTATCAATAGATGACAGAGAGAGTTTTAATAGTATTCAGTCTCTTCTCTCTAAATGTCTTATATTTATATTTAAAAAGGTATACACTATTGTAAAGTGTTCTCCAAAAATCCATATAGTACCACTCAGTGTTTATTTATCTAGTTAATTAATCAGTTAATAGAAACAACATAATCCAAAGGACCTCAGCAGTTTTATCTTCTTGATACTTTTAGCCAGCATTTAACAAAATACAGTCCATTGATTATAGTCTTGCTGAATGTTCCCCAAAACTTAATGGGTTACCTAGGATTTGAGACTCATGGTATATATTAAAATTGTTGAGGGAATCAACACTAGAGAAACTTGTTTAACTTTGCCTTGTCCTGACCTATCTAATGAAATCCCTTAGAGCAAATTGGCAGCAAACTATTTGGGGGAGGTGCTTAGATGTCTGAATGTCTAGTGGGAGAGCACTGAGTATGTGGCCAGAAAGTCATTGAATTCTGGAAGTTTCCCCACAGAAGCTAAAGGAGGACTGGGGCGCCTGGCTCAGTCGGTTAAGCATCCAACTCTTGATTTTGGCTCAGGGTCATGATATTGAGCCCACAACGGGCAGATTCCACACTCAGCATGGAGTCTGCTTGAGATTCTCTCCCTCTGCCCCTTCCTCCCACTCTCTCTCTCTCTCTCAAAAGAAATAAATCCAAAAAGAAGAAGAAGAAGAAGAAGAAGAAGGAGAAGGAGAAGGAGAAGGAGAAGGAGAAAAGAGGAAGAAGAGGCAGCAGCAGCAGTAACAATAGCCAAAGGATGGGAGACATTCAGGAAGGAAGGGCACTCAAGGTGATCACATTGTCAAAATCCACTCAAGGAGCCAAGAACAAAGGCTGAGAAAAGGCCATCTTGATGTTAATTCTTTAGCCTGTAGCTAAATGGTCTGTAGCCAAAGCTTAACCTATTCTGAGCACCAAACCTTTAGCCTATCTCTCCAAAAATAATGTCTAATGTCTCCTTTGGAAGAGAATAAAGAAATTTTACTAATTTGCATTTTGAATAGTTTTGTTTGCAAGTTTCGTGTAAATATGCATGGCTGAAAGGGGCTGAGAGGCTTCTCTTTCAGATGCCTCACTTTGTACTTGGAGTGCTAGTTAACCTTAGCAAAAAATTATTGTCAGCAATAAATATTTACTTTTCGAAAATATCCTGAGGAGACTTGAAACAATATGGGCAAATCTCTCTGGTACTGTTTTTTCATTTAGAGATGACAAAAAGTCTGGGGGAAAAGTGACAGTTTTAAGGGCTTTAAAAATATCTAATGCTTTAGGTTTGAAATTGGCAGTGAGCCAGGTCCTGTCTTAAAGGGACAGACACTTTATTATACTTTCTAATTCTTCCAAAGTCTGTCTTTAGGATATATGAGCTGCCTCTAATATGACTACTCTATTCTCATCCTCTAGTGGTATACTCTGGTCTCAGCTCATAAATTGAAAATTGAGGATCTGTAAATCAGGGCAGACTATTTCAGAGAGCCATTGTGAATTTCCAGTCAAATCTTCCAGTTTATCTTAAATATTTCATCTTAATGTCACCTTAAGAAAAGTCTTTCATTCAAATAAGTTACAACATCAAGTTCTAAACTGATTACACTTCTCTACTGACCTTCTGCTAGGAGACTGCTTTTTCACATTAATGTCACTTCTGCTGACCCATTTTTGAACTAAAGAGGGACTTTAAAAAAAAAAAAAAAACTCAAATGATTTGACTATAGACAAATGGAGAATAGTACCCCAAACATTGACATTCGGCTAGCTGCTCTGCAGGAAGAAGCAATCGAAAGGATTACTTTCTGTTCTTTGTTTGCTATTGATCTTTTTTCTTGCCTTTTTGTTTTAAATGTCCATGCTGATCTTCAAACCATTCTGGGGTATGTGGTGATTGACTTGGGTTACACACTAAAGTATCTACCCCTAATTAGTGGGCAAACATCTGTTATAAAAATTAAGTTTATGCTTTTTCACCTCCTCAGTATATTCATAGCATGTGAACTTCTACCGGCTCTGATTGCCCTTGGATGGCTTAAAAAAAAAATTGTTTCTCTCCTTTTTCCTTCATTAGAACCACTGTTCATCAGGTTAAATGGGGTTGCGGATATTTCCATGTCTGTTTGTTTATACAGGAATCAACATATTCCACACTTACTCACCCACTAACAAGTTTGATGTTAAACTCTCTTGTCATTTGATCTAGCATTTAATAACCTGTCAGTTGAAAGAACTTTAAATAAACATTTTTGTATAATATTTAATACAATTCAAGGGTACGTACCCTGAAGCCAAAGACAAGTAGACAAAAGTAACAAGCCTTCCTTTTTAGTAGTACATATATATATTTCTACACATCCTAATCCTTTAGTCCTTGAGATTTCGAGCCAACAGCCTTGGATCCACAAGAATCCAAAAATAAATAAGGTAGTAATATGCCTTATGATTCAACTTCCTGTACAAGAGCCTGTTAATTGCCTCTCTCTACTCTCTCTAATCAGCTCCCACCCACAGAATCAACAGAGAAACACAGAGCAAGGTTATCCTACTTGTGCCAAAATAACTTGAGATTAACTTGACGTTGAAAATTAAAAACTTGTCAGATATCCAGTCTTCCTAGAAGCAAGAATCCCACTTGGGTCAAGGTTGGACTGGTGGATTTAAATAGTCCACACCAGACCCAAGGATGGGAGGCTAGCCTGATAGTCCTCACCACATCCTAAAATCCCAACTGATTGAGGCTAGACTGGTAACATCCATTGCATGGACTGGGCCAGGGATCAGATAATGCAAGAAGGGGAGAGACTGATGGCAAATTGGAATGCCAATACTCTCACCACCTAAATGCATTCAGTTTCAGACTGTAAAATCATTATAAAAGAATAATTATGAAGTAACTGCGCCAACCAATCAAAGAGAAAAGAAACAGAATTAGGTCTGCCAGTCTGAGACCCTGGTCTTCATGAAGAATGTAAACTAGACCATGGATCTTAAAAGGCATCCCACCTGGTCCAACCAAAGCATCAGAGATATTAAAAATGAACTGTACAGAGAATGGGATGGGTCACAGTTTCATACAATTGATTCCCTACTTTTTCTGTGCTATCAAGGAACTTACATAAAACTTACATAAAATTCAGAAAATGGAGCAGAAACCAGATTTAGACTTTTTTTTTTTAAAAGATTTTATTCATTCATTTGAGAGACAGAGAAAGTGAGAGAGAGCATGAGAGGAGAGAAGATTAGAGGAAGAAGCAGACTCCCCGCTGAGCCAGGAGCCTGATGTGGGACTCGATCCCGGAACTCAAGGATCATGACCTGAGCCGAAGGCAGTCGCTCAAGCAACTGAGCCACCCAGGCACCCCAGTTTTAGACTTTTGTATACTTCAAAAGTCGAGATGCCTAAGAGTTGCTTCTGCATATGCATTTTTACTTTTTTTAAAGATTTTATTTAGAGAGAGAGAGAGAAAGTACACACGAACAAGTGAGGGGAGGGGCAGGAGAAGGAGAGACGGAATCTCAAGCAGACTCTGCACTGAGTGTGGAGCCCAACGTGGGGATCAATCTCATTCATAACCCTGAGATCTTGAGCTAAGCTGAAATCAAGAGTCAGACGCTGAACCAACTGAGCCACCCAGGCGCCCCTACATATGCGTTTTTAAAAATAAAAGGAAAATATATGAATCAGAAAAGATGCCAATGGAATATCATTTGTTGTCCTCCAGTTGTCTGAAATTCTCCATAGGTTTCATCCCATCCTGTTTGCTCATTATCAGTTTTTCAATTTTACAGAGTTACAAAGTGTTTCACTCCCCTCAAGTTCCTCTGCCAACCTTCTTGTCCTTAAATGGGGCCAATTGCAAAAAAACCACCTCTTTTTTCCTTCTCCTAAAGTTAAAAGAGTAAAAGCACCACCTCATTACAACTGAGTTGGCACAGCAGAGAAAGTACCCAATCCATCTATCACCTGAGTTTCCACAATGATCTCTGCAGTCCTCTGTGTTTTAGGGAAATATTTTTCAGAATGTATCGCAGATACCGGCTAAGATTTCATTGAAGTAGTCACGGTGTTTCATAAATTTGCATCCAACAAGGCAAGGAGATTATCACCCCAATTCAACAAACTATAAATCGGATAAAAGATATCAAATCTAAATTGTAAAGATATTCAAACTTGAGAATTTCATCAGTGACCTACAAACCCATTTCCTATTCCATAGGTAATTCTCAAAATTCAAAATCCAAAAATATGATATCGACAGGTAAACTGAATCAACTCTTTCCTCCTCCAACATGGAGTCAAATGGTTTCTCTACTAAGAGAGAGTCCAGTGTCCTTGGTATATGGTTCTCTGCTGGCAAAGACAAAGGTGACTTCAAAAGAAAATCACTATCACAGGCCATTTCTAATATGGCATCCAAAGAATATTTTTCTTTTTCAACAATATTATTCAAAAGAGCTGTTTTCACTAATAGGCTCTGATGCATCACCAACCATGGTTGTGGGGAACACAGTCACACCCTTTGGCCAAAGAACTCAAGGAAAATTTAAAAGCCCTGAATCCAACCTCTAACTTACCGAGTTTGATAGACTGTGTTTGCTTAATTAAATACATTACAGATTAGCTCTGTCAAAACTTGAATTCCTTTAAGATCAGTGGAAGGATAACTTAACATTGGAGCGTAATAATGCTCTTGGAAATGCCTATGTTACTCATTAGGCAAAAGTATGTGTTCAACAAACAAAAATGTGCCTCTTTGTCCCACCAGTGATTGTCACGTCATTAATACTTTCTGGAGTGAGTTATGGACAATGTTTGAGATTCCTCTTTCCCTCTTCCAGTTCCCTAACTTCTGAATTTCTTCACTAGCATTCATATTAGAAAATTGGTAAAGATGTCTTTTTTAAACACAGAATATGTGTTTTTCTTTTGCTTTCTTCTTCACAGTTGCTTACTCTCATTCCTGTCATGGGTTGTATCAACGCTCATCCCACCTTCTCATGGTATGGATTCCGTAGTTACCACGGAGTTCAGTTCTTTCTGGAGAATATCCCAGACTCCATCACTTTGAAATGATTTTAAAATCCCCCAACATCATGTTAATCCCACCCAAGACCCTCCATTCCTTCGTAAAAACACGCTACATTATTAGTCCGATGTACCATACCAACAACCCATGAGCTGTAACATGGAACTGCTGGCAGAGAGCACAGCAGAATCATTTTTATTAGGTTTTACCTCAGCAGGAAGGAGCAAAGTGACCCCCAGATGCAAAACTAATGGGCAGGGAACAAAGAGGGTAAGACCGGGTTTTCCTTACAAATCAACAGGCTCTTGTTCCCGGGAATTGGTATCTGCCTCACATCCAACTGGCTGAAGTGTTATACCTGGCTGGGTTTAATTTGTTATTTATGTCAGCTTTGCATATTTGTAAGGTTCAAGGGTTTATTGCCCTGGCCTGACCTTGCCAAGTCAGAGTTAACATGTGGTTCTCTAGTAGCTGTTTCTTTCTAATAAACTTTACTTGAAAGAACATGTGTGATAGATTTTGCTCATGATTAAAAAGAACAGTTCTATGTTCATTGTTCTCCAATTTGGTTTTGAAGTTCTGTTGAAAGTCACCTCTGAACCTAAAAAAAAAAAAAAAACACCCAAAATATTGGATATTGAAAAGTCTCTTTTAAATTTCATTGCAGACCTGTGTTGCATTTTATGTTTTAGACTGTTGCCTTATTTGTGACCGTTCTAAAAGATGAATGCAATCTGAAAAGCCAAGCTAAATAATAAGTTCATGAATGGTTCATTACATGTGATAAATAGTTTCATTTGGGTTGCGAAAATTATTAAAGTTTATTGAGCAATCTTTGGTTTAAAAAAATAAAATAGTTCAATCAATATGCAAGCAATTTTTTTTTCTGGACCAATAATAGAAAAGAGCAGAACAAGTGAAAGTTATCTTTAATTTGCCTGGTTCGATATCATCGTTAATTTTTGGAAGCTACTTTGAAGGCAGACTGTATCTAGACCGTGGGAAACATTTCAGGTCTTTCAGGGTAAGAACTCAACCCATAGCATTAGGAATTGGTGCCTGGGGAGGCACTCCCTTATCCATCTAGAATGACCTGATTTGATCTGGTTTGTCTGGGACTTGCCCAGTTTTAAAACAAAAAGTTCCATATTCCAGAAACGCTCTCAGGCCCACGCAAACTGAGATGATGAGTTACAGAATATAGCTCCCATATCTCACTGGATCCTTTTTCTTTAGGTTGATCCGGGGGTACCCGTTAAATATAAATCTTGTCTTGAGGGCTAATGGATGGAGAAACTAACCCAAATCTAAATAAATTCATTGGCCTGCTCATGGAGCCAGCGAGAACGGACTTCAGCTCACCCTATTGAAACAGACGTCACCATTAAGTCGTTCTCTTGAACTCCTTCAACAATCGCTAAATCAGTTAACCTGGCTAAAAAAGTGTTTTAAATACTTGATGCTCATGAGTTCTCTTTCTTTCTTAGTGTTTTTTTCTGTTCCACTTTGGATTTTCACTGTGAAACCCGGAATCCTTCATGAGGACCTCAAACCATGACGGAAGCATCATTACATGAAAATCTAGACAGTGACAGAGAGCAGTGACAGGACTGCTCTGGGAAGAGAAGGGATGTGAGTACACAACACAATCCCTGAAGGTTTGTGCTTGTGGCTGAACGTTTATCTTCTCCAGAAAACTGAAATGAAAAAGGGCACAAAGTTGTAGAGACAATTGTTCTTACAGAGTCCTTACCTTAGATAATACTATCTTTCTGATCATGTGTAGATAAACAAGTTCATGCCGTGTCTTATTACTTAAAATCAATATATGATTAAAATGATAATAGCTTCAAAAAATAAATAATTATAGCTTCCACAGTACAATAAAAGTCAAATTAGTTCAAAGTCATGTGATCTGGAACTCAAGAAGAAAAGCATTTGGAGATTTCAAAACATTTAGGATATACATATATGTGTATATATAAATATATAATACATTTAGGATATTTAGGAGCTACATATATATCTACATATACCTATACATACATATATGTCAAACATGAAGATCATTGGAGATATACATCACAGAACACATGCGATAAATATTTCCAAATCTATGTGCAACAACAAGAAGAGGAAAGTGAGAGGTTGAAGCAAAAGAAGACAATTATTTAATCAAATTTTGTTTCAAAGCCCCTAAGAAAATACTAGGTGTATCCAAGGAATATTTGTTCCTGAGAACTCTACATAATGTTGGTGGGGGCAGTTCTGTGTTAGCGGGGGAACTGGGTAAGGTATCCTCTCTATGTCCCTCCAGCCCTCCAGCCCTTGCTCCTTGACCTCTTCTCCCTGTCCCTGTGCTGTGGTCTATTTCCCTTGCGGGAATGCAAGTACACAGCCACACTTCCTCACTCGAACCCCGTCCTCAGAACAGTGCATACGTGCCTGTGTCAAGGAGCTGGGGCAACCCAGTGGGGAGACAAAGCTGTGAATTGGACTACACGTGCATTATTGGGGGTTTATATCTTCCACTGAAGTATACAGCATTAGCCACTGTCAGGGAGAAGGTACCAAGCCAGACAGTAATTGCAATAATGGAACAGACAAATGGTCTATGTCCCCATTAAAGTCATCAACACCTCTAATTTTTGAAAGGGGCTTGTTTGAAATACAGTAATTGTGATTATGTTGTCCATAAAGACCACAGGTGATCAGCAATTGTCAGCATTCCCAGGGCCTTTCCAATATCCTTCTGAACAGAGCTAAATCTGAACGCTAAAGCACAATTTATTTCTTAATAACCTTACAGAAGGGGTGTTTTATAATGTTCAAAAGTTTAATACGGTATCTAAGTAACACCTTCCATTTGTAACAATTTCTCTTTTTTTCTGATTTTTTTTTTAACTTTAATCTCTGCTTTTAAGTCCTTTAATATACAGCATTTGCTCCAAAAAACAAACAGCCTGGTCTTCCTTCTTCACCTTAATGCTGTGCCCAACCCTTTTTGTAATTACGCTTCCTGCATTGTCTTGATAATTTCCCCCTGGGTACCCCTGCTTTCCCTAAAAAGGTCTCCTCTTTCTCCTTGGCCTGCATTTTTCCCCTCTGAGCCTACTAATTGTGTTTCCATAAGGTCACAGTTGGAAAATAATTGACAACACAACATCCATAGCATTTTGTAGAGAAAATCCTCAAAGAAGTTTAATGCCAAGGAGAGGAAAGAAGTGTTCTCATCTTTAATACAAATCCTTAGCATCTTTCTCAAAATCCCCAGGACCTGATTCTGATGGTGACTACGTTTGCTTTTGGGGAGCCAAAAACGCCAGACAAAAAAAGTGAGTCTCATTTCAGAGGTCATGCGCCATTTTGAACTGATCCTTTGGAGCTGAACGTGAGCCATGAAGTTCTCAGGTCACCTCAAAGAATGTGATCATTCCAAGCAGGAGGAGCCTCATCATATAAAAGATGGAGACAATTGGTGTAAAATTAATTCGATGCAAGAAATCCTCAGTTCATTCTGTTACTTTTCTTCCAAGTATCCAGCATTTAATCAGAGAAGGACTATCTCAGCTCCACACCATCCACCACAAAAGCTCATTACTAACACAATTCCTTCAGTCTGATTCTCTTGACCTATCAAAAGCCAAAACTCGATGCTTTGCCATGCTTAATCTTTAACAAGGACAAGGCCACTGGCACCAGGATGAAGTGAAATTTACGGGCTAACATTTAGCTGCTGCATTATTCTCCAAATCATCCCAGGTTCCTCTCCACCCCGCCGAGCCATCTTTTATTAGCAAGAGTAAATATATAAAAGCCTACTGTTAAAACACTTAGCAGCTTTTCTCTGTCAAGGCCTTGAACTGCGGTGTCCACTCCATTTGGAAGCCTCTGCTTCTCTTTTTCTCCCTTTGTTTAAAATATGCTGACCACACAGTGACCCCTCCTAACCCATCGGTCGAAAATTACAACCAGCCACACAAACAAGCAGCTCGGGGTCAGAAGGAGCAGGGTCTGCTAAAAGTTAGTAATCATACATTAATTCCCTGACATAATTAATCAAAATGAACCCCCGTTATCTAGCAAGAAACCTTTAACCTATTACAAAGGGGTCAATTTGCGAACCACTTGAGCCTGGGAGTTTGGTACAAATAGCATACGCCCTTCATCCGGGATGCCCTAAGTAGGGAAAAATGCCTTTGAAGTCCCAAATCTACTAGATTTAGATATAATTTCATCAATCAAGTTAAAAGCCTGCCTCCCTCCAGAAGGATTCCGTGGGGCTCTGACAACCAGCTTCGTTGAGTGGTGACTGGAAATCCATTTGTAAGGCTTTTTTAGTCACAAGTCAGCTGGAGTTGGTCTGACCTGAGCCGAGCGTTTATCAAATTGAAGAGGAAGGAGAAAGACTTGTGGAGGAACCGGTTTCCCCCTTAGAAGAAGAGTACTTATAAGAAGAGTAGTGAATTCGGTGTTGCTTACGCACACAGACTGGTGCATGCCTCCATTTACCTTTCTCCTAAATACCTAGTACTTAGAACATGAAGCCTGCCAGGTGTTTGGGATCCAGACTTAAGTGGGCGGAGAGTAGAAAAGAAATAACAAGAGTTCCAACAGTATAACTGTTATTCAGAGAATTGGGGGTAGCTTTCCATGTGCCACAGAGAGAGACTTGCCCTCTGTCGTAAAGCACGCGTCCTCGTGAGATCCGAGGGGGCGTCCATCTGCAGAAAACATAGTCCGTATTTGTGGACCACAGTCCTTCTGATTGTCTTCCTCCTTCCAATTACTTCTTCCATCTCCTGAGACTGATGGTACTTCCAAGGGTTCAGAATACCTCCCGTTAAAATGGTGGCATCATTCGAGTGCTTACGAACTCATTTCTGTCGCATCCTCATTTCAGCTTGAAAACATTAAAACTCAAGAAAATACATGTCGGGGTGCCTGGGTGGCTCAGTTGGTTGGGCGGCTGCCTTCGGCTGGGGTCGTGGTCCTGGAGTCCCAGGATTGAGTCCCACATCGGGCTCCCTGCTCAGTGGGAAGTCTGCTTCTCCCTCTGACCTTTTCTGTCTCATGCTCTCTCTCTCTCTCAGATAATAAATGAAATCTTTAAAAAAGAAAAAAAAAAGAAAAGATACATTGGAGTCTTTGCTATGTTTGGAAACAAGCAATTGGATCAGTATCCGTGGTCACGTATTGTCAAGAAAAATTCTGGTAATCCATTTTGAAATGAATGTGTGTCCAAGCATGGGCACAACTCTTAACCATGGTCACCTGAGAAACTGCTCCCCGTAGTAAAGCCACATCATCTGTAATCATCTACCTCCTCCTGAGCAGAAGACTCCATCCATTTCAAACCGTTTTTCAGTCAGTGGTTCTGTCTTCTTTTACTTTGCCTATTCTTTGAACAAGTGCTTTCCTTACAAGCCCATTGGACACATATTTCATTCCAGTGGGCCCCGGATATTTGCTGGGAGGGTCTTCAATATGGTGGTATTGGTGCATAGACCTGTGGCCAGGACTACCTGAACAACAGGCTTAATTCTTCCAAACCAGTAGAAGGTACTCAAATATCCGCCTTGTGTTTAAGCCTCAAATATGTTTTCAAGGAGAAATGGAGGCCCAGAGAGATTAAGTAAATACCTTAACTAAGAACATCAAATAAGTGGCCGAGTAGGGGTTCAGATCTGGGCCAGTTTGTCTTCAAATGAGCCCATTCTCACTCATTCAAACTCTTTTTATAATATGTAGTACCTGTGGTGACTCTCCATGTCTCAAATTCATTTTTTAAAAATTGTGAAAATGTCCACATTCAAAAAAAAAAAAGTTTCTGTGGAGATGAAACATAAAAGAAGGAGCCGGAACATGCCCTTATTTTCCTAAGTATAACTCACCACCCAGAACAAGGAAGGGGAAATACGTGCTCTATCTAGTTTATTTGCTCAGCTGAAACAGCAGCCCACAAAACACATGCTGGTCTCAAATTCAAGCCCTTCTGGTCCTCTTTCTGTTCCTAAGAAGTATGTAGCTTGTCTCCTCATCTGGGCCTTTACCTGTGCTGTTCCCTCCGTCTGGAATGCTCTTTCCCTTCACACAGATCTGCTGGGACCATTGCATCCTCCAGGCAGCAACATCAACATCCTCTCCTCACATATACCTAATTTGGCCTCCTCATCTGAAGCCGAGTCAGTCCTCTCTCATCCAGTCACCACATGGGCCCCTGGTGAGGTTTTGTTCACAGCTGCCAACAGTATCCAAGGACATTGTTTATTTGATTTGTTTTACATCTCATTCCTTCCCATCTCTCCCACCAAGCTCAGGCATCCTGTCTGTCGCGCTGGCCGTCCCATTCCCACGGCCGGCCACAGTGCCGGAATGAATGAGTGAAAGAAGGGATGGCTTCTGGCAAAGTCATGCCTCGAAACGGAGTCTTGGGAGGCTAAATCCTTATCCAGTTGTTTATGGGGGTGTTGCAGAAGGAGCAACTATAGCTGCAGAGGATTCTGGGACTTGTAATAGGCAGGAAAGAGGCGGAATCCCTTCCTTTGACAAAACCCTAAAGACAAATCCATGCACCTTCTGCTTAGCATAAATTGTTAAGGAACCATATCCTCTTCTCGAAAGGGATCCCTAAGGATGTGTGTGCCCATTTTTGTACTGTCTTTCACTTTAGCTCTCTGCTAGGTGCTTTCTGTGGACAATCCTGCTTCAAAAGCATGCCCGACAAAAAATACAGAAGCTCACTCTTGCAGGAGGGCCCCGATGTTCCCGGATGGTGACAGACACTTTTCGGGTTTTCCTGAAAATCCTCAAGAAGACGCTTGCCCCTGTTCTGTCGATAAGGAAACAGAAGCCCACTGAGGACTGGCAACACTTGGGGAGAAGTCCAACCTCAAATCCCGTGCCCTGCCCCACTCTGCCTCATAGTCATCATTCAGAACAGAAGGCCCACGGCACTCCTTCACGTGTGAGTGTTAGACTCACACCACAGACCTCGTGGAGCTCGTTCATGAGTCTCATCATTTGAAAATAATGAAGTGAAAATCACTCATGCCTCATTCGAGATAATATCCTGCTCTCCTTCACCCAACCACTGGACACAAGAGTCGACTTAGACTTCCAAAAGGGCTGGCTAATAGCCCAAAGTCACGTCATGGCAGCCCCTCGGAGGCCAGGCTGAGAACGCTGGTGGGTCAGGAGGCACGCTGCCCCTGTTTCTACCCCCCACCTTGTCTTTGGGAAAGTCCCCAACCTCGGAGTGAGGACGGTGCCTTGCAGTCACCCACCAGGGTGCAGGGCATGAACACGTGACAACCTTGACCCACAGAGGCCTCCGGAAGCTCTTCCTCTAAAATGTCCCTCAACTCCGAGATGATAAAAGCCCACCATTGGGCTCCCTCTTGAGACTGGAGGATGACACATCTTCCAGTTGCCCCCATCCCCGCCGCCAGCCCGCCCTCTCGATCACTTCCCATTGGCTCCAGGTTGGGTTTCCATCCTTACCAGACTTACCAGACTACGGTGACGGCCTCTAAACGCCACCCTCCCTGGGCCTGTGCAGCTCCAAGCTGCTGACCCTACACATTTCCAAGCTCCTGAAAGAGGTAGAGGGGAAATGTGAGATCTGGGCCACCCCGGTTGCCTTTCAAACTGCGAAGCGATGTGGCTAAGGAAGTGTGTGGCTGAAGCACCAAGCTCAGCAGCCGGCACCTCCACAAGGCTGTCCAGACCCCAGAGCAATGCCAAAATGGCCGCGCTCACACGGCCGAGTGACGAGAGCCGCAACTGTAATCTCGCGAGCCGTCTGTGTATCCGGTCTTGTTCATGTCAGGTACGTTGCAGGGATCTGAGGCAGACGGCTCAATTTTATAACTTTGCCAGGGCCTCGCACCTTGAGACAAGATCCCAGTTGTACGGTGGATATGCAAAGAAAAAAGTCTGGAAAGAATCGCTGAAATTACTACTATTCTCAGGAAAGATACAAATCTAGGCCAAAAAGGCTACTCATTACAACCAGCTCATCGGAGCCCTTCTAAAAATTTCTCATCACGTGTTCACCCTTAAGAAGGAGGGAATCATACGCAGTTAAATTTATGTCTTCCATGATCTCCCACTGAAACAATTTATATTATTTTTTAAGGAACAATCTTAGGTATTTATTTTACGAAGTCATTAAAACCAAATGAAGGAGACTCGCTGTTAAATTTTGAGAACTTTTACACGTAGCCTGTAAGAAGAAGTCTTAGCCAGAAGATGAAACATTTAGCACCTCCCAATGGGTCACGGTTTTAAACATTATTAACAGAAATCTGCCGATATAGTATGTCTTCCAAGAATAGTTGCTTTCTGGAGACAGAATCCAGGGCCTTGGGAGGGCCTCCGACAAGGAAATGTAGCACCCTGGGAGAGAAGATAAGATATTGGGAAGCGCTTTTGTAGAGTTAAAAGAATTCGGGTTCAAATCCCACCTCTCTTCCTACCAGCCTTTTGACCTTGAGATGGTTAGTTACATGGTTCTCCGAGCCTTAGTTGTGCCATCTGTACAATGGGGACACTAACCTCGACTTTAGGTTGTGATTAGGAAGATGAGAGGGTGTGTATTGCATCTTAAAAAAAAAAAAAAAGGAGACTATTGTTTCCTTCCTTGAAGACTTACCCAGTACAAATGCGGGATAGTTTTCATTACTCTACACTGTACATTTCTCTGAAATGAATTCAAGTTCTAACTCTCCTGGGCTACATCATATTGTTCTAACTGTTCACAGATGAGGAATTTGGATTGGAAGCTAAACTACAGAACCCAAAGGGAATTCTTCCTAGGAGGAATTGGCTCCAGTTATTAAAAATCCTTTTTTTTTTTTTCTAGGACAGCTGTACCCAGGCGACATTGCATGACGCCCCAGCGTGTCTCAAATGATCTCTAGAGATATTGAGAAATCCTCAAGTTATTCTCAAATAATTAAAAAAAAAAAACTCACTTGGGTTTCAGAATTAGCATGTACCCTGCATGAACGTGACTATTAGGTTGGGTGACAAGGCTAGTGAATGTAGAAAAAATGGGAGTGTCAAAGTCCCCAAGATTGGGAATCCTTTTAGTGTATGGCTCTTAATGGCTTTCCCGATTAATCATTGTAAGGATCCCCACATTCTTCAACCTGGTAAGTCAAAGGTAGGGTGTATGACAGGGTAAAAACAAAAAACAAAACAAAAAAAAAAAACTCAGAAAAAGCCGGGAACTTGTGTCTTGTGTCAGGGTCTGTGTGTATGTTTATAAAACAGGAAATATTCTTTTTTTTTTTTTTTTGTCACTTCAGTAGTGGGTGATCGTCGGGGTGATTCCTGCAATGGGCTTTCAATTTGTGGTGGTGGAAGCAAGTAGATAGACTCTGCGCAACCCATTCTTCTTGGGTCCTTGGCTCAAATCTATCCTTTGGAATCTACCCACACAGACTGGCCTCGATCCTGTGGCATGATGTCCAAGAGCATGTCTGCTGAGGCAGCAGCTTCTAGCTTCTGTGAAGTAATGCTCCTTTTTCAGCGCCCTGACACTCACTGCCCCCCAATACGAGAGACCTCGATTTCCCTAATTAAATCCAGGACAACTTAAAAAATCATACAAACACCTCTGAGAAAATGAGAACGGGTTCTCCCCGTCTACTCTGAAGATGTTACTCTAAAGAAATAATAATCTACCTAAAATTAAAATCAATGCCCAACATAGAGAGGTTGTGGCAAGTTTTTCAGAACTTACAACTGTTGGAAGGAGGGAGGGAGGGAAGGAAGGAAGGAAGGAAGGAAGGAAGGAAGGAAGGAAGGAAGGAAGGAAGGAAAGAGAGAAAGAAAAGAAAAAGAAAAGAAATAGCAAACCACTGGCTCCAAAGGTCTCCTTTAATGGCATAAACAAAATGACTTGCCCTCACTTTAAACGATTTCCAAAATAAAAACGTCACTAAAGTAGTTGGGTTGGCAAAATCCACTGTGCCCTTTATCTGACTTTATCAGATTTATTTACCAGATTTCCCATTTGAAACTGTGGGGAGAACACTTCCTTGTCAGTGATCAAAAACTCCTTTTTGATACACGCAGACCCTCCCATTGTAACAAGAATGGGCCGTGAAGGGATTTTTGAGTTATGATTGTCTGAATTAAATGCAAGACCGGATGGTACAAATGAGAGCCTGGGATCTGGGGACAAGTGCTTGTGGAATTTTGTGGGAAAACCCATTGCTGAGAGAGGCCAGAAGAGCATGGATGGTGAAATGTAATAAAGATCATTTTTATGTTCATGAAGAACACTTCAGATAACAAGAATCTCCTACCAAGTATGAGTAATACTCCATCCATCACTGTGGGTTGTTGTTGATCTTCCTAAAGTTCTCCTCATTTTATCCCTCAAAAGACCCTAGCTTTTCTCCTGCACAACATCTTCCTGGTTTGTGTCACAAGTTCAATTAGGTTATTTAGACACTTCGGACATTTAAATTCTTTGTTTGTGTATGTTTAAAATCAAGGAAAAATGTCATGGAAGGTTACCAAATCCATGTAATTTACCCAAGAAATGAGTCTACTGGGTAAATACATATTGAGGCAATTTTTAAAGTCATATTTATTTACTCTACACTCCTCGGTCTGTGGAATAAATAAATATTTGAGCTGTGCATTCTGTGTTAAAGCATCTCATGAAAATGTATGCTGACACTAGATGTGCAAGAAGGATCTCTTCCAAGCTTTATATCTAAGCCGTTTGACTTTTGGGGGGTAGAAAAAGGAGCAAATGGAACCATTTTTATGGGTGTAATTATCTGCTCACATTCCTCACAGCCCCCTCCAGTTCCCAGCAATCCCCATTGAAACGAATTCAGGATCAGCTTCTGAAACTATCCACAATTTTTCCCTATTCTTTTCAAAGCACTTTGCACCAAAAAAGTATGCTTTATAATTAATTCCTTTCATTCCCCGCCCCCTCCCCACTACACACACACCTCTTCTTCCAGAAGGCACCAGATCATTTCCGGAGGGTCCAGTCCTTAAGAGTAAGATCTGTTGAAATGGATGCAATCTTAAAATCTGGGGTTTTCTTTCTTTGTTCTCTTCTGCAGACCTGAGCAGTACCCTTCAGACATTTTATTGATCTTTCTCCCCCTTTCTCTCATACATGCTAATTGTACCTCTGTAGCAAAACAATCTTATTATCATGTTAATTAGTGGGAGGGCTGTTGAGGTTTTCCACTTCATTACCTACTAATTTCAAGATAAATGAATCCACAGGTTACTAAGTAAATAAGGTCACCTATCAAGCACTTGTAAACGTGTTTGTAAACAGGGAGGGGGGAGGCAGAAGGAAACATGTTTGGTTTTCAAATGAGTGGGCTGGTTGGGTTTAGCTTTGGGTTGGGGGGGGGAGAGCTGGGAGTCCCACCGGGGGTGGCCCTGTCCCTGAACTCATTTGTAATGGAAAGGGAACGTTTGCTGTCCACCTGGCTTCCCAGTGGGGCATTTCCTTTCGCGCTCTCAAAGGGTTCTTTGTGGCCTAATTCATTCTGTGCATTGGGCGCGCTCTTCGTGGTGGCTTTTGTAGAGAAAGCCAGAAGTGAGGTTTACACTGGGCACGAGAACTTTGAAAGGGCCAGGCCAGTGGGTGGCGAGATCGCTGATCACACTATTTCTGGCTTCCCATTCCCACCCTGCCTCCCGTCTGGGGCCCGGCTGTGCGCCGCCCCCGCCCCCCTCCCCTCCGCCCCCCTCCCCTCCCCCCCCTCCCCCCCCCCCTCGGGTTTCTGTGGCTGATTCAAAAGTGCAAGAATTCATTGCGAGGGGAATTAGGAGGACTGTCAAAAGCAGAGTTTGAACAGGTTTCACTAAGGAAGAAAGGGGGAAAAAAAGAAGTCAGGAGACTTTCACCTTAAGTACCAAAGACTCTTCACAAAAAGGTGGCCCAGGAATGCCTTTCTTATACCCTTTTATCCATTTGTCTTTAAAAAAGGTCAATAGGAACGAGTTACTGTTTTGCCTTTTAATCTGTTATTGATGCTAGCACTTAAAAAATATAAAGTAAAGAAAAAGCAAAAGTTTTTCCCCCCACTTCCCCCCCCCCTTAATTTGTATCCACCGGGAAATTCTGGTCTGGAATCTTGTGAGGGTTAGATTTTGTACGTGGTACCTCCAGGGGCGTCCTCGTCCAACAATCTGACTGGCATCTGAAACATTGAATTCTCCCTTCTTCTTTTTTTTTTTTTTAATTAAGATAATAAATTGGTCTTAAATTATCCCTGAAATCAGACCAGTGTTGATTACAATGGGGCTCATGCTGTGACAGCTCAAGATGATGTTATTTTTATTCCTTTTCAACGAGATCTTAATCTCTCCCTGCGTGTAAACAAATTGTCACTGTAACCTTGTTCTAATCTCCCAGTCGAAGACCTTTAAAGCTTTGAGAGATAACAGATCAGGCTGAGATTTCCTCAGCTCTTCCGCGTGCTCGGAGAGGCCACGTTTCACTCCCACTGGCTGGGTCTTTAGACATCCAAGGAGAGTTAATAACTACATCTTACATGAAAAGCTCCACAGAAACCTTTGAAAGCTGTATGTGTCGTGTAGTTACACTTCTGGGACTGCCAGCCGCGGGTCTGGATGAGAAGTGCCACGGTTGCCATGGGAAGGACGTCAGCCAGGGGTGGGGGACCTCAGAACAGAGACATTCAGAGACACAGACACACAGAGAGAGACAAAGAGGGGCAGAGAAAGGGGCAAGGAGGGCCAGAGAGAGGTAGACAGGGGCAGAGTGGGAGTCAAAAAGAGTGAGACTGCTGGAGGAAAGGTCTGATCCAGCAATCGGTAAATACCACGTGACCAGCCCACTCTGCTCTCCTTTCCTCTGCGTTCATGTGCAAAAATGTTCCAGAAAGAGTGGATCAGATGAACTTCCCAGCCATTGCAATGCGTGTGAGAATGTGCTCGCATGCTGTGAAAGGGAAGTTGTGGAAACGTCACCTGACACTGAAGTGATCACACAAGAAGTGATTAAAATGAGACAAACTTGGGAACCCCAGCTCAGAACCCCCAGAGGAACCATTTGACTTGCTGGTTTTGAAATCAGGTAACAGCCATGCCCAGGATGTTGGAGACCCTAAGGAGCGAGTCTAAGAGAATGGGCAGCTAGAAGCAAACTTATGGGGAAGAGGATGAGAATTCTCTTTCCCAGACTCCAGCAGAACCCACCATGGCATTTTCAGACACTCGCTCCCCTTCTTTAGGTCTTTAGGTCATCCTGATCCAACTTCCCCTGTGATTCTCAACCCTTCCTGGCTAACTCCGTAAAAAAAAAAAAAAAGCAATGAGGTTTAATGGGTGGTTTTCTCTTCAATTAGTAGGACACCTTGATCACCCAAAAGGGATGATTCAAAGTAGCAAAGGGAAGTTCTGCATTTGCCTGGCCTCTAAATTCTTACTTTGGAAATGACATGGATTTCTTTGTGCCAGTGGAAAAATCATGGTGCCTGGTTCAGCCCTGCAGCCTCCATGGATCTGTTTAATTCTCGCTGCCCTATAGAACATACCAGAACCCGAATTTTGTTTTGTTTTGTTTTTTTTTAAGAACCCGAATTTAAATACCATTAGTCAATGCACAAAAGCCTTTGCTTTGAGGTCTGAGCAAAGCTTTGCCCTCACAGACAAATGAGTGGTTTATAGGAGGAACTGCTTGGTAATTTTCAGGCATGCTGTGAAAAACAGTCCCCCACACAGGAAAGTTCTTCCTGGGTCAGGGGCTTCTCCTTTCTCCGGTTTCTCCAGGGACATTTTTCCTCTTTAAGAAACACTGGCTTTTATAATATTAGGTGATGTTTAAGTACCTGCTGGGTATTAGTCCGCTTAATTTTATTTTTCATTAAGTCAAAGGATTTGCACATAATTGGTTTCCCTCCGGGCTCTCATACCCACCTGCCGTTAGCAGCCTCGATTGGGATACAGCATCCAGACAAAGGTGGCTTTGCTTCTTTTTCTTTTTTTCTTTCTTTCTTTTTTTTTTTTTAACAACTTTTGGAGGCTTACATCAGGTCATTGGTTTACTTCATTTTTGACAATAATATTTATTGCGCTTTTTTGGAGTATAAAAGTAATACGTTCATTAAAGAAAGTTTGGCAAAAAACATACTCATCTATTTCCTACCATTTATTGAGCACTTATTATTTGCAAGAGCCTTGTAAAGCTTTGTGCCTTGCAGGCATATGCTGCTTAATCTCCAAAACGATTCTGTGAATTAAAGTAACTCACCCAAGACCACAGAATTACAAAGTGAAAAAGTCAGGACCTGAAGATAGATCTCTGTCTTTCTCTAAAGGATGTGTTTTTTATCCCTACCCCTGACAGGGAGACAGAAAGGCAAGAAGCATGAAGTTACTACATAAAGAGGAAAATTAGAACTAATACATCCACTGTTAGCAACAGGGTTGAGGGGACCTTTCCTTCCAAAGTGCAGTTGATTGGAGCGTGTATTTAAGTCATGCTGGTTACTAACACGAGTTTTATGTCAAACATGTACATGAAATCCCGGTCTCAGCATTAAGAGAAAGGACTTTCAGCGTCTTCATCCATTCACCCATTGGACCACACTTACTGCTCCTGTTTCTGAAGGCTGGAAGTTCCAAGATCCCAGCATGCGCATCCCAAGGTCCCAGCATGTGCATCCCAAGGTCCCAGCATGCGCAAGTGAGGACCTTGGTAGCTCGGGTGGAATCTCTTTCATAGGAGAAGGCATCCCATTCATGAGGGCTCCATACTCAGGACTAATTACCTCCCAAAGTCCCCACCTCCTAACACCATCCCTTCTGGGGGTTAGGATTTCAACGTATTAATTTTGGGGAAAAGCAGACATTCAGACCATAGCACTGAGTAAGTTACTTACCTTCCTTGTTCTTCCTTGTTCATCTGTAATAAGGCATTCAGTTCCCAGCTGATGTGAAGATTCAGTAGAAAAAAAAATGTATAGACACCATTGAGCCCAACAACATAATAAGTAAAGCATGTGAGAATTCGTTACCCATATAGTATGTGGACGCATACAAGCTACACACACGTGTAAGAAAATTAGAATGCCGCTCTGTATACCGTTCATTCTCGAGCATACCTTTTAAAATCTAACCTTACATCCTGAATATTTCCATTTCAGCTAATATTCTTTCAATGGCTGTATATTTTTCTTTCTCAAAACTTCACTATAATTAATTTAATTTAATGATTCTCTTATTGTTGCACATTTAATTCATTTCAAATTTTTGTCATTTTGAATAATGCTTCAGTGCAACCCTCCTATATGAATCATGGCACAGCTTTTTGTTTTGATTCTCAGAATTGCCCTAAAAATCACTGAGTAAAAATGTATGCACCTTTTCAGGGCTTTCTATCAATACAACCAAATGCTTTTTTGAAAGCAAAGAAAATTTACACTCTTGTAAGAGTATAACCATTTTTTTTTGCCTTGGTCAATAAAAAATTACCAATTTAATAGGTCAAGAAAGTCTCTGTGCAACTTTAATTTTCTTTTCCAAATAAAAATAATTTTTATTTCTTTGTCAGTGTGAAAAATTTCATATTTCCATTGACTACCTGCATTAATTTTCAGAGTTACCAATATTTATCTTTTTACAATGTTCTATTGGTTCATCTACTTGGTTTTTAAGAGCTCATTATAGATTATGTGGTTTTTTTAAGATTTTATTTATTTTTTTGACAGAGAGAGAGAAATCACAAGTAGGCAGAGAGGCAGGCAGAGAGAGAGGAGGAAGCAGGCTCCCTGCTGAGCAGAAAGCCCGATGTGGGGCTTGATCCCAGGACACTGAGATCATGACCTGAGCCTAAGGCAGAGGCTTTAACCCACTGAGCCACCCCCCCAAAATTTTTTTTTAATGTAATTTCCTTTATCATGCAGGGCACCTGGGTAGCCAGTCAGTTAATTGTCTGCTTTTGGCTCAGTCATGATCCTGGAGTCCAGCGATCGAGTCCCGCATCAGGCTCCCTCTGTTCCTCCCCCCTACTCATGTTCTCTCTCGTGTGCGCTTGCTCTCTTTCAAATAAATAAATAAAATCTTTTTAAAAATTAAAATAAAATAAAAGATAAAATAATTTCCTTTGTCGTGCGGGATTTTTCATGTTAGTATAGTCAGATGTCTGTTTTTATACTTTCTCACTGCATTTATACATAGAAAGGGATAGAGTATATTCATTTATATATTCTCCTAATTATTTATGATTTGAATTCAACCGTTACCTGTACTAGAGTTTAGTTTTCCTTTTAAGGAAAATATTGACCTAGGACTTAATACTATGTTCTTGGGGATGTATCTGTATTATCTCTTTTAACCCCTGCCACCTCCCCCCCAAAAGTAAGGCAGCTGGTAGTATATCTTTTTCACAGATGAAGATGTGGACTTGCTCAAGCCTAAGAAACATTAAGTGGCTGAGTTGTGAGTCAAATTCAGATATGCTTATTTAAATCAAAATAGGAAGAGGGTGGGACTTAAAATCAAAATTGTCCAGTGTCTTTATCACGAAGAGGGGTAGGTATAAATAAGAGGAGGTATATGATTCAAGAAAAGTTGGAAGAGTGGATGAATGGATTGATGGATGAATGGAGAGATGAATTAATGATCTAAAACAGTAATTCATCAGCCTGACAAAATGGCTTTCTCTGTTTGGTAGACCATAAGTCCGGATCAGCCGATAGCCATTTGACAATCCTCCAGCTCCAGATTGGGCTGTATCAATATGGCGAGACTCAGGAGATTGACAGCGTGTGCACGAGGGATTCTCTACTTCCTGAAAGCTACAATTCATCCTTTTATGCCAAAGTCAGTCCACACGTGAGCACTTTGATTGGATGTTTTGTAGAGGGGCAGAGCAAGAGCCTATGAGGCTGATGGTTCAGGTCTGAGTCTCAGCTTCCTCGCTCTTCAACATCGGGCACGCAAGTTTCGTCTCTTCCCTGTGCTTCAGTTTGATGATACGTAAAATGGAGGTGGTAGCAGTTACTGTCCCAGAAGACTTTGGTTTATTTGTTGCAGATCAATGAATTAATAAGTTCGAACCCCTCTAAATGGCACCTGACACACAATAAGTGCTCAATAGATGTTACTCATTATTACTGTCGTTATTTTCTTCCTTTATAAAATTGTATGTGTGCATGTATGTGTACTGTTTAATAAAAAACAAAAAAATTCCATAGAGTTTTTCCTAGTTGAGTCATGTTGTCCTACGTACTCCCAGGAAAGATGTAAAAACATAGGACTACCCAAATGGACTCTGATTAACCTTCAAAATTCAGCCTTTGGGGACACATGTGTTATTCTGAGATTATGTAAATTACGCCTAAATTTCTTACAATCTCTAGCTGCACTATCGTTCATATGCAAAAATCATGATCTGTATTTGTCAAGATGAGATCATAAGGGTTATCACATTTTGAATCTGAACCAACTTTATGATGACAACATCAAATAGGCTTTGGCAGTGTCTACATCTTGTTGGAAAGTGAAACTCAAGAAACCATTTATTCAATATCATTATGAGCCTCTAAACCTAAGTGTCCAACAGAAATCAGTGAGTAAGTGTGTGTGTGCAGTGTGAAAACAATCTTAAATTGCCTAATGTTGGAAAAGCAGACAGTGACAGCCACATGTATAAGCACGGAGAGACCTTGTGGAACGCGATCCTTGGGATCATACATCCAGAAACGCACTCCTTTATCTTATCCATAGAACCTGGGTTGCCCACCATGCACAGAATGCAGCCCGCCCAGTCAGAGGGCAAAAGAGCCACCCACACAAACAAAAATGGCCCCAGATAACCACAGTTTGAAGTTTATAATAGAGAAACATCCTATCTCTGGATAAGCAGGGCCTCTGGGGCACTTCTATTTTTCTTCTCAGATTTCTGAAATCTCTCCCCCTCGAGTGTAATCTGCACTTTGCTCTTTCTGCCCATCACCATCACCATCACCCCAGTTCCAAACAAACACCCAGGAACTTTGATAGGAGGACAATGTTTGCCTTGGTGAGCGGCACTGGTTGATAAGTCATTTTATGCTGAGCTGAATAAAACCAAGAAAGTTACAATGGCCCTTGTTAGTGACTTAATTTAAAAAAGTGAAAACAACAACAACAACAACACACACAACCCTTAATCATTTAACAACTTCCATGAAACAACATCAGAAGACGTTATAAAAACAATCGTCCATGTCTTATAAGGAATGGATTCTTTCTGGTACTTCATACATGCCAAATAGGAACTTCGTACTAAAAACCTCAGAACTGCTCACATGGCAGCCAAAGGGGAAAGTGGTGACAAGGAATAGTTGTATCTGTATGTTAGCTACAAATACACCTATGTTTATTGGGACATGAAAAAGCTATCAAAGTAAAAGACAAAAGTATATGCCCTTTTGGAGAAAAGTATAATACCGTGAAAACCAAATGAGAAACGTTATAACTGTATCATTCAAGCACACACAGATGTTTGGAACATGATGTGATGTCTATGAGTAGGGTAAGAAACAAAAACATTCTAGATGCCCACACGCTTTTGTACAATAAGAGGGCACTTCATTTTTCAGGCAAAACCTCCAAAGACTGACTATACCAGCAGGTTGCTTTGGGATAATGGAAAATATGATCTCATTAGTACCAGATTTGTTATTTGTTCTATAACAAAAAAGTAAATTACAATGTATTAATGCAGTTAGTGTTGTTTTTAATGCGCGTGGGGATACAATAAAACTTTTATTAGGGAAATGTGATGGCATGTTGGTGCTATAGTTTCAGCATCCGGCTCTGTTTCTACAGCCAATCATGTGGCCCAATGGAACATTCTCATAATGATGGCATAAAATTTGACTCTGATATTGTAAAATATGTTTATGGTAAGGCTGTTGGGATATTTTTATGCAATCTTATTAGAGCAGGTGCCTAAACCTATTATATTTTGTAGTCCAATTTCGGTGGAATTTTTAAAATGTCAAATTCCTAATCTGGAGTTTGAATATTGAAATGATCACATTATAATGCATAATAGAATATGCACACACACACACACACACACACCGTCCGCAAGCCTTACTTATGTAAGTTAGCATACAATTGCCATCCGAAGGTGGAGATCTAAACAGGCATTTTGTCAGTTAATACAAATATATTGGCCATCTCAGGGAATTGCTCTCATGGGCCATTGGGCATTTTCTAAAATAAAAACTGTAAGTATATGTATCTCTGTCATGTTTTTCTGAGTCCTCTTCAGTGAAGTCAGTGTATTCGTAGTTATTTTGCTTTTCCTATTGTTGGCCATCACTCCCCATTGTTGGCCACCATGCCCCCAACACAGTTTATCATCATTTTGAGGCCCGAGCAGCAGGTTTCAAAGAAAAAAAAACTGCATGCTTACCAGAGGATGGTTTGCCAAGAAGTCTAATGGTAATTCTTGGCAAGGAAAGATATCACATATCCTTAAGGTTTAGACTCAGAGCTGGGTTTGCAAAACTCTTATTCAGGGTAGCTTGAATTGTTGAAAGGTAGGTATCATTAATTCATGTTTTTCTGGGGAGAGGGCCTTTTGTGCAAATAATTGTTTGTTTAATACATATTAATAAATATGTACAAGGTACAAGGCTAATCGGTGGGAAGATGATGGGAAGGGTTCAAACCATTAATTTTTAGACTAAGATGAACATAAAGCAGCTTTCTGAAGTACATTTCTTAGAGACCAGCCTTGAGAGATGTTCTTTAAATATGTATATACCTATGAGAGCCAAATCAATTTAAAAAACTTTGCATATAGTACTAATTATCACAAATTTTCTGTGCACGTTCACACTGAGAAGTTCTGAAGCCAAAACTGGTTGCATTAACGGAGTTTTTTTCGAAATTATTTGACCATACACTCTACTTTGTGGTTGTTGTTATGTTTTTGCATAACATAACAGAAAATGCTGAAACAGGAAAAAAGTATAGCCTACGTAGATTAGAGTAACTGTCTAGGAAAAAATATTCAAAAATCATTTGTTTGATTAATTAATTAATTGGGTAATTAGCGTTATAGAATTGTAAAGCTGGGGAAGACTTACTTCCTTTACTTCTGTGTCACTTCAGGGCAAGCAGTTTATTTTTTAAATAATATTTTGAAAAAAAAATAATAATATTTTGTAACTTCTTTCATTGAATAATTTGCACTAAAGCAAATTTTGGTCTCCAAAAGGTAAAACCCTTGAAAAATTTCTACACTCAAACTTATATGAATTGCTATCCTCAGGGATTGAAATTCTGGTTAATTTAATTTTTTAATTAAATGGGAAAGTCTTTTTGTTTCAGCTCATTATTGAAAACTTTTCAATGTATGGGCACGTTTTTATGTTTTACTATGGAGTCCTCCTGATCATAACTGAGTTTTCTTCTATCATTTAAACTTTTCCATAATGCCTCTGAATTATTCTAAAGATCATCATTGTAAAGATTTAAGTGACCATAGTCAGAGACATCCAGCATGCAGAAGAGTGAATTGAACCGAATTGGTGCATTTTAGAGACTGAGAGAGAGAGTGCACAAGTGCAAGCTGAGGGGAGGGGCATTGGTAGAGGGAGAGGAAGAATCTTAAGCAGGCTCCACACCCAGTGGGGAGCCCTAGATGGGCCTCGATCTCACAACCCTGAGATGATGACCTGAGCTGAAATCAGGAGTCAGACACTCAACTGACTGAGCCACCCAGGTACCCCTTAATTTGTTTATATTTTTAGATAAAACTTAGATACAGAACTTCTTGAAATAACAGGTCACAAATTATATTAATTATTTTAAAGAAAGGAGTTGAATTGTGTCCATAATTGGTCACACATGTTTCAAAATAATGTTGAATATTCTTCCAACTCCACCTCTCTATGTAGCCGGTCACTTCATTGTGTTTGTTCTTGGGCCCCTAGACATGGGTGAAGACAACGGCAAGATGTCCCAAACCTCATTACAACTATGTAACGGGGTCACTTACAAAGGCATGGGCAGAGGGTGCAGAGATAGATGAAATGGAACAAAAAGATTTTCCTCTTACGGACACACAAACACACTCTGGCCTCTCCAGAGAAGACATATCAGTAGCTTGTTCTGCACTGAATGAACGTGGTTAGGTGCTCTAACACCACGGCGGTAGAAGGCTCCCTGACCGGGGAGCAGAAGGCGTGCATTCTAGAACTTTTCCTCTGCATTCCCTTTTCAGCTCCCTGTTTTCGCATCTGCAAAATGAAAACTTTAACAACCAGCAGAGCCCTGAGTTCCTTTAAATGCATTCTCTACCATGACGCATACTTCCAATCCCATTTCCCTTCATGCTTTTGGGGAAACCTAAACTGAATTTAATGTTGATTCAGCAAATAACAACGGTATATGAGCACATCCTGATGTCCAGGGGCTTGTGTGTCCTCCACACTGGGGGTTGGGCCATGACTGAAGTCCCTGCTCCTATAGAGCTTATGTTCTGGATGGTTTACAGAACTGGATCTATCCACATTTCAGGAATAATGTTAGTATCCAACTCTCACATGGCTTTGGGTCTCTCTTTCTCTGTAATTTCATCTGATTCATCATTCAATTACCTTTGGTGTAAACTGCCTCAAATTCTCTTTTAGGAAGGCAGGAAGAATCTGAAATAAAAATCAATAATGATTTTTGGATACTTATGGAGAACAACACACACATCTAAAATCTCCAAACCATGGCACTCTTGGGTGGCTCAGTTGGTTGAGCACCTGACTCTTGGTTTCGGCTCAGGTCACAATCTCAGAGTCCTGGGACTGAGTGTTGGGTTGGGTTTTGCGCTGAACACAGAGCTTGCTTAAGATTCTCTCTCCTCCTCCCTCTGCCCATCTTCCCTCTCACGTGCTCTCTTTCTCTAAAATAAAATAAAATAAAATAAAATAAAATAAAATAAAATAAGATCTCAAAACCTAAGTATGAATTTCAAGGAGAATCCTGGAAAAGAATTGTGTTGTTGGCAATATTATCATAAAAAAGAAAAGAAAGGAAACATTTCTTTAATTGATTAAAGGAAGTCTAAATGGAAGAGAACAGGAAAGTCATGGTGGAACAGTTACTGCGACTCATTACCACTGAGGAAGGTCATTTAAGAAGTATCAGTAAGGTTTTTTAAAGTCCTTCCTCTTTGTAATGCACAGAGCAAAGCTTACAGGAAAACCAACGCTACAAAAATTACAAATGGCCATGCGATTATATGGCACATAGTTGCCAAAGGCATTCAATATAAAGATTTTACAGAGGTGTCAACTGATATATAGCAAACACACAAACAGTGTCGAACGCTGTAAAATATGCAAGGAGACTGGGGCAAAATATTAGGCATATGAATTATATTTTTTGCAATGTAGGCTGAGAAAGCGCTTGCTAGGCACTGTAGTTAAAATGAGCAATAAATACCAGGGTTAATGCTGCCAATGTCTCGTCGAGCAAGGAGGAGGCCGTTTCTGTCTACCGTAATTTGGGTTTCCCAGTCCATGTTTCCAATCCATATTTTGGGTTACAATGTGATCAGACTACTTAAAACAGGTTTCAGATTTCTCTCTGTGTCTCTCTGTCTGTCTCTGTCTCTGTCTCTGTCTCTGTCTCTCCTCTGCTCACTGTGCCATGACAAGCCGTCCCAGTACCAAATGCACTGTACTGATCTCTTGGGGCACCGTGAAGAAACAAGACAGGAAAAGGGAAAAGGTTACATAACAAGAAATAGAGTTTGGGAATTGTTTCCTCATATACATGGAACCAAATGGATCAACTATGAAAAGAAGGTGACCTCAGGTACCCACTTATCCATGACATTTTGATGGAAAAAATATAATAGTAACACTGTTACACTACACTAAGGAATAGTCACGGGATTGGCAATGAATCCTTTCAATGAGTCAACCAATGAACAGGTTGTTTTGTTTGTGGTTTTGTTCCTAACTCAATACGATTATTGTGGGTTAAGCAAGCATCTGCCTTCGGCTCAGGTCATGATCCCAGGGTCCTGGGATCGAGCTCCAACCACATCGGGCTCCCTCTGCCTGCCGCTCCCCTGCTTGTGTGCTCTCTCTTTCTCACTTTCTCTCTTTCTCTGTGCCAAATAAATAAATAAAAACTTTAAAAAAAAAAAAAAAAGAATACCCAACATAAAGTTTTGAGCTGTTTGCTTTGCTGTGAAGTACTTTGCATAATTTGCTGTGCACATAGCTGTTCACCGCAGATGAGGTTTTTTGGAAAAGTCACACATTGCTGGTTCATGCTAGTGTCACTGAAGAGCAGAGGAAGGAGCCGCAGGAGGTGAGATGCTAGTGAGTGGGAACTCAAAAACAAGTTAAACTAGAGCGGGTGGCTCAGTGGGTTAAAGCCTTTGCCTTCGGCTCAGGTCATGATCTCAGGGTCCTGGGATCGAGCCCCGGATTGGGCTCCTTGCTCGGCTCGGCGGGGAGCCTGCTTCCCCTTCTCTTTCTGCCTGCCTCTCTGCCTACTTGTGATTTCTCTCTGTGTCAAATAAATAAAAATCTTTAAAAAAAATAAAAAAGTCAAACGAGGGCAAAAGTAAGCCTTAACAAATATCCTCAGAGGAGGGGCCCATGAGGGGCTCAGTCAGTTAAGTGTCTGCCTTTGGCTCAGGTCATGATCCTAGAGTCCTGGGATCAAGCCCCACATCAGTGCTCCCTGCTGTCAAGGAGTCTGCTTCTCCCTCTCCCTCTTTCTCTCTCTCTCTCTGTCAAATAAATAAAGTTTTTACTATCTATCTATCTATCTATACTCGGAGGCGTCTCTGAGGTTTTGGGGAGAGACACCAGGTTTTCCATCTTAAGTAAAATGGAGGTTTTGGCCCAATTTAGTTTTATTTTTTAAGTATATGACTTCTAACTAACACACAAATTAAAATATATAATATATGCAAAGCAATTAACGTGGTGCCTGGCCCATGGTGATCCCATAATAAATGGTTAGTATTATTACTGTTATTTATTATGATGCTTTTACATTCAAAGTGACAAAGGTTTTCTATTTTTGGTCTTTATCAGGAGGAAGTTCTGGCAATTATACACAATTATCATGGAAAAATAGTCTTGTTGGATGTCGATTACATTTTCCCATTGTTGTAAGCCTGTCACAAACTCCCAGAACTTTTCTAAGTGGGCTTCACTCTTGTCATCTCTGAGCACCTAGGAGGAACTTGTTCTCAAACTCCAAAGAAGAGCAGTTGGAAAAAATGGGTGGGAGCCATTGATGATGAAGGCCAAGTGCTCTTTGGTGAGGAATAGTTGGCTTTTTACCCTTTCCAGTGAGCGAAAGTTACTTGGTGGTACCTTGGTTCAGGACCTTCCTTGTATATGTGTCTTTGTTACAGCCAAGTGGCCCACAAACCTGCCCCCATCCCAGAAAGAAGACAAGGAGATCCAGAGAAGTTGGAGTTCATTCCAAAGAAAATGACCTTTATCCCGGGTCTTACCACAAATTGGAAAGTATCCCATGAGCAAACTTTCCCTTCCTCTAAATTTGAAAGTCTCCTTCACTGACTATCTCTACCCAGAGAAAAAGCAAAAGTGGTAACAGATCTCTTATCCAAAAGCCCTCCCCAGTATATCCAAATCAGGTAGTAGAAATAGCTACCCCAATTACTAATGGAGGAATCACTATTAATTTCCCAGACACTAGGTTCATTTCTTTGGTGATCCCAGCATATCACATATCACATTATCATCATAATTAATGATGCCACATTCTTTTGGCAACTTAGCCTTCCTACAATCTCTCTGCCCAGGCCAAACATTTTCTAACAGGTTCCATATTCATGCATCTGAAATATCATGATGGATTACTGAAAAGCCCAGGAAATACTTGGGGTGTGTGTGTGTGTGTGTGTGTGTGTGTGTGAGAGAGAGGGGGGGGGGGGAGAAGATGACTGGAGACTCCGGACTTGCAGACACAACTTTAAATCACCTTTAATACATGACACCCTATAAGCACCATAAAAAGTCTAGAACTGTAAATAAAAGATAAGATTCAAAACTAGGTGGAAATATAAGAATTTGTTACAAAAATTTGGGCCCCGTATTTCTAAATCTATAGTCCCCTAAAAATGAACAGCCCAAGATGATAGAGGAAAACTTTTCAAATAGAATGATGCCAGATTATCGAAACATATTTAAGTTCCCTAAAAATGTAAACATTAAGATTTAGAGGGCTGTGATTTATTGCTCCAGCCAAAAATTCAATAATACATCACTGCAGACATGAACATGGTCATCAACTTTTGAAGGGTAAAAATTGGATATATGTCCAGGATGTCTAGCGCTTCCCTCCCCTGAGCTCTCCCGCTTGTAGCTGAATAGAAACTTCCCCAACATTCTTTTCCCTCTGAGAGAGGTGAAGAAGTTCTCACTAGAGCACCCATCATGGACTTAGAACCACCTAGGTATTTCAGGTATGTCTGGTTTAGCCTTCATACAGCCCGGTGAGGTAGGCATGACTGGCCCCATCTGACAGGAAAGGAAACCGAATCAGAGAAGTTAAGCAATGGTTCTGAAGTCACACAGGCAGGGGAGGAAAGGGCTGGGGAGTCACTGTCTGCCTTCAAATTTCTGCTATTTTCCTTGCTCCAATCCCTTCCCACATGGATAGGACTCAACATGAAGTTGATTGTATTCTAGTCTAAGCGCCGGTCACGTGTTAACTGTGTCAATTCTCAGGCAGTATTATGTATGATTGATTTACCTCCCCAAAGAGCCTGTGGAATTTTTTATGTTAAAAAGAAAAGATTGAGGAGCACCCGGGTGGCTCAGTGGGTTAAGCATCGGCCTTCGGCTCAGGTCATGATCCCGGGATCCTGGGATCGACCCCACGGAGGGCTCCCTGCTCAGCGGGGAATCTGCTTCCCCTTCTCCCTCTTCTCCTCCCCTGCTTCTGCTCTCTCTCTCTCTCTCTCTCTAAAATAAACAAAATCTTAAAAATGAAAAGATCAAGAGCTCAAAATGTGTCCCTATTCCCTCAAACAGCCTCCTCTACTCTCGAAGGACCACAGAAATCTACTAACGTAAGTAAGATTTTCAGTTAAAAGGGCTCGCCTGTTTCCAATGTTCCCATCAGACCTTTCTGTTCTGATCTCACAGGGACTCCCTCTACACGATTTTCAAGTACCTTCAGAAGAAGCCAGCCATGGAGCTCTAAAGAGAGAGCCCGGTTTAACACTCAAACTTACGGCGGGGAGCGGACCGTTTTCTGTGCAACTGTGTGCAATTCTTATCAGGAGAAGTCCAGCTGCTCCTGGCTAACTAGCTCGCCCAAGCGACTCCCCCGGGCCCCAGCTAGGCGCAACTAAAATCAAATGCAAAAGGCACGACCCCCTCCCCCTCACAGATAAAAGGCAGTGGAATATATAGGCCTCATTTTAATAGGGCCTCGGCTAGGTCTCTGTTTTTTGCACCCACAGCTAATTGAAGGGGCAACCAGAGGAGACACAATTGAACACGCAGTTAAGGAGCCACCTCCCCACCTGGCTTGCACACACAATTAAATATTTGCACCTGCAGTGGCAGTACGTGTGAAAGTTATCCCTGTAATTAGTTGTCGGGGCAGAAAGAGATGTAATTTTAAAAACCCTCTCTAATTCCAATACTTATTTTTAAACAGATATTTCTGTTGAAATAAGGGAACTCCGAACTAGTTAGTGCTTTCAAAAGAAACTATTTCGTACTGAGTTCTTCTCAGGTAACCTACTAAAAATATAGTTTAGTACTTATTTCTTTTTTATTTATTTTTTAACTATCCCCTTCTTTTTTTTTTTAAGATTTATTTATTTATTTGAGAAAGAGAGGGAGCGCGTGCCAGTGCACAAACGAGATTGGGGCAGAGGCAGAGGGAGAGGAATAAGGAGAATCCTTGAGCAGACTTTGCGCTGAGCTGGGAGCCCGATGCGGGGCTGGATCCCAGAACCCTGAGATCATGACCTGAGCGGAAATCAAGAGTCAGCTGACTCTTAGTCAATCAAGGGTCAGCTGACCCTAATGGGCCGAGCCCCCCAGGTGCCCCAGCTTTGTATTATTTCTCTGCACAACCCAGGGGAGTATTCTTTGTATGTTTTTCAGTTGGGTTTGGTATGCAATTTTTCACCATTCATTCTTTCCTTCATTTTTCATTTCATTTATTCAATAAATGCACAGGTCACATCCTATGGCCTGGTCCCGGGCACCCTAGTGTGTCGAAGCTAGCACACCTGTCTAAAGGCTCACAGGCACGGACTAGAGCTAAGGTCGATGCATTTAGCAAATCATTAGAATTCAATATGAGAAGTTCATATATATCACTTATCAAAGGTGATGGTCCATGCAAAATGCCAGGCAGCATTTAGTTCTCCCAAGAAGGTCTTCCAAGGGAATATCTTGAATTTCTTTTTTTAAGACTCAAACATTTGAGTTTCTCGGGGCCCTTGGGTGGCTCAGTGAGTTAAGCGTCTGCCTTCGGCTCAGGTCATGATCCCAGGGTCCTGATTGGCAAGGAGTCGGCTTTTCCCTCTTCCTCTGTCCCTAACCCCACTCATGCACGTGTGCGCGCTCTCTCTCTCTCTCTCTCAAATAAATAAATAAAAATCTTTTTAAAAAGTTTGAGTTTTTCTCCATCAGTGGAAGAATGGTATGGATAACAATCTTGGCAATTACACAGGTTCCTTCTTTGAGAAGATTCTACTGTTTAATTCACTTCAGATGTTGTTTAGCAACATGAAAGAATTGTCTATTTTTTCTACGTACTGTGTCAAGGAGAACGATAAAGGGTTTTAGCAAGTAAAAGTATTGCTGTACTTTGAGACAGGAAATGCCTCTTAGCAATGATGAGAAAGGAACCCCCACCTTTCCCCCTCGAACCCCCCCGCCCCCCGCAAGAGAGATAATGCACCCATGTTTTAGTGACTTCAGTCAGCTTGCATATTATCTGTTTATCCATAGCAGGCCTTTGTATTCCACTTGTTACTCTCACATTCCTTATAGCACTCAAACAATGAAAGAGAATGTCTACAGCTTTAAGAGTAAATCCGCAACATTTAGATTTCACATGGATTGTTCATCTTTTCTTCGCTTTGTATTCGAACTGGTGATTTCCTCCCTCAAAGAACGGACTGCTTTGGCCAGAAGGTATCTTGTCTCCTGATCAGCCGGCTGTTTAGGGGGGACCCGCAGAGATTTTTTTTTTCAGTCCCCAATCTCATGATTATCACCCACTATGGAATTCTGCCCTGAACACTGAGTGTTCGGACCATTGAAAAAGCACTGAGGGGACCCACTCTTCCCAGTGAGGTGACGTGGTGAGTGGGTGGGAGGGCGGTGGCCGGACAGGAAAGCCGAGCGCTGGGCTCAGAGAAGAAGCCGGGGGTGTGGGGGAGGCTGGGAGTTGGGGGGGGGCAGCCTCTGGAGCGTAAAGTGCAGCAGCTGTGGCCTCCCTTTGAGGCTGAGGATCAAGCAGAGAATATGAGATAGGCAAACGTTGGCTTAAACTTTCTTCTCTCTTTGATTGTCCTTGGACATCTGCCTCATCTCCTGTCAAGAATGTCTGGCAGCTGTTAGCCCAGAATAACACAGTTCTGCCGCGCCAGCCGCGACGCTGGGCTCCTAATACTTTAAGCCAACTAGTCTCCGTGATATGCCGGGCCCAATACACGGCTATGCTAATGCCTTGAGCTAACTAGCTTTTTATCGACCCTGGAAAACACAAGGGGACAGTCTTTGGTTTATTTTCCTCACGTGCTAATTGGCTTTAATTGTTGGCCAATTGGATTTCAGGTTCAGAAAAGAGTAGAGTGCACAAAGCCAAACGTTAACTTCAGACCGTGGGAGAGGCTGGCCAGTCCTTTCGGTCTCTAAGGTGGTAGACTTTACGCAGATGACCCCGTCTCCTGAACACAGGGGTCCAAAGGAGGATCCTCTGGGCCATACGGGTGGTTTCTTAAAATTCATACTTGTCGTCAAAGGCCCAAACACCAAGCACTGAAACAGCTTACCATGAGTCGGGAGGAACCTCCTCCAGGTTGGTCCGTCTTCGTAGAAAATGTTCACTACAGGACAAATGTAGGCATATTTACTTGCATCGATGTGCCAAGTTTTTATTTTCGGAGCCTCCCTCCTGTCATGAAGAAATGACCAGTGTGAGAAAAACTGCTGAGTTAAAAATATTAAAAATGCACACTTTTCTACTTGATCCATGAGACTGATAGGCCGTGATGACAAAAATGGAGATTTATTCCACTCACACGCCTCCGTAGGCCCTCCTGAGAATTCACTCAGAGTGAAATAGAAGAACGGAAACCTGGGCTTTCGAAGGAAGGCCCAAATGAAATCGTCCTAGTTCACTGTGCAGGAAGATCGGGACGGACGCCGTCGATAGCATTGATTTATTTCCAGTCACGGCCAGGGACGGTTCCTCAGGTGTTACGGTAAGCTCAATTCACCACCGATAGGGAATGATTTTGCAAAATGCTGACTTATTTCCCATTCTCTGAGTCAAAATGGCCCTCAAGGAGATTACTCACTAATGCCCCCAATTCCCTTTTTCTATATTGGGTCTGAAATGTATCTACAAGCACAAATGTTTCCACAGCTTTGATGGAATTGACCAGTCGGTCAACCAACCACCTGTCAATGCAGTCACAGAATTTTTGACATTTTTGACTGAATCGCACAGGTGTTAGACTCAACCCACTGGTCGACTTCAGAAAAATAGTCGAACCCAGCTTTCATGATTGGGCGAAGTCAGAATCCATACCCTCAATAGTATTCCTCTATGTGCCTTGCTATCTAACACTCTTACCTTCTCATTTTTCTGAAGCTAGAGGCAGAAGCATCATAACTATACATATATTCGTATATGCCTATATATGTGAGGACCTCTGCCAATTCACGGGTTTTGCATTTCTTGTACACAAGTGGCATAGCATTAGCATTTTCTCCTATTACTCTAATTTCAAATAAGACACTTTCGTCACCTATCAATTGATTCCACAACTACTTTTCATTGCTAGCCCTCATCTAGCAAAAAGGATGGCAAGGGCAAGGTAATTATCGCTTGGCAGGCCGGGCAGAAGATTCCAGGCCACGTGGAGTCCCTTCAGCTTTTCTTTTTTTTCTCCCTGAAAGACTTAGGAAGTTCAGAAATAATATATTATGAGTGTTGGTCATGGCCTATCCCCACCTCCCAGCTCCCCCAGGAATTGAATCACCTTGAGAGCAGAGAATCTTTGTTTATTTTCCCAATGGTCTCCAAATGCTTAGGGCTGTGCCTAGTACATCACATCTAGACCCCTGGCTGTGGTGCTTGAGGATTCAGGACCAGCAGTGTTCACTGTAATGGGTTGGGTCAGGGAAGCCCATTCTGGCACTTACCATTTTTATCTCAACTCCTTCTTTCCCTCAGCACTTTCTACTTGCTTATCTTGAATTATTTGCCCTGCTCTGCATTGCACTGATGACAGTATTTTATCTTTTTTTCCCCCTAGACTGTGAATTTTCCCACTATGGACAGTGCCCTTAGGGTAGTCAATTATGTGCCAACCAGAAGACCCTACAGATGTGGACAAAGAGACACATGTATGGAATTGAGAACGTAGTCACTTATGGATGAAACAGCAGTATTCACTACTAATGATCAAAGCTTATTAGAAAAAACTTCTTGAACTTGACTATCTCCCACAAACCACTCATAGGCAGTTGAGTTTGGACAGGTGTGGGGAGAAGCGAACGTTACCGTCCAAGTAATTAGAAAAGAGGCGTATTGTAATTCATTGGTGGTCTTGATCAGAACTCAGAGTTAGTATCCTTCACTGATATTAAAGAAAATGTTCTTAAAAACATGTATCAGTATCATCATATGCTCCTCATATTAAGGCCAGGTAGTCTTAGAACATATAGTGTCTTTGACACAGATGTAGTGAAAAGAAGGGGCACATGCACCCCAGTGTTCATAGCAGCAATGTCCATGATAACCAAAGTCTGGAAGGAGCCGAGATGCTCTTCAACGGATGAATGGATAAAGATGATGTGGTTCATATACACAAAGGAATATTACTCAGCCATCAGAAAGGATGAATACCCAACTTTTGCATTGACGTGAATAGAACTGGAGGAGATTATACTGAGAGAAATAAGTCAAAGAGAGACAGACAGTTATCATAGGGTTTCACTGACTTGTGGAACAGAAGGAATAGCATGGAGGACATTAGGAGAAGGAAGGGAAACATGAAAGGGGGTGGAAATCAGAGGGGGAGACGAACCATATGAGACTGTGGATTCCAAACAAACTGGGGTAACCGAGTGATGGGTATTACAGAGTGCACGTGCTGCGATGAGCCCTGGGTGTTACACACAACTAATGAATCATTGAACACTACATCGAAAACTAATGACTTACTATGCGGTGGCTAACCGAACATAGTATAAAAAATAGAATGTATACTGCCTTTAACAAAGGGCGCTGCTGAGGAACCATGCAAAGCCAGCTAGTTCTCACAAAGAGCATTTGTTTGAACAAGATGCTTCCATCTCTTTCAGAGGACGACTGGTTTTTTTTGTTTTGTTTTGTTTTTTCCTGTCGCTCTCTCTGTAATCTGTCCAGTGGCATCATTCCATAAGTCACCTGGCCAGGGGACAGAAAGCCAGACACACTAGGCCATCATTTTGACATTTTGTATGGACTGGAGACCCATCATTTCCAGACTCTTCATAAGACCAGTTACGTCTGCTTGTCACCCTCATTTTCCTTGAAGAGTAAAATCCTCCTCAAAAACTAACTGATATGATGAGTGACACTTGGACTGGATGTCAATTTACAGCCTGAGAAACCATTCTCAGGTGAAATATGATTACCGCAAGCCCTGAGAAGATCTCCAACTGCTTATATTTTCTCTTGCCCGGGACTGCCCTAAAAACCAGCTTCATTCTTTTTCACAGGTTGTCCTGAGAAGTCTTCTTTCCCCAAGCCACTTAAAATAATTATACACAGAAGAGCGCTTTAATTAAAAAAAAATCTTGATTCTTAAATATCTAGAGTTCTTGACCTATGCTAATAAATAATAATAGATACTGATTGTGGAATATACTACTTGCCGGACTCAGTGCTGAGCGTGTCCCCTCCACTCAACTCTGCTGATGGTCCTACTCAAAGTATTTTTTCACCTCATTCCTCATGATCTCTGGGATGCCGGCTTCACCAGCACCAACATGGGCACCCATCGCCATAACCAGGGTCTCATAGGGGTAAAAGGCTCAGGAGACAAGGTAAGGTCAACATTCAGAGCCAGCAGCCAAGAAAAACTCAGGGCCCTTTTCTCCAAGACAGAGTTGTGTTTTCAAAACAGAGTCAGGGCAAGACTGGCATTGAGTTCAAGAAGCGTGCAAATGGGGCATGAAACTGAACTTGGAGTTAAGAATTTGAATCTTCTCTCTGCCCTTATCTCTAGCTTTAAGCCAGTAACTTACCCACTCTCCTCTATCGTCTTTTTTTTAATGAAGGGGTTTTTTTGGGGTGCCTGGGTGGCTCAGTCTGGGAGGCATCTGCCTTTGGCTCAGGCCATGATCCCAGAGTCCTGGGATCGAGCTCCGAGTCGGGCTCCAAGATCAATGAGGAGTCTTCTTCTCCCTCTGCCTCTGTTCCCATCCCCACCCCTTGTGCTCTCTTTCTCTCTCAAATAAATAAATAAAATCTTTAAAAAAAATAAATGAACAGATTTTTCTATTGACTTATTGGGAATATCAATAAATGAGAAGAAAAGTTATTAGAGAGTCCCTGCCCTATCGGTAGTGCAATCATTTCCCTCCCCTCCTATCCCCACGTGTCTTCATGAGAAGTCATGAAAGCAGCTGGGAAAGCCGGTCCAGGCTAGTTACCAGCCATGTGTCATGGTGCCCGACATCATCGGTGCTCCGTGACTGATGGATGATCATTTAAATAAAATAACGGTCTGGGACCGTCACCCTACGCCGGTGCTAAGACATTTCACTCTTTCCATATTATTGGTCCTGAACCCTCAGAAAATGCTGTGAATGCTTTCTATTTTAGAAGGGAATATAGGAATTCATCAAAGTAGAGAGACTGACAGATAATTTGATTCAGTAACAAAGATCGGGATTGTTTTAGTATGGGCCGTTTGCACTTCCATATGTGAAATGCCCGAAGAGATTGATTCTGAAGCATTTTTCTGGATCAAACAGCACGCAGAGTTAGCATCTCTCATCTAATACCAAGCCACTGGTGCTTCTGAAAAGAAAAACAATTGTTTTCAAAGCTCACAATCATACATGATCCTGGGCTCCCTAGCTGCAAGAGGCTTGTGTTTTCAACACAGTGATTTTTTTTATTTCCTTCTTGGTCTACTGATATATTGCATGTGAAAGAAATGCAAAGGGATGAACCTTCCAAAAAATATCTTTCCAGCCCAACGTGGAAGCCGGCTCAGCAACACAGCTGTTATGGGGCAAGGCCTCCATTCTGGGCTCCCCTTACCTCAGGCTCCTCTCTCCCCCTCGATCTCTTGGAAATATCTTGTCCTCCCAGGTGGGTCATTTTCCTTTGAAGACTGGTGCTTGGAGGAGGGCTCTGGAAAGCCTCCTGCTATCTGTTTCTCTCTCTGTTCAAGGCAAGACCACCCAGAGGTTTGCCTGGAGCAATATTACAGCAGCTCTCGGACGTGCAGCTCAGAAACTAGCCCAAACTGTGCAGTGAAGCTGATGAGCGGCCCAGCTGAGGATAGGGAAGAGGGTTAGTTTGGACAGAGTCACCGGAAGAAGGGAGGATATCACAGCCCTGCAGACCCATCTCTCTGTCCCCTTCCCCAATATTGAGCTCCATGACTAGGTGGATTTCCAACAATTTATGCCAATAGATCATTTCTCTTGCAAACATTCCCCATTACTCTAATTCTTATTACAAACCCCCTAATGCCAGCTGCAGCGTAAGTTTCTGCCGGTCTTTCATTTATAATGAACACGCATTATCTCCGTGACCCCAAAAGAGAATCTTCCAAGACAGATGATGTTTGCCACTCTCTACAGAAACTTCCCTGGTGGGAACTCCTCACTTGCAGTGAGTTTTTCTCATTGCTCTACCTCTCTTCTGTCACCCTGCCTCTGCCCCACAGGAGATTTCCTCTTTTCCATTACTTAACTCTCTACCCGAGTAAGCAAGACAATTCCAAACTAATTGATAATCCAGATGCTTCTTTGTTGAGCAGGATCATGTCTCTCTGTAGTTGGCTTGCTGGTGACTGTTCCCCTCCCCCTACCCAGGGTCCACATTTCATTGGCAGGAAACACTCCTTTAATTTTGTCTTGGGCTGTTTCAGTGAATTTCCAAAGTTATGGGAGCGCAAAGCCACAGTCTTTGCAAGCCTGAATCCGATGAGACTGCCATAAGCTCACTGGTGGAAAGCTCGCTCCATCTGAAGCCCCTCTCCAGATGCACGTGTCCAGTATGCACTGAAGGTTCCTCAGTGACTTTCGGGGCCCCTTCCTCACCCCTTTAGCTACTGGATTACCAAGTCTCGCTGCACCATTCTTCAGTCAAGCAAAGCTTGTAGACAATCTGATAGAGTGTGCCAGAGGTGTGTGTCTTATCCGAGACTACACAAGGCATGTTATGATTAGCGTGAGTGAGGAGAGGGTTTTCCACTCCTCAGAGGCTATGACTGAGACAGATGGGATTGCTCACTCTCTCTCTCACTCTCCTGGTCTGTAAGAGCCCAGTGTATGTTCCATTCAAGATCTTGGGAACAGTTCTCTAACTGAGGACTCAAAGGGATGGACCCTGGTCTCCTATGAAGCGATTATACAAGGCAGGATAGAACAAAGAGGTGCAGACTGAATTAAGAGCATGAAACCCTAGAGATCAGGGAGGTTGCCTTGGCCTTGACACCCCTGATATTTTGGACTGGGTAATTTTTTGTGGTGGGGACTGTCCTGTGCATCACTGGATGTTTACCAGCATCTCTGGGCTCGATCCACTGAATGCCAGTACATCCACCCCTAGAGGCAACAACCAAAAAGTTCTCTTGGCATGACTGAATGTCCCACTACGGATCAAGAGAGATGAGGGCGAATTTTAAAGTGAAGGAAGGCTGACTCTGTGGCAGAGAGTAAAAAAGCATATCTCAGGCAAGATCATCAGCAGGAACGAAAGCCCAAAGGGTCCCAGTGCCTGTCACATAACGCACGCCTCCGTAGTCCAGCATTCAAGGAATCTGGTGATTGACCGCAACCTGGCTGTTCAGACTCACAGTTCGGCCCCTCGCCCAGCTCCCACTCCAGCCACACCTCACAAATCACCACTGCAGTGTTCCATCCCCCCATTTCAGGCAGTCCCGTGATCAGTCGCTCGTTTCATTCATTTCTTTCATTCACAAAAATTTCTTCTCTTTCCCTGAGCTACCACGAAGGACTCTACTAACCATTAAGACCAAGGCGTAACTCAGACAGAAATTCCTACATGAAGCTCCACACAGTCCCCAGGTCCGTGTTTCCTTTAACACTCTCTATGTTGGTCCTTACCGCCCGTCTATCTTCTTCCCAAGGGGGCTCCAGAGCCAGAACTATGTCTCCTGTTCATCCCCGAAACCCAGGTAAATGACATCCTGCTCTATAGATAATACGCCCAACGTGAGCGCTCTTGGAAGGGAAGAGTGGCAGAGGTAAATATGGTTCGAAAGAACTCAATTGTCGGTGTACATAAAAAAGCCATCCACTCATTCCACAAATATTTGTTGAGCAATTACTGTATGTGGGCATTGCGCCAGCCGCCGTGGCTCAGACGGTGTTCAAGAAATTGATTCTTGTGCTTAACTGTCTAAGTGGGGAAGAAGCAGATAATAAACATTTTTCATACAATGTTTACATCAGGAAGAGCACAATAATAACAAGATAGTCACTATGATTGATAAAGAGTGGTGGGCTGGAGCTAGGATGAACGTAATGGTCCAGAGAAGTTTCTTGGAGTCCTAATAACTCAAAGATGAAGAGGATTCAGCGGTGTTAAGGACGGGGCTAGGAACATTGCAGAGAGAGGAAAAGTAAGTGAGAAGTGCATGGAGTGGTAAATGGTTCACTTTAATTAAAAAAGAGAAAAGAGGCCAATGAGTTAGACTATGTGAATGATGGGAATTAAGGTGGGACAGGAAACGAAAAGAGACAAAAATACTTTTAAGTAGTAGCAAAAGAGGAACCACCAAGAAGCCCAGACTAGACACACACACACACACACACACACACATAACTTATATATGTATAACTGATGTAGGATATGTACATATCAGATATATATAATTAAATCTATATTATATTGTATATATTTTACATTATATTAATATAGTATTTTAATATAATATATTTAATATATTAAATATATAATATACATATATGTATTATATTAAATATATAAAATATATATTAGAAATATAACAAAATATATACTTATATAATTTAATTTATGTAATGTAGTAATTATATATCATTAAAATCATAATCATAATCTTTAGACATCTGAAAATAATAATATTATAAGCTATAGCATTCAAGCTTGTGACTTACCTTATTGAGTTTCAATACCTGTAAAGGATGGGGATTATTATTTCCTTTTTCTTTCAATTAGGAGACCATGAAAGTTACGTAATTTCCCCACGATCATATAATTAATGAGTGACAGAGTCAAACGTCAGACCCACATCTGCTCCCACCCTGTATGTTTCTAAAAGTTATTAGAAACAAAATAAATGGATTATTTCCCTCCAGAACACAGCACTTTCCTTGTTGTTTTAGTAGAGCTAATGGTTACATTAAAAATAAATAAGTAAAATAGCATAACTGACCATGAACCGCCAAATAGATTCATAGATGAATTAAGGATTCATGCATTTACAGTGACTTTAGTTATGCTTTTGATCACAAACATCATAATATAGAAGAGCGTTACTACCGGCACTATCCATTTTCCTCTCCATGATTGTGGAAATCAGGATCCTCGGTTCAAATGGTTTGAGGTGTGGAAAAATTCATAGGGACTCACTAACACTTTCAATGGTGACCCTGTGGGAACGTCTAGAACAGTGACAAGACCAATGACCAAAAGGAAAATCCCACCCCGATAATGGTCACAGGAAAGGAAGAGAGACCAGTCGCACGGGATGCCCTGTAAATACTTGAAATCAATCCAGTTACATCGCTAAGGAGTGACTCCTAAAAAGATTCTTTCCACCATGTTCAAGTAAAGACCGGAGCTTGAGTTTCCATAAAGGAGAGATCGCCTGGTTTGGGTTTAGATACATTTGTATTCCAGAGGGCATCTCACAATATATCCTGCTTTGCAGCAGCCATAAGACCAGGCTGGAAACAAACACCAAGGGTTGGGATCCTATTTACGGCTTGCTGGGATGCCCTCCCCAAATCTTCCTTCCAGAATGACTTCAGAGACAGCTCCAAATATCAGCTGCATCCTAACACGTTGTACCACTGAGTCGGAGCCAGCGGACGGGGGCCGCTAGCATTCCTCTATGTGGTGGTCTCTTCAGGAAGGCATTGGATTACATCGCCCAGCGGCCACCAGCTCTTCCTTTGGCCTCAGCAAACGTGGTGGTGGTGCCGTTTTTTTTCCGACACAGCAGGCCCCACTAGCGCCTCTTTGGCTGCTGGGGCGGAATCCCAGGAGTCAGGGGGTGTGGGGCCCAAATTGATAACTGTGTCCATTGACTTTCCATTCCCAATTCCACCTCTTTCATTATGTTGGAGAGCTTTGTCCCGGAGAAGGAGATTATGCAGTGGACGGCAGAAGAGATGGAACTTCAGAAAGATAGAGCGCACAAAAAAGTGTGACAAATTGCCATGACAGGACTGGGATGGTCGCTTGTGATGGAGTGAAATTAAATCCCCCACCAAACAATACTGCTTTATTCTGTGTCTATGGGGACCCTTGTTGAGCCTAGATTGAGAGAGAAAGTCAGAAGAAGAGCATAAAAAAGATGCACTCACACAGTCAAAAAAGATATTTTTTCCACATTCATCGCAGTGACTTTCTTCCACAAAATTGCAATATAAGACACATCTGGATATGCGGCAAATGTCTTGACATCCTGCAGCCCTTCTGGAAGAGCGTGGGACAGTCTTGGTCTCTCCCTAATACTTATACTAATAACCCTGAGGTTAAGATGCAAAGCCAAATTCTTTCTCACGTTTATGGTCTTGATTCACACCGTTTCCGAGGATCCGTATTAGAATCCTTATTCCAAATAAAAAGTAGCATTGGTGCATTAGGTCTTTGTTTCTCTAGGCATGTCATGGGCCCTGTTCGCCCAGCACCGGCTTTTCACTTTAGGGTTTATTACAGGATCCTAAGGAGAATTGTTAATTTGTGTTTCTACCGACCATAAATGTTTGGTCATGTGAATTCAGAATTGCCGGCCTCACTGAACTCAGAGCAGAGAGAAATTCCTGGGTACTTGATCATGAATCCCACCTTTTAAAGTCCCCAGGGCAACTGCCCTAGCTCACTTCACAACATTATGCAGAAAGAATCAGACAATATATCTCCCTTTGTGTCTGGCTTCTTTTATCTAGAATAATGTTTTCAATGTTCATCTACCCTGTACCATGAAACAGTATCCCATTCCTTTTTATGGCTGAATAGCATTCCACTGTGTGTGTATACCACATCTTGTTTATTGCCCATCAGTTCGTGGACATGTGGTGATTTCCATTTTTTGGCTATTACGAATAATCTGCTTGAACATTTGTGTACTCGTTTTTGTTTTTTTTTTTAACATACATTTTCACTTTTTGGACGTATAAGCCGAGGAGTGGAGTTCCTGGGTCATGCGGTAATTCTACGTTGAACATTTTGAGAAACTGGCCAACTGTTTTCCACAGTGGCTGCGCCATTTTACATTTCCACCGGCAAAGTAATGTGCGTTCCAAATTCTCTGCCCCCTCACCGACCCTTGTTATTTTCTTGGTTTTTTATTGCCATCCTGGTGGGTATGAAGTGGTATCTTCTTGCAGTTAGAATTTGTATATCCCTGATGGCTGATAATATTGAACATCTTCTCATGAGCTTATTGGACGTTTGTATACCTCTTCGGAGAAATGTCTTTTCAAGTCATTTGCTCATTTTAAAGATTGAGTTGTCTTTTTAGTGTTGAGTTGATGCATTTTGACAGGACAGTGATAAACACTCCGGAAGATCAACATTGTCAGACAAAAGTAGCCAGTAGCAGAAATTAGACTATTTTCATTGTGAACCATGGCACACAAACCTCATTTGAGACCTTGCTCTGTCATTCAGAGGCCAGATGAGTTCAGTCAAGTTCCTGGTCTCATTAGTCTTATAATATGACAAATATGAGCCTGGTGGGGGGTAATGTACATACCGCTAATGGTACCATGGCTGACATAGAGTGGTCAATTGCAAGTTGATACATGGCTTGCATATTCAATTTGCCATTATGGTTGGAGCCAGTGAAAGAAAGGGATGAAGATATTCATGAAGAAAGCCCCTTCTGGGCTAAGGTGTAAAGCAACCCCAAGATCAAGACCAAACACATTCTTGATAGAATCGTTGTTTCTGCACACCTCTCCATTGGAGGAAACTGAAGCATTAATCCCACTGCCTTATGTCCTCAGGGAGCAGCAGCAACCAAGAGCTCACTCAAAAAACAAACAAAGAAACCCACACTAAACTTGGAGTGGGAATTTTGGAGAGTGTTTTAACCAAACATTGTTGGCTTTTGCTATTCTATAATTCAAGCAGTCACGTGATAAATATGTACTCAGCAGCCACTCTATGCTAGCCACCTGGAGGTAAGAAAACATGGTGCTTGCCCTCAAGGAGAAGTGGAGATGAGATAAGAAATGCCAGAATGAGCACTCATATCATTGCCCTAGAGGCATAGATCCACTGGTAGGCTCAGCTGAACTGGTCATTAATGGGGCGCCTGGGCGGCTCAGTCAGTTAAGCGCCTGCTTTCAGCTCAGGTCGTGATTCCGGGCTCCAGGGATAGAGCCCCACATAGGGCTCCTCGGTCAGTGGGGAGCCTGCTTCTCCCTCTTCCTCACCTTCTTCAGCTTCCCTTGCTTGTTCTCTCTCTCTCTCTCAGTCAAATAAATAGATCAATCAATCAATCATTCAATAGGGTGCCTGGGTGGTTCAGTCGGTTAAGTTTCTGCCTTCAGCTCAGGTCATGATCCGATGGTCCTGGGATCAAGTCCCACATCAAGCTCCCTGCTCAGTTAAGAGTCTGCTTCTTCCTCTGACCCTCTTATGCTCTCTTTCTTTCTCTGTAATAAAATCTTTAAAATTCATTCATTCAATCATTCATTCATTAAATTTCTGCAAAAAAAAAGAAAAAAGAAATGGTCATTAATCAAGAACTCTTCAGGTAAAGAAATGCTAGCCTTATGGTATCAACCAGTTTAACTAAATATGCCAAACAAACAGTTGCAGAAAACAATCTTTTGATCATTTTCTTCATGAACAATTGCCGGTTTTGCTTTGGATCTGTGGCTTAGAAAACATATGGTAGTTTAACTCTACTCATATATCATAAAAGAAGTGTCAAGACACTCCACACTATCATTGCTCTCTTTTGTTTGGATTTGATCTCTTTTCTTTAGTTAAGGAATATAAAGTTAACGATAAAGAAAAATCGTAACATCCCATTGTGGAAACAACTCAACCACCACTTAATTGATTTCAAGGGATCAGTTCCTCCAAGGAGTAAGAAAATACCAAAGTAAAAGAGTCAATTTACTAGCACATGAATCGTGTTCAGTAAAAGTTTAAAGTACCTCTCTTTTGGTTTTAGTCTGTTCGCTTAGATCTACAAGTTAAGTCTGGGAAACTGGGACATGGAAATTGTCACCAGCGATTGTTCTGGAGACTTAAAAGCTGAACCAAAGATGGGCTTTTAGTTTTTTCTATGCACTCAGCATCTGTCATTAGGGTATCTGGATCTAGGGATGCTTCGCCCCTCCCCCTTTCCTGCCTTCCCTTCCCCAACGTACACCCACAGAAAAAGTCGAAAGTGAGTTCCAGTTGTTTGAAAAAACAGCTAGCCAGCCAGGCACAGTACCGTGCTGTGCATCATGAAGTAGATAATTTCTGTCTCCTAAGAGTCACCTTCCCAGTTTGGATGGACACGGTCACTGTGACCTTGACATTTTTTGGCTTATTTGAATGCAACCGTAGTTCAAGCTGAGAAAGTTTTTAGATACCCGTTCCCCGACTGGTTTCCCCGCCTTGGTTTCGTCCTCCCTCCCCGAGCACACCGCAGCTTCAGTTGCCATGGCCAGACTTTAAAAAACATTTCAGACTTAAAAGGTTAAGATCTAAGGGCTGCTGATTTTATCTGGGCTTTTAACTAACACAGGCAGGTGGATTAAAGATATGTGTACAATCCCTACTCCAGACACTTGGGTAAATATGCACAAGTGCTGGGGCAGCCGAAGAAGCAATCCGATGTTATTGTCTATTAATTCCAAAGTGGAGATTAAAGAAATCAGTAGTGTAAATATCAAAAAGGATTTCCACTTACATATAAGAACATGACTCAAGCAGACTGAAGCTTGACTCAAGCTCCAAATTATATGAAGTCTTTTGCTTTAAGAAAAGTGTGAATTTGTTTTGCTTGAAATTTGCATTTTTTTTTTTTTTGGTCTTTCTTTGTCTGCAAAAAAGGGTGCTAACCCAACCAAGAATTCCATTCACATGGTAGTAATTTGTGCTGCTTATGGTTTCCATGTCGTCTTACCACAATAACAGATATATTTGCCAGAGTTGTAATGTAGAGTCACAAATCTTTTGGTCTCCCTTTATGTAACATTTCCTAGAAATGCCAAAATACGGGGTGAGGGAAACTGTGTATCAAGTTGAGAGCATTTCTAACTTTAGACCGCATAAAATCCCCACCTAGTTTGGCAGACGTTCCCTCGAAATCTCCGAATCCAAGCTGAAGTTAAGCCACCGTTGTGCTCCCCACCAATGAACAGTGTCTGATGGCTGGAGACATTAAACACGAATCCAGAGATTTTCCAGCCTGCGCAAGCGAGCCGGGATGGGCATTCCAAAGCCGTGCTTCAGGGAGGGGGATGCCAATTAAATCGCAGGTGCCCCAATTTCCACAAAAGTCATCAAGAATCGCCACTAGCTTTTATTGTACAATATGTACATTTAAAAAACATGCACAGGCTCCCATGGCTTTTTAATCTGCCCAGTCGCCCAGCCAACGCTGTAGGGAAAGAGTTTCAGAATTGTCAGAAATCGGAATATCGGAATAAGAGGTGAATTTTCCGCCCTGTGTTTCGAGACCCCCGACCACAGATCTCAGGCCATCTTGAGGTGATGCCCCACCCCCGCATTCCGTGTCGTCTAATGGGACCCTCAGCCACGCCTTAGCTCTCTTGTGAGGGATTACGCCAAACAGAAGACAAAGAAAAACAATGCACTATCAAAAACGCCCCACACTATGGTATAGAAAACATCACTATAAAATAGCCAAGCGGCCAGTTTTAACAAGATACCTGGTCAACTCAGTGAAAAATATGATTTAACATATTAAATAAGAGATTTGATTCATTGGGCATGACTCAGAGCAAAGATCAGAGACCATTCACCAAAGGAATGCCAAGTGTCTGACCCACATTCATCGAAAGTGCGGGAACTGGGAGGAAGGAAATGAAGGAGCGGCGCCTGCCCTTTAGAAGAGGCCGTTAGAAATCTTCCCCTGACAACAGTATTATTTCTAGTTAGAGTCCGGTGTGGACGAACATGGCCACTGGTTCTCATTTTAATTCTAAAGGCTTCCCTTTTTGCTCTGAGACTAGCTGATCATTTCTTCACCGTTTGGCAGAAGCAACTCTCCCACAATGAGCACGGACTTTTCTGCAGAGCGGTCAGTTGGGATGCACAGCCCTGAAGAAAAGGAAGTTTAGATTAAGAGTTAGAGAGGTGGGGGGGAGGGGGATGTTCATCTGAAGCAAGAATGCTTCCAGAAACAGGAGGCTTGGGTAAGGTGTAACAATAGGGGGCTTTTCTGAAGGGCAAGAAAGGGACAACAGTGGGCAGAAGGGGAGCCAGGAGAATTCCCAGGATTACTTCCCTCTACACTGACATTTTGCCCAAGATTTGGTTCCATCAAAAATCATCTAGAGCGCACCTGGTGCTTCAGTTGGTTAAGCATCTGCCTTTGGCTCAGGTCATGATCCCACTGTCTGGAGATCGAGTCCCGCATAGGGCTCCCTGCTCAGCATGGAGTCTGCTTCTCCTTCTTCCCCTGCCCCTTCCCCCTGCTCATGTTCGTTCTCTCTCTCTCTCTCACTCTGTCTCATATGAGTAAATAAAACCTTTAAAAAAATCATCTAGCATTCTGCCAATTAATCCCATACGCTCTTCTAATGACCGAGTCAGAAACAAATATTAAAAACCCGATCAACTGTATTAACATTCGCATTTTCAACTGTTCACATGCAACTTAGCACAGTCGTTATTCAACGCAACTCAGGACCACTAACTTGTCAAGGAACTAGACAAATTTCTGACCCTGGCACATGAAGAGGTTTATCTCAGATTCTTTGAACTTTGGGGAGGAGGTAGGCTGCACGTAACTCAGCAGGGAGCTGATTCTAGAAAGAGGGAATGGTAGGCACACCTCAAAAAGATTCCCCTGGAAATCAACCCATGCACCATCTTTGTAAAGCTTGCCCTGAATGTGGCAAGCTACATGGCTGAATCCTGGGGAAACTCTAAGGAATCCTGGGGAAACTCTAAGGAAGTCAAGTGCCCAACCCTTAGCATCTCTTTCTGGAAACATGAGTCCTATTTTCACCTTTACAAGATTAACAGAAAAAAAAAACCCTCAATGAAAAAATATAACTGAAAATGTTCTCAGTTTAATATCCTACTCTAAAGAACACAGTATTATTTGTACTTTATTCAAGCGCATATTTTCTTGTTTTTAATTTTAATTGGGCATGTTTTTATATTAAAGCAGAAAATACATTCATTGTGTGTCTTTGGCATCAAAAACTAAAAATTGTTTAAAAAAACAAGACATATTAAGCGACTCCCTTGTTTTTGTGCAGACATTTCGAATCTTTTTATGGAAAGTTGTATTTGGAGTCCCAGTTGAGATCTACTCATTAACACTCAATCGCAAAATAGGAGACCAAAAAAAAAATAATGTGGGATTTCAATAGTTGTTACTTTTCTCTGGGACTTTCCCTGAGTTTCTGATACAGGAAGAAAAAGCAAATGATGAAAATACCATTCTCAGAACTCTTAGGATGTTTGGGGGAGAGTATCTGGGGTGGGGAGGGGTGGGGAAGAATGGTGAAATCAGTCTTTGTGACAAATGATTAATAGTTCAAAGTCCTGATGGCTTTTCTATGAAGAACAGACCCAAGAAGAACAGTACGAAACAAAACAGATATCCTCAATTAGCTTGTCCACACTCTTTTTGGGGTTCTGAAGGAATATGCTCTCAAGGTCAAAGGGCGTCTCAAGCCCCATGCTCTCGGTGCACCCCCCCCAACACATTTGGGTGTCTCTGGTTTCCAGAATCCAAGCACCTGGATTCTGTTTGGTAATTGAACCTCTGTTACCAGCAGGCAGAGGCTTTGTTATAGAAAGAGGGATGTGTGTGGGCAAAACCACAAAGGTGAAAGACCCCTCCTTTCTAGTCATGCGCCCCTTGCACATGTCTTTTAACCTTTCCCAGCCTCGGTTTTGATATCTGTAAAATGGAAACAATATCGTGTTCTAGGATAACGTTTGCCTATGAGACTGTATTGAAGCCTGAGAGGCTCTACCTGCATAGACTGAACTTTTCCTGTTCCAGTTTTCTCCCTCCGCTCCTCTGTTTAGTCCTCACTTGTCCATGCCTCAACAGAAAACTCAGGACCTAGGTTCCATAGTCCATTCAATTCCATAGTCTTCCATCTTGAATTCTTTCCCTGGTCTGCCTCTCAGCTGTACCAGGAGCTCCCACAAGCAAACCGGGTTCAAAGGAATTCAGTGAGCTATGAAAAGACAATTTTAAAAAAATGAAGTGAAGTAAAATAATGAAAGTAGTACCCGGGTCGGCACGAATCTCCAAACCAAACCATAACCTCACCAATGTCCCTGAAATTCAACTCACAGTCCATGAAAAGACAGAGCTTTCCTGCAAAACAGGGGTCGACTCCAAAGGCAGACCATGCGTTATGCAAAAACCAAACAAATTTCAAGTCTCCAAGTTAGCTGGAAATCCAACTCAATGGCTGGAGAAATAAGCTATGCTAAAAATCAGGGACCACAGAAAAGCAAACAAACAAAAACTTCCCGGTGCACCTGCTGGAGACGCTGTGGCGTGGGCTCCCCGTTTCAACCCTACCCTATATTGGATACGGTGCTATTGCAGCTGTGGGACCCGGGTGGCTTATTTAAGTGGCTCCAAATGCCTGTCAGTGTGGCAACCAGCTGAATACATAAAACAGGCTCTCCAAACCCTTTATGGCCCAGGGTCAGAGTAAATGGAATAATAAAATCCAAATGCTTTTGTCTCATTTTCCATCACCCAACCGTTCTGCATAAATCTGCAGCTTCGCAGTGACCTCCGTGTTCCGTGCGGGATGAGGCCGCGGGTCGGAGATACATTTGGTCTGCATCTTGGGTCTTTAAAAGCTTTTTCCAATTAATTTTAACTGGCTTCCATAAGGATCAAGTACAGCTTCCTCCCTCCTGCCACCCCTTCTCTCCCACCTTTTTAACCAGCCGAGTGACAGAATGCTCTAGAGTAATATAAAGGTATCAACCCTATTATGCTTTGAATCACCAGAGACAACATATGATTCCAAGCCCCGGAAAGACTGAAAGGAGCAAAGGACCCTTGTTTCCAAAGCACGGAGATAGACTCGTACTTTATTCGGCAGCCTCACCTCCAGCGGCTGAGCCTCTATCCGAAGAGGGAAAAATATTATGAAACCCTGAGACCGTCCTAATTTGAATTCCGGACCTTAGAGTATTTGTCCTTGGAGTGAACCAGAGAAGTCTCCTGTCTGATTATTTGTGTGGTGCGGGCATCTGGAAGCCCGGGAGTAAAAAAGGCATCCTGCCTGCTAGTCTTGTCGCCTTGGCGCTCCGGAAGATGCAGACGAAGGAAGGAGGAGCAGATGACCTGGGTCGAGCAGCAGAGAGCAATGGAAGAAGAACCCCTGACCCAGAGCCTTTTTCCTGCCACTGCCGTCAGCAGCCCCGGACGCGGAGGAAGAAGCAAGTAGCATCGGAATAAAAGCACCAGGAGGCTTATTTATTTTTATTCACCAGAGAAGCTCAGTTTCATGCTGCCCATCTATTTATTATGTGACTTCCTTGTGCCAGCGAGGATAAAGGAGGCAAACCTAAATAAGACCCTATTCCAGTTTTCCAAGGGTTCCCAAACTTTCTGGGGGAAGGCGCCTAGCAGACAAACAAGATTCATCTGGAAAAGTGTCGAGGGAGGGGAGGCTTGAAATAAGAACTTTGAATCCCGGGGCGCCTGGGTGGCTCCATCGGTTAAGTATCTGCCTTCGGCTCAGGTCATGATTCCGGGGTCCGGGGACGGAGTCTCCCTTCGGGCTTCTTGACCAGTAGGGAGTCCGCTTCTCCTTCTCCCTCTGCTCAATCTCTCTCTCTCTCTCTCTCTCTCTCTCGCTCACTCTCTCTCTCAAATAAATAAAATCTTTTTTTTTAAAGATTATTTATTTGGCAGAGAGAGAGAGAGAGAGCGAGAGTAGGGTAGAGGGCGAAGCAGGCCCCCCGCTGAGCAGGGAGGTGGAGGTGCTCGATCCCAGGACTCTGGGATCATGACCTGAGCTGAAGAAAGCAGATGCTTAACCGACTGAGCCACCCAGGTGCCCCTAATAAAATCTCAAAAACAAACAAATAAACAAACAAAAAAAGAAAAAACCTTTGAATCTTTTGCTCTGGTCAGCAATTTAGGCTCCCTAATCACTTCCCTGGATTCTGCCCTTCATCCTTTCAGGCTGAACATTTTCCATTCCCATGCTGCCTCTGTTCTGCCCCTTTCCTTCCTGCCTTTCAAATTTTTATTCCCCTTTCTTACATTTGTCCCTGCTTTTTCACCATTTTTTTGTCTCTGGAAATACAAGGAATAGATGTATTTTTAAAAGATTTTATTTATTTGTTTATTTAGTTAGTTATTTATTTAGAAGAGAGAGAGTGCAAGTGGGGGGAGGGAGAGGGATAGACAGACACGCTGCTGAGCACAGACACCCCCCCTTCTCCCCCTACGTGGAGCTCGATTCCATATTCCTGAAATCATGACCTGAGCCAAAATCAAAAGTTGGTCGTTTAACCGACTGAGCCATCCAGGTGCCCCAGAAAATACAAAGTATTTATAAAGAAACGAAACCGCAATACTAAATCTGAAGATATATTTATCTAAAAATTCAAGTGTGTTTCATAAACCTATAGAATGTTCTAGCAGGAAGCAGACCTGATGTTCTTTGGTTTTGACCTCCTTCATTTTGCAGGAATAAAGGAAAACTGTGGAAGCTGGTCCTAAGTGAGGGACACAATGTCCAAAGCCATGAAACCAGTTAGTGGAAGGGCTGAGTGACCATAGGTCCAAATTTACTCTGAACTGCCACTGTGTTAGTACTTTTAAATGGAACTCCGTAAACTGCCACCCTTTCTGTACAAGAATTTTTGTGCCAGTGAGTGGAACTTGGGTCATCACATTTTATCACATCCCATTCCATACCTAACTAACCTGGAATCAGTTATCAGGCAAAAAGAATATGTTAGAAAATGGTATTTCCATCGTTACAATGATTGACTAAATAGAAAAGGAAATTTGATGCAAGCCTAAAGAAAATGGGTCCCCTGAATTAACATTATTCACATCATCCAAGTTTGACTTAAAAACCTGGGCCAATGAGATTAAAGGTTTATACAGCATGAATGTCAGAAAAAAAAAAGATTTCAACACAATTTTTTAATTGATTAAAGATCTTAGCATTATGTAAATCAGCCCACAATTACTTAATAAGGATGTCTTTCTTTTAAGATTTCTTTTTATTTATTTGTTTGTTTATTTATTTATTTATCAGAGAGAGAGAGAGGAGAGAGAGAGAGCTCAAGCATGGGGGAGCAGCAGGCAGAGAGAGAAGCAGACTCCTTGCTGAGCAAGGACCTCGATGTGAGACTTGATCCGAGGACCCTGGGATCATGACCTGAGCTAAAGGCAGATACTTAATGACTAAGCCACCCACGCATCCCATGAGCATGAAGTTTCGATGAAAATATTTCTAGGTCCAAAATTTGCCTGAGCAAGCCTGGACACACTGACTTAAACTCTTTGGTCATTAGTTTCTTCATCTACAAAATGTGGATAGCAAAATATGCCATGTGAGGTTGTCAATAAGGATTAAGTGGGATAACAAGTTATGGATGGATGGCTTGCATACTGAGCATATAGTAGCAAATATTCCCTTGCTCTATCTTTTTCACACACACACACACACACACACACACACACACACACACACACACACAATATACTAATGTGTGATTCTACCCCTATTCTCTTTTTTTTCACTTAACACCCAACTCAGTATGGCCAACCATTGACTGTTTTACCAGGTTAAACACCTTAGTTGCTTTGACTTTTTCTAATAGTCCCTCAAAAGTCCAGTTCCCCTCTGGGTATTTCTTCTAGTTTTCTAATATTCTTCTCAAGGATGTGGGGTCATTGAAAAAAGGATCATTTTTTCAACTAAGTGGGTTAGTTAACCCACTAACACAGAGAAGAGAGATATTTGGTAAGACTTTCGCATTAATGTAGCCTAAACTCCATCAAGGTCTAGTAGCTTATTCTATCCAGGAAGATCATGGTCAATTGGCAACTTAAAGCAGTCAAAAGGATAGTCCGTATAAAACTTTCCTTTGGGGGGCGCCTGGCATGGTCAAGTTGATTGGCTGGTGTCCACATTGCACAATTATAAGCCCCAGTCCTTATCATTTCTGAATTTGAACCAACCGTACACTTGCGGTCCCTACTTACATACTCTGGCACATAATTCTATTGGTTTCAAAAGACCGTCTAGCCTCTAAATTTTGGGGGGTACATAAAATAGGGTTTTTACATAAGCTTTTTAAAAAGTGAGAGGAATCCGTAACAAATGACCTGAGTTTCTCCAAAGTCAAACACAGGTTTTTGGAAATAGAAACCAAAAGTTTTGCCTAAATCTTGTCTAAAAGTGCGAATGATTTCTCAGCCTAGACACAATGACGTCTTCTTCGTGTACAGAGATAACTGCGCATTCTGTTGGTCGACCCAGGCAGAGATCCCCTTTGGGCTCTAACTCTTCACTTCACTGATTGCTTCTATTCCAGTTCGTTGGCCTGAGCCTTCACAAGGATGAAGCTATTTAAAGAAGGAGCTCACTTCCTTTGAAAGACTGGATAATCCAACAGGAAATCAAAGTAGTAACACAATCTAAATCAAGCCAAAAATGAGTCAAGGCTGCCATGTCGATCCTCATATGGCTTCAGATTTGGGGCTACAGTGCAAAGAACCTGAGACTACTCATCAGAGCCTTTGTGGCCACTCCAGGTCAGAACAGTAATATAAGCTTTCCAATGGGAAGAACTTTCTGGATCAGAGCTCATGCATGAGTCTTGCTGCCATCTGGCAGCTGTGCGCTAACCATCATTTTCTCTGGTCTTTCCTCCACGATTTCCCAATCTGGTCAACATGTTTCTATTCTGAGCCACCTGTGCGCCTTCCACTATGATCACACAGGAAATCTCATCGCCCGTTCACCTCTCTTCTACGCCAGACTCAGCTCTGGAAGAACTAAGGCCACCGCTGATTTGTTGCCACTCCCGCAGAGTCTAAAACATAGCAGGTAGCCAGTAAATGTTGATTTTTTTTTTTTTTTTAATAAGTGAAGGTTCCTGAGAACTCCGAGGTAAGAAGGAAAACAGAGAGCCTATCCATTTTTCACCCTTGGGATGTAAGCTTCAAAAGTTGAATGTGCACCTAGGACAAGGGCAGATAATAGCACAAGGGCTCAACAAATACACAATTAGGTTGCTGGGATACATAAGAAAATCTGGCAGAATGACATACACAAAGGCAGGGTAATTGGGATGCTGTGTAACACCTTTTCTTTTTAAAGATTTTGTTTGTTTATTTGAGAGAGAGCGCACGAACAGGGGAGGGGGCGAGTGAGAGGGAGACGGACAAGCAGACTCCCTGGTGAATGGACAGCCCAATGTGAGGCTTGATCCCAGGACCTCAAGATCAATCCCTGAGCCAAAGTCAGAAGCTTAACCAACTGAGCCACCCAGGTGCCCCTGTGTCACACCTTTTGAAGAATAATTGACAGCTGAGATATATGGCAGGGAAATCAATGCAAAAACTTGTTACTCTACCATCAGAGGCTGTGTTTGAATAAAGGCATTTGCATCCAGAGCCCAAGGACGAAGGCCTCAAAAGGGGAAATCTAGAGGAAAAAATCACAGGCTAGGGGAGCAAAGCAAGTAAGACTTTTGGATGCAGAAAGACATGATTCCATCCCAACTCCATTAATCCAACACGTTACATGGGACTGTGTGTTTAACCTCCCTCATCCTCGAGGGATGGGGAGGTATCTATAAGCTGGTAGAAGTAAAATGTACTTTCCAAGGCTGGTAAAGGAAGGAATGAGATAAGGCAGGTAATGAGCTTGACAGGAAGAAGGGCTTTCATATTCTTACTGTTTTTAAGAGAAGCCTGGATAATTTATGCACACAGGTAGAACACAGGAGATGGAAACTCACATAACAGAGCCAGAAAAATGCCATTGGCAGTGATGAAGGACAACTGAATATATGCTTGTGAGAACAAAGTCTTTCATAAATCCTCCATCTGATATCACAAAGATTCCTTTTTTAAAAAAGATTCTATTTATTTATTTGAGAGATAGAGAAAGTGAGAGAGAGCATAAGAGGAGAAAAGGTGAGAGGAAGAAGCAGACTCCCCGCGGAGTTGGGAGCCCGATGTCAGACTCGATCCCGGAACTCAAGGATCATGACCTGAGCTGAAGGCAGCTGCTCAACCAACTGAGCCACCCAGGCGCCCCACAAAGGTTCTTTATCTTGTAAGATTGTGATGTTTTCTAAAGAAACCAACTACAACATACAACACTGAAGTCCTTGGTCCCATGTTGAGAAATTGGATCTTGAGAAACTCAAGAAAAACCCAAGTGGGATCATTTTCACTAGAATCTGAACCATTGATAGCAGATTAATAAAAATACCTGAATGACTATATTTGTTAAATATAAGATAACATCGATGTTAAGACACACTATTGTCTTCTTATGTGCTAAAAAAAATGCTATTAAGTTCTAAAAAATGCTACCAACTAAATTTTGACATGCTATCAATATCAGGTACCTTTTTCAGAGGTACCAGAATGTGAAAAAAAAATAAAATTGTGCAACGAAATAAAGAATTGAAGAATGAGAAGTAAAGAAAGTAAACGTGAAACATTTCATAACTGAAATAGTTAGAAAAAAAACTTGGGGGGTTTGTGTGTGTGTGTGTATGTGTGTGTGTGTGTGTTTCTGAGAGGAAGTTCAGACATAGTTAGTAATTCTTCCACTATCACAGACATGTTTGGTAATCATCACTTTTCTTTACAGTGAACATACAGGCACGGAGCTCTTTTCAAGCTTCCTGCCCTGAGTTCTGAAAACAAAATTTCTTTTGAGGCCCAGAGAGCAAGAGCTGTAGTAACCTTCCAGACTAGCAGCTGGAAAGCAATCTTGACACTAATTCTGAGGCTACATTCAAAGTTGCGACATTTATGTTAATGCTAACAGATTCAGAGAGAGAAGACATTAAATCGCTTCTATGTGGGTTACTCAGGGATTGGGCGATGGTGTGGAACAATGACATCGTATGGAATATTTGTGCTAAAACTAAAATATTGTATTTCCAATGCTTAATTTTATGTGTAGCACAAACATTTTTAGGTAATGTAAATCTCAAAGCAGCCATTCGCTCTCTGGCCTGTGTGTGTGTGTGTGTGTGTGTGTGTGTGTGTGTGTGTGCACTCCCATTTACTCATTTATTTAAGTTCATGTGTTTTAAATCAGCGTGGTACACATCCAGTAATTCCTTCAGATTGTCAAATTTTTGCCTCTTTTTGCTTCTCCTTTTATTTTTTTTTTAAGATTTTATTCATTTATTTATTTGACAGAGAGAGACCACAAGTAGGCAGAGAGGCAGGCAGAGAGGGGGAAACAGGCTCCCCGCCGAGCAGAGAGCCCGATGTGGAGCTCGATCCCATGACCCTGAGATCATGACCTGAGCTGAAGGCAGAGGCTTTAACCCACTGAGCCACCCAGGCGCCCCTGCTTCCCCTTTTATACACATTAGGATACAGGGGGGAAAAACCTCTCAGCAGATGTTTGGTTATGGACAGCAATTCCATTTTGCTGATCATGTATTACCTATATTTAATTTAGGAAAAATTCGGATAAAAAATGGAATGCTTAAACCCAGAAATGAAAGGACAATCTAAAGTCAAAACCTAGAATATGCTGTTGCATATGCTTGCTTTTTCTTAGAATTATCTGTTTGATTCATGAAGGTCTCTGTGAATTTCAATGCCTCATCCAAGTTAACTAACACTGAACACTTATTATGAGTCAAGCATTCTACATTAATGACCTCAGATAAATTGTCCCAATAAACCTGTAGAATAGGTATTATTAAACCCATTTGCTGAAGGGAAAACTTAAACATTAAGAAGTTATTAAACTCAAAGAAGTAATTTTTCCAAGGTTTCACAATGAGGCTGTAGCAAAGCCAAAGTTCATACGAACTCTGTGTCTCATTGGTTTTAAGACCTATGATCATTCCATCACTAGACCCCACCGCAGAATGATGCAGGTGAATATGCACCTGTCTTCCCATCCTCATCCCTTTTGAGGAGCAAAGCTAGAAAACGTCAACCCTATCAATAGCTTATCGCCAAGAGAAATTGTTGGTTTGCCTCAGTTTTCATTCCAGCAAAAGATACATTTTAGAAATGATGCTTCAATATGTTGTGTAGGTGATGAGATCACTTGCCCACCACCTCTTTATAGGAGGCCTTCAGTGACACTATTCCTGACTCAGCCAAGACCGGCCTGTACCATACAAAAGGGTTATTGGGGATCACATATCACATCCATTTCACAGGAAGGCTGAAAAGAGTTTATTTGAACTAAGATGATTAAAATGGACTCATTTTTCTCATTTTGTGTAGCTATCGCTTAAGAAAATAATAAAAGACTGCCATATTTTTTGCTGGAAAGAGGTAGCTTCTAATTCAGACATGTTTCATTAATACGGTCCAACAATACTGTGAAAAATCAGCCAGACTATAAGAGCATGAAATAAATGAGGAGCAGGATGGTTGAGGGTGGCAAAAGCCAGTATATACTTTTACCATATGAACCAGTAATGACAATCCTCGTTATTTGCCAAATGAGTTGAAATTTTCTACCTACCCCAAAACCTGCAAACAATATTCATAGCAACTGAGTTCTTAATTGCCAAAATTTGGAAACAACCAAGATATCCTTCAGTCGGGGAATAGATCAAAATAAAAGGAAACAAAACAACAACAACAACAACAAAAACCACTGTGGTAGGTCCAAACAATGAAATATTTTTCAGCACTATAAAGAAATGAGCTATTGAGCCATAAGAAGACGTGGAGGAAACTGAAATGCATAGGCCTAAGTGAAAGACACCAGTCTGTAAATGTTATGTCCTACATGTGATTCCAGCTATCTGACATTCTGGAAAAGGCAAAACTACGGCGAGGGTAAAAGGATCTGTGATTGCCAGGGGTTGAGGAAGGGAGAGAGGAATAGGAGGAGCACAGATTTTTAAGGCAGTGAAATGATTCTGTATGATATGATATTGATGGATTCTTGTCAGTAGACATTTGTCCAAATCCGGGGAAAGCACACTAAGCGCAAACCATAATGTAAACTTTGGACATAGTAATAATGACATGTCAGTGTAAGTTCATCAGTTGTAATGAATGCCCCACTCCGGAGTGGGGACAGGAAGAGGGATGTTGATAACGGAGAAGGTCGTAGCTGTTGGAGCGCAAGGAGTACCTGGGAAATCTCTGTACTGTCCTCTCGATTTTGCTGTGAACCTGAAACTACTCAAAAATGAAATGTCTTAATTAAACAAATTCAAGTTTCCTTTTCCTCATGTCAGTAGTTGGTCAATGATATTAAACATAAGAGTGAAGAAACTTTTCTTTAAAGAGAAGAGACAATTTCGGCGATGGGGAAAATCTCCTGTTGCCTAAAACCCACTCTTCCTCATAGCCTTGTTCCTGGAGAGGAAATGTGAGCCCCTAATTGCAGTCCCCAAGGTCGGTATATGTGTTGTATATGCAATCTGGCAGGCAGGCCACCTGTCATGCTTTCTGGCACTGCCATGCCTCTTCAGCTGGTCTATGTCAAAAGTGTAGTGATGGGGAGGCTCTCCAGAAGGTGCCCCTGGAGCTTCTGGTGAACACCCAGATCAAGGCTGTTCACTATTTACCATCATACCAAGGGCCTAAACAGCTGGCCAGAGCCCACCAGAGGATAAGAAGTGTAAGGTAAGGGAGATGAAGAGTGATGGAGAAGTGTCCAAGAGGATGGGAGACAATGGGAAAGAGGAACGTTTTGCTGAGATTTGAAGTTTCATTTACTACCAGTAGTCAAAAGAACTGTGCCTCAACCTTGAGCCCTCGGGAAGGGGATCTGCTCACCACTCTCATCAAACAGACAGACCTCTGGGACAAAGGCAGACAACAAGGAGCAGCTGTAAATGGCCTATGTAAGGAGGGCTTGATCGAGAGTCTTTCCTCCATCAAACTCAAGTTTTATGAGCCAGCCTCCAGATGCTTCTCCTTAAGACAGATTAATATCAAGTTCATTGTTCCACTTGAGATTAAGGAATGGGAATGGCAGTGTTAGAGCCAAACACATGTGAAATGTTCAAGAGCCCCAGTAGGAAATCTCCCTTCCAAATAATTTATGAGTGAGCTCTGTCGTACTTTGCGTCGATCACCAATGTGCCAGCCCAGACAGGAGGGGCGGGGAGACTCTTGCTTTTCCAAGGTAATAAACATGTGTTTATTGTCTAGAGACAAGCTTGTATTGACTACAAAAGGTGGCCCCATTCTAACTTGGGCCTCACTGTTCTTGAGAAGACTTTAGTTCTCTGAGGAGGACGTCAGGGGGCCAGGCTAATGCAGAGAAAAAGAAAAAGGGGAGAGATTTCTATGAAAGAAGCCTTAGTAGAGAGTTAATGGCTTCCAAACAATGTGGGCCAGTGGATGAGTAGGAAATGGAAGCCAGTCTCCTTTGAGAAGAGACGGTAGGTATCAAGGGAAATCCCAAGAGGCCACTCCTGTTCTCAGTTCCCAGGAGGAGAAGGGGATTCTGGGACTTTTTTCATTGGGGCAAATGAAATGAATACAAATGACCACCATTTCTGCTTCAGGTGTCTCTCAACGTGACAGAATCTATGAAACTATGCCAAATTCTAAGAAGCGTAGACACCATTCCTGACCCAAGCTCTCTAAGGACAGGTTCACACTTCTTGCGTGTAAGGGCATCAGAATGATGGACTTGCCCTAAGTTTTCCCTCAGAGACAGCACACAGGGCTCAGAGCCTCTCTCAGTGTCATATGGTTTATGTAGAATGAATCACCAAGGCAAAAGTTCTTAGAAACTAGAATTTGAGGCCAAACACCCAGATAGAAATGAGAGGCGTTAATGTGACAATGAGTACACTGCGTATCTGACTTTGCAGGGCTCCCAGATCTCTGTTCTGCACAGTACTTGGAGCCTTCCCAGGAACTGTTGGTGATGGAGTGGGGCATTTTCCATTTGGAGAGGTGATTTTTATTATTATTACAGGCTTTTGTCAGTATTACAGAAATTGGGGGGGAGAAAAAGAAAAGGAACTAATCACAAATGCTATTTACCAAACCACATTAGTCAAAATACTGCGTTTTAAAACCCCTTAAGTTGTTATACATCATCATATAAGTCATCGCCAAGTAGTAATACAAATTCTTGAGAGTTATGTTGACACGGAATTTGTCAGCCGAAGTGCTGGAAAATTTAGCTCTGCTCATATATCTGTAGTCATATCCTCCAAAGAAATTAACATATCATAACGCTAATATTTCAAGGTAATGTTTTCTCATGAGGATGCCATATTTTATCAGTTAATATCATCTGTGTAAAAACTATTCAATTATAGTATCAAGCGGTATATGATTAATATTGATTTCAGCACGGTACCGATGACTTTGCAAGGCGTGAAAGTCTTACATTCAACTCCACAGTGAACCTGGGGAAAGAAATGAATTCATTTCTGCTAAGCAACTAAAAGGTGAGTGGATTGGGGACTCTTGGGGGGAAAAAGAGAAATCAATGGAACCGCTGAGAGCCAGCCACCTTTCCTTACATTTCCAAAGGTCTGGAATTCTCCTGAGTGTTAAATGAAAGCTTAGGGGAGGAGGCTCTATAGAAGACCCTGGGGTATAGAACAGTGTGTTTGGTTGATGGGAAGGAGTTCCTGTAAAAGTACATGGACATGAGTAGACTGCAAACACTCATCATCAGAAAGAATTTAGGAAAATGTTTAAAAACTAGCATTTCTTTTCCTTGATGCCATTCCATTCGCTTTTATTATAATTATTTTCTCAGTAACTTTTTGGTTCTCTCACTTATTTACGACTGCTATGTCTTCGTTTAAATTCTACCATTTGCCTTTTGCCCTCTACCAAGGTTTCCCGCCTAACTCTAAAAATTATTCATGGAATCTCATCTCTTCAGAAGGGCTTCCAGATTACTGAGACACTTGTCAGAGATACTGCTTCCTACATATACTCATGGCTCCTTCTCCAATTCATTGTATTCATTTGTAAGTTTGCTTGATTGCAACTTAAGTTCACCCAAATATATGTACAGATCCATGTCAGAGGCCAGAGCTTACCAAAAAATATAAATAAATAAATAAAAATTAAAAAGGGGATCTATCACTGTGAAAGCTAGAAGGTTCTACCTTGTTTTACTGATGATATCATTAATAGTGACCAACCATCTTGCCCATTCATACCACTGGTCTTGATGAAAATCAAGCTTGTGAATGTGGCCACTATAATTCAGATTTTGAACAAGAAGCTAGGAGGTAGTATCCTGCCACAGGCATGATCAGAGATATCAGAATATGAGGAAATAACCTTCATTAATCCGAATACTTCACTGGGAGCTGATGCTAGAAACTCAAATGACTTGTGGGTCCAGGTAATTAACAAATTAAGTATGCTTAGTCGGTGAGGAACTGTACGGTTTTAAATGTTTACTCTTAACTTATTTTTGCCGTGTAGGAATGGAATCGTACTATGAGATTTTCTGAAAAGAAAAATCTGAATCTGGATTTCTAGGTCTCATCTCCTAACTAAATTTTAGAAATTTGGTACAGCTTACACAACCCGTATTGCAGACTGGCTGCAGTCCACAGTTCACCATCTGATTTAGAGCACTTTACTCCCTGTTCCTCCCCATCGCTCAAAGTGTTGGCAAGTATGGATTGAGGTATGATTGGTAGACTCTGTGTAAAGCAATTTAGACTGAAATAATCTCTGCCCATTTCGTCTATGCCAGTGTTTCCCAAAGGGTCTGCGAGAAGTCCTGCATTCACTAACGGTTACTAGGTGCTGCTTAAAAGAAGTGCTACTGTCGAGTAAGTCTTGGAAATGTTGATTAAAACAGCAATAAAGTGATGGAAATTCAGAATGATAGAGTGAGAAGTCCAGCAAGCCCTCCTCCTAAAAAATGTAAAACTGGACAAAATTGTCCAAAACAAACATATTTTGGGAATCAACCAAAAGCATCTAGCAAACTAAGAAAGATTTATTCAAGAAAAACTACTGAGGTTTAGATAAAAGCTGTTTTCACCTGAGGCTGTCAGGTCGCTTCCACATCACGTCTGTGGCCTCCATAATTCTTAGTGTGGGGTAGGACCAGCAAACGAACAGCTTCATTGACAAAGAGGACTGACTTGGAGTGAAATATGGAAAAACCCCACATGTAGAGATTTCAGTGTCAAATAAAGGGAGATGACCAGTGTTGCACATAGATTGAGGTGACAAAGGAAAAGCTAAAAGCTGAGAATCCGGTATTTACCAGTTAGACCTGGAAAATAAAATAGGCATGGTGAATCTTGAGAAGAACTCGCATACCCCTGACAGTCTGAAGGGCTATCCATCTCCTCAAGACTCTCAAGAAAAACCAGAGGGTCCCAACTACCGCTACATATTTGGCTGAATGTGAAGTCTTGTGCTTGAATAACAAAGACATGGAAAATAAAAGCCAAAGGAGACTTTTTAATTAATTAATTAATTTTTAGTTTTTTAAAGATTTATTCATGGGGTGCCTGGGTGGCTCAGTGGGTTAAAGTCTCTGCTTTCGGCTCAGGTCATGATCTCAGGGTCCTGGAATCGAGCCCCACATCAGGCTCTCTGCTCAGCAGGGAGCCTGCTTCCTCCTCTCTCTCTGCCTGCCTCTCTGCCTACTTGTGATCTCTCTCTCTCTGTGTCAAAAAAATAAATAAATAAAATCTTAAAAAAATATATTTATTCATTCATTCCAGAGAGACAGAGAGAGAGAATGCAGTGGGGAGGGACAGAGGAAGAAGGAAGCAGAAACTCCAGCAGACTCCACTCTGAGCACAGAGCTCAATGCAGGGCTCAATCCCACCTCCATGAGATCGCGACCTGAGAAGAAACCGAGTCAGATGTCAAACCGACTGTGCCATCCAAGCACCCCCAAAGAAGACTTTTAAATGAACAGAACTTTGAGGGAAATTCCTAACTCCACACTCAGAGTGGAGAAAATTATAAAATATTTTGAATGCATTAAAATGGAAATACGATATAGCCAAATTTGCCTATATTAGAAATGAAGAAAGATTACAAATTAATTCCTAAGCTTACATTATAAAAAACTAGAAAAAGACTGTCATCCCAAAGTCAAACTCAATAGAAGAAAGGACATAATAGAGCTTAAATCAAGAATCAACGAAGCAGAAAACAAAAACAAAATAAGAAAAAGAAAGTTGTTATCTTAAAAGATCAATAAAATTAACAAATTTTTATTAGACTAAACAAGAAAAACAAGAAAAACACAAATCATCAAAAACCAGGAATAATAACAGAGACATCACTACCAACCCTGTGAAAGTTAAAAGGATTAAAGGGTGTGCTATAAAAACTTATGCTAAAAAATTAGGTGACATAAATGAAATGGACAAGAAATAAATTCCTAGATGTACACAAATTCCCAAAACTATACCCATCTGAAACAGAAAAACTAAATAGACCTATAAAGAAATTAAATTAGTCATTAAAAATTTTTACACAAAGAGATCCCAGGTACAGAAAGCTTTGCTGGTGAGTTCTATTAAATATTTAAAGAAATAATACCAATCCTCATAATAGACATTTCACAAAGAAATATATGAATTGCTAACAGGCATATGAAAAGTTGATCAACACCATTAGTTGTCTGGAAGAAGCAAATTGAAATCACAATGAGATACTACGACCTCTCACCCATCAGGATAATAATAACTAAAAGACAGATGATGTCAACTTTTGGTGAGGATGTGGAGAAAGCAGAAACTTCATTAGTTGATGAACAGATAAAGAAAATATGCATAGAGTTGAATACCGTGCAGAAATAAAAGGAAGGGACTACTAATACATGAGGCAATCTTCATGAATCTTGTTATGCCAAGTGAAATAAGCCAAACACACACACAAAAGACTACATATTACATAATTTATATTAAATGTCCAGGAGAGGCAAATTTATAAAGCCAGAAAGCCAATTATTGGTTGCCTGCCTCTATGGGTGGGAGCGGGGATTGACTAATTGCAAATAGGCATAAGGGACATTTTGGGGTGATAGAAATGCTCTAAAAAGTTGGTTGTGGTGGGCACTGCACAACTTTGTAAACCTACTAAAAAATCACTCAATCATTTGTTCAAAACAAGTGAATGTTAGATTACATACATTATGCCTTACTGAAACTGCCCCGAAAAACCAGCATTAAAGAGGTTAAATTGTCTGCTGCCTTACTTTTCAGAGTAAATAAGCAATGTGCACTACAAGTCATTGAGTGATAGATTACAGACCATTTCCCAAACTTATTCACTCATGCAATATATGTATGTATATGTATGCATATATGACATATAAAATATATTTATAAATTTTTATATGTATATGTGTGTATATAGTTTTTGAAGAGCTTTCACTTTGCTTCTTATTTTCTCTTCCATTCATGATATGTAGGGCAGTTCGTGTCATTGAGTTCTCTACTGGAAAAAAAATATCTAATAGAGATCTACTAGATCGAGATCTACTATAGTAGACAGTAATAGAGCTCACCAAGCTTTCTGGCTCTCCTCTTATTCTAGACGTCACATGCACCACGTGATTGCTTTGACCATCAAAAGGAGAGTTGGAAGTGTCACTCCTGAGTGGGAAGCCTTTAAGAGGCAGTTTGTGATTCTCCAAATGGTCTTCTCCTGCCACCATGAACCCTGAAGCCTGGTATGAAGATGATACTGTCACCAGATGGTGGTCCCAGGGCCCCTTGGGTATGATGAGAAAAAGCACCCCCACTCCCTACCAATGTTCCTTGGGCATGAAGCAGGAGACAGATATAAATCCTCATTGTTTTTAAGACACCTAAATTGTTGATCCTTTGTCACCACAGCATGCCTTACTCAGCTTATCCTCATCAGTAAATCTCCAAGTTCATCTCAAGTGAGAAAGATACTACAACGGAGGACGAACAAATGTGAGGAGCTATTTCTTTTCATCCGGGTGCCTTAAACTGTGTGTCCCTTGTGAATAACACATACTTCCTACTTGGGAGGATATTATTTCTCAATGATCACCACTCTCCCCACCCAAGAACTTTTAGAGAACTTACTTTATTCTAAGTGTCTTGTTATTTACCAAAGAAAAAGTCCAATTCGACATTTGAAGCACATTTTAAAATAAAGAATCTGCATGGATCGCCCAAGCTCAATGGCAGCATTTGGGCCAGATTATAACTTTGGCTCTAAAATTGCCCCCAATTCCCAGAGCCTGGTTATTCCAAGACAATGTGGGTCAGAAATTCCCTCAGGGTCTGGGTGATCGGCATTAATCCTATGTTTCTAAGTCTTACTCGTGGAAAATAGAGCAGACTGGATGTGGCTAATGACAGCAGCTATGCCACATTTGAGTCAACAAAATATAAGCCCAGGGAATATTGAGTTAAGTTGGAATCCCCGGGGGAGCACAGACAGTTCACCTCTGGAGTAAAGCAGAATAGATGCAAATGCGTGGGGAATGTACCAAGTGACTCAAGGGATCCACTAGTGAAATAGGCCTGCACATCCATTGTTAAGCGAATACACCTACGAATTCAGCAGAGTTTTGACATGGTCTAGTCACTTAACACTTCTGTCCAATTCAATCAAAATGATTAAATTAGCGGAGCCTGCCCCGTGTCAAATGTACCTTTCGACAAAGTCGAAGAAGGATGGAATGTTTGTCTAAATGAACATCGGGAGATTCTGTACTCAAGGAGGGAGCCATAGTCATGGTGCAGTCAATAAAGTGTCATGCAAATGGTAGATTTTTTGTAGTTCGAAGCTATCAGCTGCTTCTCGCCGAGAACGGCTCAGCCTGGTGCAAGGTGTCAGACATTCGTTAGCAAGGAGCAGGGAAGAAGATGCGGGGAAAATAAATCTGACCTCTTTGTCCTTTGTCTGCAACTATTAAATACCCATCTAATGCAAAGCCAAATACTAAGCTCTTCACACACTTTTATTTTATGCAATTCTCAAAATAATCCTACGAGTTATATACTATTTCCATTTTACTCTCAGAGAATCTGAGGCCTCTCAGAAATATAGTGGTTCTCTGGATTTGTTCTTTGAAAATTCAAATTAAGACCCTATATGTCAAAACCCAAATGTTTGCCTTCTAAGGAAAAAAATCTGATGACCAGCGAAGTCGGTCCCTGCTTTCACATGGCGAACTCCCACGTGAGCCGACCAGTAACTGTTCTCTGGTCCTCAGTTCTCTGCCCCAGTCCTCTACAATCTCTCCTGGTCTGGGGTACTCTTCTTGGTCATTACCCAGTTGCCCTACAGATATTTGAGATTGAATTCTCGGCTTTAAATTACGCTGAGAAGGGGCACCTGGGTGGCTCAATGGGTAAGCGTCTGCCTTTGGTTCAGGTCATGATCTCAGGGTCCTGGGATCGGACTCCTACTGGGTGGGGAGTCTTTTTCTCGCTCGCCCTCTGCCCCTCTGTGCCCCGCAACCCCCCGACTCATGTGTGCCCTCTCTTTCTGTCTCAAATAAATAAATAAAGTCTTTTAAAAAAATAAATTATGCAGAGAAGATAAAGTTAGAAGTATTGGCTATGAGATCTATATTCCTCTAACGTAGGGTTTCCCAGTGTTGGCACTATTGACATTTGGGCTAGGTAGTTGCCGTGGGGGCCGTCCTATATACAATAGGATCTTTAGGAGCATACCTAGCCCCTACTCAGTGAGGCCAGCACCACCACTTCATCCCTTAGTTGTGACATCCAAAAACTTTGGAATTTGCCAAATGTCCCCTTGGTGACAACATCACCCCCTGTTGAGAAGCTTGTCCTTGAAACATGCTTTTTTTGACGCCCAAAACACTTAAAAATTGTCAAGCAAACAGAGTCTGTATAATACATAGTTATTGTATCCATGTCAATTTCCCAATTTGGGGAAACTTTCCCAAATATGTATGATGTTTTATTGGGGGAAGCTGGTACACGGGAACTATCTGTGTCACTTTTGCAATTTCTTACGTGCCTTTATCTATTTTTCAATGTTATTAAAAATTAAAGAAATAGTTGCACAGGTATTGAATGAGTGAATCCGTACTGAAATGTACAGCTTTTTAAATTTTTCACCTTGTACGGTTTATTTCCTTGTGAGTAGCAGTCCTCACAGTTTATATTTCTCAATGCCAAGTGCCTAGGAAGGTTGTTACAGGAAATCTTCAGGAATAAGTTCCGGGCAAGGTAATTTAGGGCAAAGTCCTTAAAACTGTAACTCCTGTAAGTCAACCATTTGGAAAACTCTTGAAGAAAAAGAAGTTACCTTTCTTTTTTTTTTTTTTTTTAAAGATTTTATTTATTTATTTGACAGAAAGAGAGATCAGAAGTAGGCAAAGAGGCAGGCAGAGAGAGGGGGGAAGCAGGCTCCCCGCTGAGCAGAGAGCCGGATGCGGGGCTCGAGCCCAGGACCCTGAGATCATGACCTGAGCCAAAGGCAGAGGCTTTAACCCACTGAGCCACCCAGGCACCCCAAGAAGTTACTTTTCTTGATAAAAGGATAGGCAACGGAAAGAGTTTGAGGAGATGACACAACGAACAGGGAAGAAATTTGGGTTCAACTCATCTGACATATTTAACAGAGGGAAGCACCTTTCAAAGTAGGGAGAAAGGAAAAGAAGGAGAAAAAAAAAAGGCAAGCTGAAGAGGAAAAGAAATTATTCCTATAATGATTCTCTGTCGTAAACACATTTTGAGCAGATTGTAAAAAGTAATTCAGCTGAAATTAGATTACAAAGAGCACACAGTACACTTCGTCCAACTGTATTATGGAAACGGGAAATTCATTAGTCTGGAATATGGTTATTTCCACTCAGTCTTGTGGGTGACAGCCTGCGGTCACTTCTTGGTAAAGTCCCGTGAGTCACGGTAGCAAGACATGCCTAGGCTTTGACTGGCCCACCAGTACCTGCTGCAGTCCGTCACCTGATCTTTAATCTCAGTCTGAGTAGTGACACCTGGACCCATGGGGGAATTGCCATATTCTTAGAAGGAAGCTGCTAACTTCCAGCTCAGCATTCACGTAAGCAGCTAACATGGGCGGAGGCTTTTCAGCTAAGTCAGTGCGAAATGGTAATGAAACACCTCCTTGCGGGTTTTGGAAAATGCTCCCTCCAAAATGATAAACGTGGTTTTGAATTCTACACCAACACTCATTAATAATTCTGATAGTCAACAACTAAAACAGATCCGTGGGGCGTTGCCGTCCATTCTAATTGCTCCTTGGGCCACACTACAGGCTTGCGATTTTATTTCAGTACGGTGGCGTGGGATCTGATTTCCTTGGGCTGATCTAAAAAGGCTCTGGAGGATTTTTGCGGTTGTGAATCCCAGGCATGTGGCAGCAACTCTGTGAATGTGTCCGCATTTCAGAGAAAAAGAAGACCAGAATGATGGTGAAGAATCTCCAAGCACTTGGTGCACAGATGATCGGAGGGAGGGAGGACGTTCAGATTCACAAGGAACAAACTTGACCCGAGCTGGAGGCCGTCGCAGTGTATGTTTTTCATCCTTCTCAGGATCCTATGAGTTCAGTACGATTTTCCCCCCATTTAATGTGTGAGGTCATGGGGGCTTCCAAGAAGTCTAGTGATGTCCTTACTGTGGCACATAAGAGACAGCGCTGGACTTAAACTTGGGCTTGAATTCAAACTTGAAGTCCTTGTTCTTGACACCTTCCCTGCTCCTGTATCATGAATAATCCCGCCCCAAAATCATGAATAATACTGACATCCGTGAATAGAGAGCATAAAAAGAAGTGAAGTACACAGGCAAGGAGGTGCTCATCCCACATGGCCAGCCCCCGCCCCCCCCCACTCTTCTGCTGAGAGCTCCCCCTACGTCCATCACCAGGAGCGATATGGGAGCTTGGCATTAGGACTCTGACAGCAATCTGAGTTCATCACAAATACCAACCAGGAAATGCCAGCACCAGCCCTGCAAGACCCTCCAAGCTCACGCCTGACTTCTTGCTACAAAACACCCCCACGCCTGCCTGCCACTCTCTTACCAAAGCCGGCGTTGCCGCTCCCCGGTCGTCTTATTTTAATTTCTGCTTTGCAGCGCGCTCCATCACCAGGGAGGCACGGGCTCGGCCATTCTCCCAGCATCTCTCCATTATCAAACGTGCACCTTGTTCCCACTGCTGGCTGCTTAGGGAGATGTTAACTGATTCCCTGTTTTAAATCTGCAGCACTGTAAAAGGTTGTTCTGTCTTCACTAGCGCCGAGACCTGGCGCCCGGCCACGGCCGGGGAACTGCTGTTGGCTCCTGAGTCCCAATGCAATCACGCACTGTCTGCTTCTCGCTGCTCCCAGGTTCTGAAAGTGCTTCCAAAAATCCTCCAGTGTTGCCAGAATGACAATTGACTCGTGATAGCCAGAGCCATTCGGGTGCTGAGAAGCGCCTCTCTGAGGCGGAGCGACGAGAGGGACATTTCCTTGCAAGTGGAGTCCTTTCGCAAAGGAGGCCAGGGAGGCCGGGGAGGCAGGGAGGCTGGGGCAAGTTCTCCCCTCTCAAGCGTTTCTCAAGAAGCTCTCACTCTCCGTGACACAAGGCCCCAGCAGTACAGAGGTCTGAGAAAGAAACACGTGCTCCCCAACGTCTGGGAGTTGGCACACAAACCGTCCGACAAAAATAACCCCAGTCAAGGGACTGGAGACCCTTGAGAGGAAGACATAAAGCCTGTCCTCAAGCAGCTTGCTTTCCCAAAGAAAGAGGAGAGGACAGAAGAATAAATCCTTACAATTGTGAGGGATCCATGAGAAGATAGAAGTATGCACAAGGAAGCCCAGAGAAGCACACTTGGGTTAGCCTGGGGGTGTGTGTGTGTGTGTATGTGTGTGTGTGTGTGTGTGTGTGTGTGTGGTGAAGAGGGCCGGGAAGGGCAAAGCTATCTTTAAGAGGCATTCGCCAGACAGAAAATACCACAAAATACTCACCTTGGGCCACTTGTGCTCCTTGTAGATACCAAGGCGGATGGTCTGGAAACTGAGTCTAAAGGGAAAAGTAAGTTTGAGGTGAGACAGGCCTCCAATGTTCTGCACCTGGGCTCAGACATGTCCTCCATGGGGCGTCTTCGTTTTCTATCCGGACTATGGTGTGGTCAGTTCACCCTCTTAGGTCCTTCTGACCCACACACGGAAGCAGATGGGAGGCCTGTGAGACCCATGCCAGGGAGGTCGGTGAGAGACGCTAAAACATTTGTCCCAATAAGCGGCAGCTGGAATCCAAACACAGAAGGCATGGATGCCTAGTTTTGCCCCCACAAGTCTCACAAGACACACTGATGGATTGGGGGAGAGGTGAGCTGAGGGACGAGGGGGCTCCTGGTTTCTGTCTTGGTGTTCAAGAAGAGAAGAGAAGCAGTCAGTGGGGGCAGATGCCATATTAAAGCAGATGGTGAATTTACATGTCCCTGGAGAGTTCAGTCATGAGCGTAGGCGACACATGGGCGCTGTAGGTCTAGCTTTGGAAGCCACGAGGGTAGAAAAGTTTGCCCAAAACTATGTAAAGGATAGAAATTCCAGGAAGCGTATGTTCCCATGTTGTGGGACATGCAAAACAAAATAAAACAAAACCCAAATCTAACATTTCAGGGGGGTGGATATGCTTTAAGATATGAAGGGAGCAGAGGGATGGGGACCCTCAAGGTTGCCCTTCGTCAGCTGAGCCTCTTATATATAATATATACGTCAGCATAAAAATATATATATATTTTTAAATATATATTTATATATATATCAGGAGATATATATATATATATATATATATATATATATATCAGGATATAAATGAAAGTGAATTCTTACCTAGGAGTATAAAAAGGGAAACAGGGATCATTCAGATGTGTTACCAGGACATCTTTAAAATTCAGCTGTTTCAAAGAGGCAGGCACTGTGTCTCCTTCACCTGCACAGCTGCTCAGAGCATCCTTATAAGCGCTAACAGCAATGGCATGAAGTAAAAAGTACAAAAGAACGACCCATAAGAGGAAGTAGCTGTACAAAAGAATTTTCACAAACACTTCCAGAAAAAAAAAATTACCTTCTTCGCTTGATGAGGCTGATGGAGATAAAAGATCCCTTAAATTAGTACAGTTCCTGGAAAATGCCATAAGAGAGACAATAGACAAGGAAAAAAAAAGAAATTTAAATCAGGCCTGGGTTATGCCAAATAGAGATTGTCTAATTAAACAAAGAAATAAGATGAAATTAACGTCCAGGAACTTTTTCCTCATACAGAAAGAAAATAGAGCTTGACAGTTTAAGTAGGAAAGTTTATGGTAATTTTTAAGAGGAAAAAGAGAAAAAGCAAAGACAGAAGATTGGTTGGTATCAGGCAGTCAAGACATTTGCGGGTCGGCAGATACTTCTCAAAGCACGACGTGAAATCTCGTGGCCATGATGCCTGACGGGATCTGGCGAGGGAGGGCAGTGATATGGCTCCAAAGGAAGTTAGAGAGTCAGCTGTGTGGAGATTGCTAATTGCCCCCAAAACTGTCCTCTATCTCCTAGACCTATGGATAAATGGCACTCCCTCACCTTCTTTGCATTGAGATGGGGTCACAAGACTGAGTCAGGGCAGGAGGAATGTGAGAAGAGGTGATGTGCACCATTTCCTCAGCAGGGCCTTGAGTCATTGGTTCCCTCTTGCTTCTATTCCTTTCCTGCCAGCTGGATTGCAGAAAGGTCGTGACCCAAGTTTCAACCTGGCAACGCCCCATGGGTGAAGCCTGAGTCCCCGAATGACTTCATAAGGGAGAGATCTTCCCCCAACCTAGACCACTTGTCCTCGAGCTGAATGACTTCTGGAGCCTTCCCGCCACTGTCTTTTTGTGTCTGTACCTTTGCCTTTCCCTGAACTGCATACCAATAAACAAAAGCCTCATTCAAAACTATTTATTAAGAAGTTACTGAGTCCTGAGTCTGGCAGGAAGCCCTGAACGCTCAATGCTAAATCAGACCCACGCATACATGACTCACTCCAGTGTAACCGCCACCTTATTCTGGAGCCCTGTGCTCAGAGAAATGGCGAAAAACCAAAGAAGGGGCGTGTCATTCTGCTTGAAAGAAGAGAAGGAGGAATCCGTGTGGCAATGGCATTTGGAATGAGCCCGTAAGCAGCTTCCTCTGGACAGAGAAGCAGGGAAGGATATAGGAGAGGACATTCCACGGCGTGCTCAGAAAGGCAATCCTGGCCAGTCGGGGGGGGCGGGGGGGGGAAATGGCCGGGAACCCCAAAGGTAGAGCCAGAAGGACATCTGAGGACCGCAATGTGAAGAGGCTTGTTTGGACTTCCCCCTACATGACAATAGACTCTACTGAGGTTTCAAGTAAGCACGCCCTAGGGCCGGATTCGTGCCTAAGAAAGGCTTGCTGGAGGGGGTGTGCAGAGTGGACATGAGTGAGAGGCCACGATGGGAAACCCGGTGTGGAAGTGTCACCCTAGCCCAGGACAGTGATAGTGGGGGCCTGAACGGAAATGTCGCAGCCAGACTAGAGATGAAGAGGCCCCTTTGAGAGAGCTTTCTGAGTGGAGGTGGACAGAATATGTAACAACTGAATGAATGGGGAAGTGACTGAGTCATCTGCTCACCTATGGCTCTCACTCTGCATTCTAGACCGTTGCTCTTAGGTCATTTCTGAAAGAATCAATTCACTTTCCCTATCCCTCTCTCCAGAACGCAGAGCAGTCCCTCTTTTTTTTTTTTTTTTTTAAGATTTTATTTATTTATTTGACAGAGAGAGAGACAGCAAGAGAAGGAACACAGGCAGGGGGATTGGGAGAGGGCAGAGGAGGAAGCCTGATGCAGGGCTCAATCCCAGGACCCTGGGATCATGACCTGAGTCGAAGGCAGATGCTTAACGACTGAGCTACCCAGGCGCCCCGAGCTGTCCCTTGTTACAGATCCTCATGTCCCTTCCTGTCCCCTCCTACCCACCTCCACCATTCACCTACCCAAGAGCCCTCAGGAGCTGCCCCAAATTCAAATCAACACCTTCTAGAACCTACTCCTTCCTCCTATACCTGAGGACCACCCATGTCTCACAGCTGAGGACTAACCATATTCCTTGAAGGAATGAGGGATGAGGGATAATGAGGCTGAAGATAATGAATGAGGTTTGAGAAAGCAGAGCAGCATTCTTAAGTGAAGGGAAGAGTAGAAAGGAATTAAAAGACAGAAAGTGGATATTGGTTGGGCTGGGTTATGAGCCTGGGTTAGTCACCAAACTTCCTCAGACCTCGTATTTGTAAGGTGAAAACATCATGCAAGGCATTTTCTAAGAATCCTGATAATCCTCACAAAAGGAACAAACCAATGTTTCTAGAACAATGAAGAAATAATTGTTGTTCATGAATTGTGTATTACAGAGCAAATAACAACAACGTCTAGATTTCAGATATGACCAAATTAACTTTGTAAAACTACCTAACTAAATCACAAATTAAATGAGCTAAGAAATGGAAAAGTTATATGAGCGCATGTTTTTAGGGCCTAAACAAACACAATAGTTTTAAGATTCAGAGTCATTTACCAGGAGTCAATGTAGAATATGGAATTAAATTAACAATAATTGCCACTCTTACAGAAGGAATAATAATTCTGGTAACCAGAAAGGATATATAAAATTAATACTAATAATTACAGAGGAATTACTTAATTATCTGACTTATCGAGAGAATACAATCAGATGCTATTAAATAGAAATGAACCTTATATTATTTTACTCTTATGTGTCAGTCAAACTGGATCTTTTGGAACAAAGAAGCAGGGTTGAATTGATGCATTATGCAAGATTATGGTTAACTAGAATAATTACCTGCTCTAATTAATTAAATTTATTTTATTATGCCCTAGGTTCACAGAGGTACCAAAATTGCAAAATATTTGGGGACTCATACAATCAGGCAAATGTTAAGGAAATTGAAACCTTTTCGTGAACTTTAAAGCAAACATGCCAATAAGAAGATATAGACTATAGATACTGTACAAAATTCCACACAATGGAATTTTGATGGTGAACATTTCTCAAGTCTTTTGGAAATAGTTTTCCTTAAAAATCGAAAGTCCTCAGGGCACCTGGGTGGCTCAGTTGGTTAAGCAACTGCCTTCGGCGCAGGTCATGATCCTGGAGTCCCAGGATCAAGTCCCGCATGGGGCTCTCAGCTCCACAGGGAGTCTGCTTCTCCTTCTGACCTTCTCCCCTCTCATGCTCTCTCTCACTCTCTCTCTCTCAAATAAATAAATAAAATCTTAAAAAAAAAAAAAGATCGAAAAACCTCTCAAAAGCATTAAGAAAACTATGTAAGTGTATAGTAAAAGATCTTGAAATTATTGAGCACTAAGAGACCGGGACCATAACCATCCCCATTTTGCGGGCAAGGAAATTGAGGCACAGAGAGGCATGGAGAGGTTCAGGACAAGAGACCACAAATTTCTGAGCAAGTATTCGAAGCCCAGGGCACAGTCAATGTTTTAACCGTTACCCTTGGCATTAATGTCCATAATTCCTAACTCACTGGACAATAGGAATTTATGCCCGAGTCTCCCAATGGCGGCTGAAAAATCAGGGGGGAAGAGTTTCCTCCCAGAGTAACACCTTCTCCTGAAGCATGGGGGTGCCTCTGTGAAAACTTACGTCAGGTCGTGGAATCAGCCATTTCCAAGAATCTGGGTCAGATGTTTCAGACCAGCAGAGATCAGGTTTCCACCACTTCCTTGAGGCCCAGAGACTTGACTTAAAGATAAATCAGGTGTTTAAATTTGCCTTGCTGAAACCATCTCTGTAATTCCTGCCAAAACTTCCACAGATGTCACCAACAGGAATATGATCCACAACAAGCCGGGCAAGACAGCCTGACGTGCTCAAGCTCTACCCTAGTGACTCGCTGGGCACCCAGAACATGTTCAACTTGTCGTTAGGAAAGAAAGGTAACTTGCTCCTTATGTTTCCAGTGACAAGATAATTTATTGTCCAAATCAGGCACTTTTGAGAAGAAAAAGAGACACTATTAATAATGACTCTAGGGGAAAAAAATGACAAAAACGATACGCGCCCCACGCTCTTCATGGTTTATTTTTTTTTAATCTGGATTATGATACATTGTATCTTTTTCCAGTTTTGCATTCCTTAAATTCGGTTTTAAGCTTTTCTGAGGAGACAGAAACATGGGTATGTCCACGAGTCAACAAAATCGTTCCTCAGCAGCAGAGAACGATAGAACCACCAGGGAGAGGGAATGTCCTCACATGTCACACCGGGCCTTCATGTGAATCCAGCATCACGTGGCCTTGGGGTCGCCCCTTCAGGAGAACCCGCATTTATTAAGGAACTACCTGGATAAAGCCTGAAAATGTGTCTGCTTACCATAAGGGGTTAAAGGGTTTTATCTAGACAATGGCAAATAACTAGTTTTCTTTTTTTCTCATGGGATCCCTTAGATTTATTAACTTGGAGAATTTTTTAGAAATTTTTTATTATGACTCTGCAGAGCCAGGAGACATATTTATTTATTCATCCATACATTCTCACATCGATATATTTTTTTTTAGTTTTTTAAAGATTTATTTATTTATTTGTTCGTTTTAGAGAGAGAAAGAGAATGTGTGTGCGCACTCCTGAAGGTCAGGGAAGGATGGGGGAGAAGGAGAGAGAAAGTCAAGCAGACTCCATGTTGAGTGTGGAGCCCAATGCGGGGCTCAGTCTCACAACTCCAAGATCACAACCTGAGCCAAAAACAATAGTGGGACACATAACCAACTGCATCATCCAGGCCCCGTGATGTATATTTTTTAAAACATTTATCAAAATCGGATGTCAGTGCTTCCTTTTACCCATGGAAATGGGAATAATTGAAATTTATTCATCTATTTATTCATCCCACTTCCCCGGATGTTTATGTGCCAAGCACTGTGCTAGGTACTGAGGGAGCGGTGCATCAATTCATTACATAAGAGGAACATAGTTTCGGTGCAAAAAGAGATAAATGAAGCAATCGAAAATTGAAATCAGTGCTATGAAGGAAATTATAAATATACAAGATGCAGAGTTGAGATATAACAAGAGAGATGTACTTCATTGACTTCACTGTTTGTTATTCACAAACATGTGTTTAGAATCTACTGTGTGCCAGTGGCCCTCCTAGGCACCGAGAGCATAGTGATAAACAAAAGGGGCAGGATTCCTTCCTTATGCAGCGTACAGTCAGCTGGGAAGGACAAAGAGCAAACAAGCTAATGAGCACAGGATTATTTTTAAATTGCAATAAATGCCACCAAGAACCCTAAAGGGGTTAAGCAATAGTGCTGGGGTCAGCAAACTCTGGCCCTTGGGGCCAAATCCCAGCCCACTCACTGCCTGTTTTTGTAAATAAAGTTTTATTGGAACACAACCACTCCCAACCATTTATGTTTTGTCTAAGGCTGCTGTAACTACAGAGTTAAATACTTGCCGCAGATACTTTACGGCCCACAAACTTGCAATGTTCACTCTCTGCTTTACTATTTCTTCGTGAAAAAGTTTACTGACCCCCACCATACAGAATAAGTGACAGTAGGTGGGAAGAGGGCAAAATCCTCCATAATAGTCCGGGAATATTTCCTTGCACACATGATACTTAACCAGAGGCCAGACAGAGAAGGAACTGGTCACAGGAATCAGGATAGGAAGATCCCTCTGTAGAGGGAATTACCGGAGCAAAGGCCTGGAGGAAGCTGAGAGGTTCCAGGAGCTGAAAGATTTGAGTGGGTTCTGTGCGGTGTGGGTGGGGTGCGGGGAGAGTAGAGGGGCCAGATTCCAAGAGCATTGGCGTTTGTGAGAAAAATTTTAGACTGCTTTCTAAGAGCATCGGAGAACCGGAAGGATATCCTATAAGGGGTAATATGATTTGTTTGGAATTTTAAAAGATCACTTTATTTGCTGATCGACAATTAGCAGGTTAGGAAACTATGCCTATTACCCAGGTGAGGGTTAATGGACCATTGTCACTCTATTGGCCAAGGCAATTTGGAGAGATCAGTCATATGGAAGCACATTGGAGCTAAAGACTTCTACATCATCGGTTTCTCTATCCCAGGGCATGACTCTAGGGATGGTAAGAATATCCAGCTTGTATTTTCCTTGCCGCCTGAGCAAAACACCTGGAGCCCCAGAACTCCAGAGCCAGATTCTGAATCTCACTTGAACTTGATTGTCCGCAGATGAGCTACATAGTTTTATGATTATTCTTGATCTGGATAATGTCATTGTGATTATCTCAGAGCCTCAAACGTAGAAGGCTGGAGAGGGTTGGCTACCTGCTGTGGTACAGTCCTGCCTTACCTTGGGGTCCCCCGGGAGGCAGAGGCTGAAACAGGGCTTCCTGACCACCCCAAACAGCAGCTGGTTGAGAAGACCACACAAGGGGACACGCTTGAGTCAGTCACGGCTGTGGGCACCTGGGCTCCATCTGTGTAGGGCCCTCCAAGGAGCACTTTGAACGGGTCTCAATTCTTCACCGGACGGTAGCATGAAGTGTCATTTGCTTCTGGCTCTCATACCCCATGGTGCAACAGTTTCTTCATGGGTCGTTCTGAGGAATTCATACGTGGTCCTAACATGGCTTCGGAGAAGCTCTGGCCCAGAAGGCTAGAGAGACGGAGACCAGGAGAAGCCAAGGGGAGGGCTGCCGAGTGAGAACAACTTGTCAAGCTCTCAAGCTGCTTCTTCCAGCAATGACTTGAGGAAAAAGTGGGTCTAAATCATGCAGTGAAGGGCACAAGGATGCCCCATAGAACCCCCTTACAGACTACGAAACACTTGTATATTATATCCTCTCCCATTTGACCTTCACAAAAACCTTTTTTTTTTTTTTTTTTTTAGTAAAACTTAACATTTCCATTTTGGAGATGAAGAAAGTGAGCCTTGAGGATACACTAGAAACGATGGCAGAACCTACTGTGAGTTGGATGGCTAGAACCCACATCCTCTTACCCTTCACTAGTGCTCTTTGCCCCCCACCTGCTACTTTTTCTAAACACTGAAAAAAAGACCAATGCAACATCGTAACAAATTCTTATGAGCATGAGTGCAAAACAAGGGGGGGATGGAGATGATTTTGCCTGGAAGGAAGCAACGTAGCACAGTTTCTCGATGAAGCCATCTTGTTCGAATGATCCAGTGTTTGGTAAACAAGTCCTTAATCACAGCCTTCAGTATTTTATACACTTCTAATAATGCCATCTCTCAATTTCCCCCTTTCTTGGCTGAGTAATCCCAGGCTCTTTGGTCTCTCCCCACTTGACAACATCACTTGTCCATTGCCTGTCAATTCCTCAGTTCTGTTCTAGCTTTCATGGGAGAGAAGGCAGGCATTCCACAATGTGCTGGGAAATGCTAATTACTATTTATTACTTAAGAAAAACAGAATCAGTCCAAGTGTGTAAGGAAGCTCCCTAAGGTAAGAGGTTGCCATTGACTCTGGTCCTTGTCCCTTACTGGGTGGGTGACTTCTCCTTGTGTGCTTAAATCCACAAGTGGAGTGAAAGTCAAAACCATAAGTGACTGCAGAATTGCCCCTTATGTTCCCACACCTCATGGGAAATCACCTTTGGATTTCCTCACCCTCCCTGCGGTGACCCACCTGGCAAGGTGACCACATGGGGGCAGGAGAGAAGGGGGATCACACCCCGAAAGCTGCAGTGATGTGTGTTTACCTAGTCCTTCCAGGAGGAAAGCAAACTTTGCCCCAAGGAGTGAAAAATTAGGCTTTATGATAAAGGATGGTCTAGATCCCACCCTAGTTTACATAAAATAGAATAAATCCCTAGCAAACTTCATCCCTTGAACGATGATTAATAACTAGTCATGGGAGACCTCAGTCTGGATGCCAGCCCCTGTCTGGAAAGCCGGCTGGCTCTAGACTTACTGCAAATTTAAACTAGACATTAATGCATGAAATCCTCATTGAATGCATAGCGTCCTCACTGAAAACACTCCGATTGGCAAGATCGACCCTGCCGCACAGGAAGACCGCCCCATATGGTAAAAAGAGCATGGTTTCTACATGATTGCAGACTCCACTCCTTGCTTGTGGCTGACACTGAAGAAAGCTCCTACCTTTCTGCGTCTTGATTTCCTTCTCTATAGAATGGGGACTCAGAAGAACTGGGTGACCAAGGCCAAGTACATAGTAGGTGGTCAATAACGTTGTTATTATTTTTAAAGATGTATTTATTTATTTGAGAGAGGGCATGGGCAGGGGGAGGGGCAGAGAGAGAAGGAGACAAACAGCCTCTGCAGAGCATGGAGCCCAACTCGGAGCTCGATCCCAGGACCCTGAGATCACCACCTGAGCCAAAATCAAGAGTGGGACGCTTAACCCACTGAGCCATCCAGATGCCCCAATACTGTTATTATTATTATTAACTTCATATTTGTAGCCAGAGCCTTAGAATCACAAAAGAAAACCAGCCTGCCCAGTGACCCATGCAATTTCCCCCAATAAACCCTCTGGGACCCAGATGACACTGCGTCATCCCCCAGTTTCCTAACAAACCCTTTCCCCTGCGACCGAATATAAACCAGCTTCACAATCCTCCCCGCAGACCTTCTAATTATCTTCACTGTTTACAACATCCAGCCCCTCCGCTACCAAATTCTCCATTATTCTGACAGCCAACAAACTAGACCTATTAGAACCAGCACAACTTCTGCCTAAGGCAGGAACTTTGTGAGACCACAAATCGTCTTGGTATTAAAAGTCGGTGCATAAGAACTGCCCTCAGCTTTTGCGCTAAATTGCTAGTTTGAAGACATTCATTGCAGTACATTGTATTTCCACTATATTTTGCTTTAATAGACTTTGCGGTGAAGTGTATAAGAAGAGTTTTAAAGCCCGAGGTAGCACACAGCCAACTTTTTTTTTTCCACCCTTTTATATATTTTTCCATCTTTTGTTTGTCACCTTATATTGTTTTGTTGCTTCACATACATAAAACAACCTGGCAATCACCGAACAATCCCCAGCAGTTAGTTGGAGGCACATATTGACTTTACTATTAAAAGTTGAAACAATCAAGCTAAAGAATCTGTGGTGTATTTTTCTGCTGCTTGCATGAGACTTTAATTTGAAAAAGAATGGAAAATATCCCCTCTGAATGTAATAGCGTTTTCATCGACCTTGGTTTATTTCTTTCCTCTTGTGCTGCCTGCCTAAGACCACTCTGCAGTTAGAGAAAGAAGGGGAATTTTCATCTGAAAGTGCCTGAGTACTTTATGGCCATGATTCTTTGATTCCAAGTTCATTGGTGGGCTGAGGGATGCCCACTTGCCTTGCCTTGCCTGGGTGTAAGCAGCATTGCTCACGCCTGTGTTTCCCTTCGTGATGTCATGGCAGGTGTCTAGGTATCCTATGTTAACGCTCTACATCGCTGGAGATGGCGGGACGGGTGAAGCTTGCATATTCCCTATCTTCAGGTAGCATACAGTCTCATGGGAGAGAAAAGGCAAATACGCCTATGACTATGGATGCCTGGAGGCTTTTTACTCCAGAGTTATAAAGAACATGTATTATCAGGGGATCAACTTCAGATGTTGGGGGTCAAAGAAAGTCTTACAGGAAATGACTGAGATGAGAAGGTAAGGGGATCGAATGAGGAGCATCTGAAAGAAAAACAGAAAAAAGAGGAAATCAAACCTAAAAAGGACTCAGGGCAGGATGGGTCTTTGGAGAAACCAAGACAAGGATGGCACTGGAGAGGAGAGACCAGGGTCAAGAGAAGTGGGAGGTGGAACCGGAATGGCGGACAGGCCTAGAGCAGAGGGACCCTAGTGGTGATGACAGAGCTGAGATTTTACTCCAAGGCCAATAAGAGGCCATGGAAGGGATTTCAGGAGAGGACTTGCAGGATCCAGTTTATATGATCCACTTTTGGAAAAATCCCTCCCCCTCTGGCTTTGTTTGGAGAATGAACTGAAGGAAGGCTGGAGTAGAAATGGAGAAAACCATCTTAAGAGAGATGAGTCCAAGTGAGGGATGGTCACTAAAATTAAGGGTTTGGAAAAAATATACTGGGGGGAAAAATGATGTCAAAGTGGCTTCAGGGCAGAGTAGATATGGTGCTGAAGGAGGAGACAGTTTCTAAAAAGAGGTCAAGAGGTCCAGCTGAGCAACTTATAGATGAAGGTGCAACTTTTGAGACAGGAAACTCTAGAAGATTTGAAAGAACCTCAAATTTTCAATAGTAGACAATTTTAAGAGCTTTTTTGGGGGGATGTGAGTCATCAGAATCCACCTTCAACTGGAGATGACATCTATCAGAAGAACAATGGGCTATCTCACGGAATTCAAGGAAGAAATCATATCCTGGAAGAGAAGAATCAGGGAGCCCAAAGATCCAGACAACAGGAATCCACTGATGGCTCCAGGCTGTGACATTGCTATAACTCAGTTCAGCAGCTCCCAGTTTCTGAGTCTTTCTACAGCAAGTGCCAAATATGAGAAAAGACAATCCGATTGGTCTGGTTTAGGAACGAGGCCCAATTCTCTAGTTCATAGAGGTTGGGGAAATAGAACCTTATAGCACAATACAGCCACTCCAGGCTCATCCATGGTGTTTGGTGGTGATTCTCAGAGAAGGTTGTGAGTTGTGAAATGGGACGACACTCCAAACGTCTCTAAATCTACATATGCAATCTCATTTACCCTTTGCAACAACCCTCTGTGATGGGTCCTGCTATAACCGCGCTATAGAGAAGGACATTAAACCTGGGGAAGTGAATCAGCTTCCAAGGCCACACGGTTAGCAGATAGTAGAGCTGTGAGTTGAACCCATGTTAGTCTACAGTGCCTTCCAAGCTCAATGGATTCAGTCTACACTCCCAGCTACTCAAAATGCACTTTCCCAGCCATGGCCTCATTATGCAGGATGCTGAGCACTCGGGAGGAAAGAAAAAAGATTTGGTGAAGTTTAATTATGTTCTAGTTGATTCATCAGACTTCTGGAATCTGAAATTTATGCCTTTCCACAGATGGTTAACATGATGATTAGAAGGATAAAAGTGCATTCACCCAGAGATAAATGTAAGATTGGTTAAAGCAGCACGATTGCTTCTATTTCCAAGCTTGGCCCAACACTGTGACTTTCGGAGACCAAAAACAAGAGTGAATATCTCCTTCTGAAGCTGTCACACAAATTGTTCACTGGTCTTTCTGTGAGTCCTGTGATAGATAGACGAGATTCATCTTGACTGAAGTGGAAAGAATGGAAATCCCTCCATCAACATCAGAGGGAAAAGACTGATAACACATAATAAAATACTCTCCATGGCACATCATACTCCCCTTTGTGTTAAGTGGATTTGTGAATGGCATCAGGAAATATATTAGTTACATTACAGAGAAGTCCTAAACATGCATACTGAGTTGACCCAAGTCTCTGCTACAAGAATATAAACTATGAGCACAGGTGCTATCCTATTCATTGTGGTGCCCAGGGTCAAAACCAGCGTCTGGCATGTAACACCCAAATGCCTAGAACATGCCTGAGGAAAGGAGGAATGACTACAATTGGCCAGCTGTCGATTTCTAGGTGTCATTTTGTGAAATTCTTCTTTCAAAATTTTCTATGTTTATGACACCACAATAAAAAGCTTCACCCATACAGAAAACATTAGAAAGTCAAAAATGTTGGACACAGAAGTGGGGGCAAATCACCCAAAGAACATATTATGGGTGTTTGCTTCCACAACTGTCTTGGTTTACTTTACCAGCTTTTATCCTTCCCATCTACTCTCTTAATAGCACTTACATATGGATGGGAATGGAAAAAGGGTAGACAAAAGCAAGCTGATGAAAAGAAACAAAAACTAGAGGAACGTCTCCGCACTATGTGTCCACAAACCAGGAAGAGTGTTCTTACCGGAAACCTACCAACTGGCACCCCATCTTGCATTTCTAAATCCCAGAATTGCACTGGACATCATTTCTGTTTCCATGACCCGGAAGCCAGTTGCTCTCATCCACCCTCCTGCCTCGTCCTTCAGAACCCATAGTCACCACCTTTGAGGAGCAACAGGGGGGATAAGGAGTGCACCAACACTTGACACTGGGTTGAGAGAGCTTTGCACACACTTAATCAGGAACTCCTGGGAGTGAGGGGGTTAAGGCTGAGCAAAGCCATGTCCGTTAGCCCCCCAGGAGGCTGCTACATACTCGAGTATGAAATCCACTGCTCCAAGCCCATCCTTGGGAGTAGAAAATGACATTGTGGCCTGATAAATTCAGTATGTCGGTGGCCTGAAATCCTAAGCACATCCCCATAAGGACCTTACTTTTTGCCACAGTGGGGGTCAATGCGGCACTGAACAGCAGAAACAGAAATTTCAGAAAGCTCATATGGTCATTTGGGCCCCAACTCAGAATTTTTCTCTTCCAGTACATCTGGAAGCATTGAAGCTATAAAGACATTTCCATCTTGTATCAAAAGACATACGATAAACTGAAAAAGGCAGCAGGATCAAAGAAACCGAAGGAAAAGCGAAAGCAACAACAACAATTTGGAAAACAAAACAAAACAAAACAAAACACCTTCAATTATCTGGATATTTCAGGGTATTGCAGTAAAGATTTCCTCTATCAATCATTTTCAAAAAAAAATTTGTTTTTCTCCAGAGCCCTTTCTTCAAACATACAATAAGTTTAACCCCAATTTATGTAACAGAAAAGAGACACTGCTGGAGTCCGGCCCCAAATCCTTCTTCCAGGACCCCGATGCCCCTGTGGCATCGCTAGGAAAGCCCACAAGTATGGCAAAGGGCAGCGTGAGCCGCTCCTGTTCTAGAAAGGATTTCCTTCTCCATGCCCATCGTCCCAGACAACAGCAGAGAGAATGCAGCAACCGAAGCATTCTTTGGCAACGAAACAGGCGATTGGTTTAGTTGTGAGTCCGTTGAGGTCCCTAGGCTATGTTTGAGAAGATCAACGTGTTTAATAGATTCATAATGATTCAGAATTTAATCCCCCCCCCCAAAAAAAGAAAAAGAAAAAAAAAAAAGGAGGGGGAGCAAGAGGAAGAAGAAAGCAAGCAGCTCTGAGCTACTCAATGGTCTCAGTGGTTTTACTTTCTGTCTTGAGATGCCTGGAAGCACCGACTTTTGTTGTCACTCTGTGCCCAAGGCGCCCCTTCTTTTCCCACGCTGACCTCTGCCTTTTCTGTAAGTGGTTTACATAGCAGAGCTCAGGGTTACAGCTCTTTGGCAAACTTCTTCACAGCAGAAAGGGCAAACAAGGTTTCACATAACTTCCTGTTTCTCAACAGAACTATGGGTCTTCCCCCTCCCCCATGTTTTTGTTTTTCTGCTCATTCTCATGGAAAAAAAAAAAACCCTGGAGATTGTTAGAAAAGGAAAATTACTTAATTAAAAGCAGGGAAAGCATCAGAAACTTACATGGGGCTAAATGTGCATTTGGGTTTTTTTTCCCCCCTCCACCCTTATTTGAGAAGTTTGTATATATTCTGTCCATTTCGTAAGTAGGCAGTGAAAAATGTAACATGTGTATAGTCTTTTCTTCCTGTGTTTTGTGGTCTTTTTTCTTCTCTCTCTCTCCTTTTAGAAGTCAGATGCCCTGGAGAGGTTTAACTCTAGGGTTCTTATGTGCAGAAGAGTATTTGGGATTAAGATTTTCAGATGAGGTTGAGGCTTTTTGGTTGACCCTTGACATGACCTTTAGCTGAAAGCACCTCCAGAGAAGGAACTTGGGCTTCTTCATCTTTATGACCCCTGCACCCCTCACCACAGCCCTGGGTACAAAGTAGACACTCAGAAAGTTTACTGAGTCAGTGTGGGTTGAATGTCGTAACCCCAAACTTTCATTTACCATCTATAAAGATAGTAACAGTAATACAGAGCCAAGAAAATTGTGTCATTTGTGACTTCTGAAAGCACTCCAAAATTAGTTCCAGAAAGATCCTCAATGACTTCTTGAAAGAATAAGATGTGGTAAGTACAGCTTTAAACTCTGACCTGTTCGATACAAACTTTCTCCTTGTATATGCATGACTTTATTTCCAACAAATGTAAAATGTTCTATTTCAGGTGAGAAGGTTTGCCAGAAGGACTGGCCAACTACATAAAACGAAAACAGTCTCCTGGAAACAACCAGGTGGTTAACTATGTTATTTTCATTCACCAAGTGATGACAGAAAAATTCTGTGTAAGTCTGAAAAATGCCCTTGCCTCCAGAAAATAATCTGGAAATCAAAGTGTGTCCTGACACAGTATCTGTAACCTTTAATTTAGGCATGGATGCATTCTTTAGTATGGAACTATTCAGATCCCCCAAGCTGGGAAAAATTTACAGGAGGAGCTCTTCGCCCCTTAAGAACCGATATGTAGATAGAATCCCCTACCATCCCTGTCTTAAGTAGCCTGGATATTCAAGACAACCAGGAATTCCTTTCCACATCCCAACACCACATTTGTTGAACATTTCTTTCATTCCAGGCCAGACCACTGTGTTCAAAATTCCACCCAGATGGTTTGCCAATATACACACTTGGTGAAGCAGTTTACAAATAATGCAAATGACCAGGTGTGCAATTAACGAGAGTGCATTGTTTCTGCAACTGAGAGGGGAGAAAGACCTCTGAGAAATAAGTCACTTACAAGACATGACCTTAACTTCCTTATCCATTTAAGTATTGTTGGTAGGAATGATGGGCTTCCAGCAGGTCTTGGTTCGCACTTACCTTGATACTCACTGGAAATCCATCCAAACTTCTTTAGAAAATGAAATTGGACCAGAATTGTATTGAAATGAGAGTTCTCAGACCAATTCCCTATATTTTGCTCCTATCAACCAAGGAATATAAAAAGATATCCTTTTTAGATTATTCCAACTGCAAGTAGAAGCTGGAAGGGAAGGAGGGGGGGGGAAATATTGTGGGGAGATGAGATTCAAAGGCAGGCAGGTGTCGAAGAACATGAAAAAAATCCCGTTTTATTTTTGTGAATCTGGGATTTATGCAGAGCAGATCGGACATCCTATTACTGGCTGCATTTAACAGGATGCAGAATACCGGAGCCGAAGTGAAACCTGAGGCAAAGCCTCCAATGGGACATGGACGTGTCAGAGTCAGAGAAAAAGAGGAGGCAAGAAGGAGAGGGTCAGAGAGACAGAAAGGAGGGCAGCACTGGGAGAAGACATGAAAAATTAGAACAGGAGCTCAGAGCACTCGGGAGAGCGGGGGAAATGACAGTTGAAATTAGAACAGGAGCTAAGAGGAGCAAGCAGAAGGGGACGGCAGGAACCAAGAAATTTAAGGAGGGGAGAATCAACTCAGAGAAGTGGCCAGAAAAAAGCCAGCTGAGCTTCACTAAGAAGGCCGGGGACTCATGTGTGTCCGGTAGACAGACAGACGTTCCCCGTACGGATCAAAACAAATTATTTGTCATTCTGAAATGACTCTGAAAGGGGAATGGAATGTGCCCCAACAATCAATATTAAATTTTATGCCTGCTGCACCTTTCAAAAGCCTCAAGAAGACATTGATTCAAGTAAGTGTCACCTTTTTTTCAACGACCTTTGATTAGTCACTTTGAACAGTTTGAGAGCCGAAGTTGGCACCCGGACTTAGGGGACGAGGGAAGACGGAGGGGGGCGGCCTCCCGTTGCTGCTGCGAGGGGGCGAGGATGCGCTGTCAGGGCGGCAGGGGGAGGGATGCTCTGGCGGGAGGAAGGGCTTGTCCCCGTCCAACTGCAGCGTGCCTGCGCGTGGAAGCTGGGGGTTTATGGTTTTCATTATTTGGTAGGCATTCTTAGAAAGCTGAGAGGAGCTGTGCTTGCTGGCGGGTCTGGAGGAGCGGTTTGGGGCACTTTCTAAGTTGTATTTTGTGGCCAGTTTTACAAGAGGAAAATCCCTGATTCCAGTGGAATGGCTTGGGAAACGGAACGATGAGTTTCCCAGATGAGGCCTTTGCAGAACTGGCCAATCGGGACTCTGGCTTTGCAGTTTTTCCCGACGGCCTTATCTCTTGAGGTCGGACTCCCATCCTGGGTCGGAATTGGTTATACCGGGTGCAGGCTTGTGTCCGGGACTGACTGAATTGGGTTTCAAGCCGGGGCATGGGATATGGTCACGCTGTGTGTTTCTCTGTGCCTTAATGCCAGACTGGAGCCTGGGTTTGAGGCCTAGAATACTATCTCCATTGTATCAAAAATCTCCATGTATTAGTGATTTGTTTCTCTGAAGGTAATCCACCAGCCTGTCTCCTCCGTGCTTGATTCACATGCCACCTTCCCAAGGATCTGATACCAGCCATAGTTTCTCCTTCATCTGAGTCTGAATCTTTGGTTCTGGTGACCCGTTATATCTTCTGAGTTTGATTAATTTCCTGGATTTGGCTTCTTGATAACCCCTGATGTGGGAATCCCTCTCACCAGCTGGTCCGGAGAAACCCAGCCCCACCCTGGGAGGGTCACCTGGTCAATATTCCATCATGTTACAGATGGCGTGCCTAGTCCCCGGGCTTACTTGGTGATAGTATATTTATGTGTTATCCAGTTAACTACTTCATAATATCTATGTTTCCCCAACTGGCTCTTGCTTTCTGCCTGTGTGTGAGTCCCTGCTTCCTGAGTCCTGGAAACTGATTCATTCATTCATTCATTCATTCATTCAATGGATGTTTATTGTACCAATATGATGTTCTAAGTAGTGTGCTAGGCACCATTGACCTCGTACTCAGTTGAATTTTACTCATTCAAATATTTATTGCATATGAACCACGTGCTGGTGCTTTTCTAAGTGGTGGCAATAGGAGACAGTGAGGAAGATGATGATGGAGATAAAGCTCCAGGTTTCATAGTTCTCACATGCAATTGAGTGAAAGCCATAAATATATAAACAAATAAATATGGTAGGTCAGATGATCATATGGAAAGAAATGAAGCAGGGTAAGGGGTAGGAAGTGCTGAGGGTGGACACTGTTAATGATGCATAGGAAAGGCATCATAATAAGGTGACATCTGAGCAGTGACTTAATGCAGTAACAAGAACCTTATATAGATTTTGCAGGAAGAATGTAGCAGTAGTGAAATAGAACATGCAAACGTGAGATATTTTCTTTGTTAAAGGAACAGGTAAGAGGCTTGTGTAGCTGGTGTAGAGTGAACTAAAGGTAGTAAAGGAGACAATGAAAGCAAAGAATGAGCCAGGGCCCAGATTCAGTAGGGTCTTGAAGTCATTAAAAGGACTTCGGCTTCTACTTTTGGTGAGGTCTGGAAAACCACCGGAGGCCTCTTAAGCAGATGGCTGGTACAAATGATATTTCCAAAGAATCACTCTGGCTGTTCTTTTGAGAAAAGACTCTGGATAGGAAGTTATGGAAACAGAAAGACCAAGTAGAAACTGACTATGATAGTCCAGACAAGAAATGATAGTGACTTGGACCAAGATGGTAGCAATGATGTGGCAAGAAGTGGTGAGATGCTATATACATCTCAGAAAATTGACAGCATTTGCTGATGCACAGCTTTGGAGATGTGAGGACAAGAAAGGAGATGAATATCTGCATTATTTTCAGCTGGGAGACTGGAAGGATAAAGTAGTTATTTGCTAAGGAAAGATTGGAGAAGAAGCAGGTTTGGGAGATTGGTGGTTAGCAGGGATTTACGAATTTGGTTCTAAGAATGTTGAGTTTAACACACCATTGGAATATCCAAGTGGATATGACAAGTAGATACATAGTACCTGGGGTCGAGGGTAGATATCCAGGCTGGAGATAGGATTTTGGAGTCACCAGTATTTAGGTGATACTTAAAGCCAAGGGCAGGATGGGATCACGTAGGGAGTCAGTGTAGGTAGAGATGGAAAAGTGGAAAGAACAGTCCCTGGGGTATTCTAATGTTTCCTAGTCAGGAGAGTGAGGAAGTACCAGCAACAAAATGGAAGGAGGGCAAACCAGGATATTTTGAGCCATCGTTTTCATCATTCTCCCCAGATCAGTTCCTCCTTTTGACTTGTCCACTGTTAGTAATGGCACTACGAGTCTGTTAGATCACTAAGGCTTGGAAGTAAGGTGTTGATTTGATGTTTCCTCTGCCTCTCATCCTCACATCCTGTCAGATCCTCCATGGGAAGAGCTACTGTCTTTACAACCTGTACCCCTCAAGGAGTCTCAGACAAGATCTTAAATATAATAGTAACTTGGCTAATATGCTAGGTGATACTCAGGTAATATTTATAAAACCTGACCATTGCCTATACCACGCTGCCATATTGTGTCGGCTAGCAGCGCCTTACCCCCAGACACGTTTGCTTTGGCTCTACCGCTATTAGCACCGCCCATTGGCTGACCCATAAAAGAGGCATCCCCTTCTGCAATAGATCAGAAGAGGTGTAGGAAATAGAATGACTAAATGTTATAGAACTTACTGTCTATTCAGAAAACATCCTTCATGGCTTTGCAAATAGGCAAAAATGTCAAGTCAGCTCTACTCTGAAGCCATTTGGAGACATTTGCAACAATGAATGCATGATTAAGTTTATTGTTTAGTAAACAGTTTGCAGACATTAGCCAAGGAAGAGTTATGGCGGCAGTTTACAAATAATTGCAATTGAATTAGTCAGACTGCAATGCAAAAGCAGCGCAAATAACTTGCCAATTCCATAAAATGTTTTGCAAACAGATTCTGGGAGAAAATAGAATGAGAAAAGCAGAAAATCCAGAAAGGGATGTTTTCAGAGTCTGCTCGGCAGATACCGAGAGAGGATGCCCTCATATTTTACCCCCAGAGTGAAGTACTAGTGAAAGGTGTTTATTTCTGCTTTCCCTCAGAAACAGAACTTGGCACAGACTTCAGAGGAGTAGGAAGGGGGCATGACTCAGTGATTTGGCAGTTCACAAATTCAATCTAACAAAAGTGGCAGAATAATTTTAGAAGAGAGTGTATATGTTTGGACAGAAGAGCATTGGTGGAGGGGTCGGGATCTTGGCTTATCGAAATGGACCTCTCAAAGCACTGAGCAGTCCACCACCAAAATAAACCTTTACCCAATGTCAGACAGCCATTGTGTGTCTGGAGTAGGCTTAACTGAAGATGCTTATTTTATTAAATCTAGATTATATGGCATGTATATTTATATTTTATTAAACATATTAAATTTTATTAAACATATACTGTTAACATAGACCTTTTTTTCTTTTTTGTTAACATATACTTTTAAAAAGTGATACATAGCTTATGAAATGAGTATATATATATGTTAGGAATATATGGCATATGTATATAGTATAGTACATGCCTCTAGTGTAGGGCATGCATCTCGTACAGTGCATGTATATTGCATGATGCATGTATATATTATAATGCATGTGGATACAATATATACAATGCATATATTGTACAGTGCATGTATATAGTATAGTACATGTATATAGTATAGTACTTATATATTGTATAGATATATACATAGCATATTATATGTATATAGTATAGTATATATACATATATCATAGATCATATGCATACCAAATATGTATATCATATTTGGCAATACATAATAATAAATAAACAAAATACTTAATATATACCATGTCAATATCAAGGTTACTCTCCTAGGCCAATGGGGCAAAAACATTACATTCCTTAGCCTTGTTGTGTTTGCTTCCACTGTGATGTTTTATTCATTTCTCACGACTGATTCTGTGGATTAAACATAGAAATGCAAGTATAAACACATAAGAATGGCTATAGAAACAAACTCATAAACTCTGTATGGTGCTTAAATTGTACAGTTGATCCCTGGAACTGCTTAGAGAAGGGTTCTTCACCCACTTGAACTTAGTGTTTATGTTTAAAAAAATTCATAAAAGGTGCAAGCATGATTTCATGAGTGATATTCTGGGTTAGAAGTACTCACAGGGCTTTGCTAGTTAAAGGTTGACCTTTTGTCTCCAAATGCATCCTCGCCATGTGGTTTTCCCAGTCTAACCATCCCCTTCGTCATATGCTATTATTGATTTTGCAACTGTCCAACAAGATTCTGAGATTCAAAGCTGCATTTTGGATAGATGACCTAAAATAAAGTTGTGAGTTTGATCCCACGTACCAAGGGATGAGTCGATTGGTTTGTGTAAATGGCCGACTCCTGTCTCCCCTGAAAGAATCCAGGATTGATCGCAATCAGTAACAAGCTGAAGCAGTCAGAAGTATGGGTTAAGAACCTACGTTTTCATTCCTTCTCCAAAACATTTTGAAATTTACCACAGATACATCATTTGGGGATTCGCCACAAACATGTTTTGAACCCGCAGATCTGCTTAGTGACTGAGACTAAGGTAATGGGTCAAGTATATCATAATTGAATCCTTCTTAGCACTGAAACTAGAGACGAAAATCTACCCAGTGTTTCCAAAGACAAATTATGTTTTTGCAGTGCCTCGTTTCATTTTGCACATTCGAAAGCTTCACTGTCTACCATAGTGATGTGGGAGGGGATGATCATATCCACAAATAGAGCCTTTGAAATTGGGTCACTGGCAGCATTTCTAGCTGCGAAGCAATCCTGCATCTTATAGGTTGGCACAATGGGAAACTTCTGCTTTGGGAAATAAATAAAAGAGAATATTAGATGACAAGGAGTCCAGGAGCTATCTTTCCCTTTTACTCTTTGCTCTTCTTTCCCTGAAAAGAACCAGCATTTTCTCTTTGCAACATACAGAAGAGAAAGATGCCTGGTTTTAGCACTTGTTGATCCCATTAACAGGGAAGATTGACAAGAAGTAGACAATTGTACTTGACATGAATATGGGTATGGTGGGGATTGTTGAAATGGAGACCCTTGCTAATGGAAGAAAGATGACCCCAGCCTTTTGACAGATGTTGAGTAGATTGGAGTCCAGCGAAGTTATAACCATTTAATCTGCATTGCAAGAGAAGACAAATTGTGTGACTGATAACCTCTTTATTTTTTATTCTATAATTTTGTACTCTATAGTGTCGAATGAGATAGGGCTCTCAACTTGCTAATGTGGGTCGGTATTATTCGTCCAGAGTTTCAATGGCATTGGGGCTTTTGTTAGTTGGTGACCTCTTCTCTGGGTCAAGGAAGAAAAGAAATAAATGAAGAAGAAGTGAATAAAGAAATGATACAAATCAATCCAAAAATCACAACTCTTCAATGAGATTTTGACCTCAGTTACAGGATGCAATTTCTGACTCTATCTGAGAGGCATTAAGTGACTTATTTAATGCATTATGTGAAAGTAAGGTAAGTGTGAAAAATGTACTTGAACTTTATTTGGTTCTAACATATAATGGATACAGCATTTTTTTTTATTCCAAAATAATCTTTTATCCTTTTGAGACATGTGTGTGTATTTCTGAGTGAAAATTGTTTTAAAAAATAGTTACTTTGCTTCCCTAGTACCTAACATAGTCAAAGAAGCAGGGGGAAGAAGTGTTCACATGTGACCCTTGTATGCATCATGATATTTATTGTCATCCTTATTATTATTATTGACATTATTATCATTATATATTATTTTCCTTGCCTAGAGAAGAAGGTTACCAGAAACCTGTCTTCTGCCCCCATGCTTAGAACTTTTAAGGCCTATTCAAGGCTAATTGATTTTGGTAAAATTTGGAATGTTCTTCCAATAGGAGAAATCTGATGACACCCCCAGGTGAAAAACGCATAAGAAATCTCCACTGATGGCAAATGGTTTTCTCTTAAAATTTCAAAGGAGTTCATGGTGCGATTCAGAGATTCACTCTCACTCCAAAGTGAATGAGGTTGGGCCGGTGAAGCACAGAACTATATTAGCAATCTCACACAATAAACCAAGCTATGTGGCCTTCCATTCCACTATTTCTTTAGGATGCCCGGATTACTAGTGATGCTCTTTAGATCCTTGTGCCTTTTTTGAGCGTCCGTGTTGTGTTAGCCAGTGCAGTAGGTGCTAGAGCTGCAAAGATAGGGCACTTGAGGCCAAGTAACTTAGAGTCAAGGGAGAATTTCATAGGCATATTCCTTCAGTGCAACGGAACGATATAAGGAGGTCGGTAAAGGTGGAGCAGGGAACGGGTGGTCATTCTCAACAGCATCTGAATATTTCCTGCTCAGCAAAGGCTTCCCTAGAAAACTCAGCGTCCGTCAGATGAAAGGGTACCATAGGAAGTAGTGTGAGGACAGTCACATGGATGTGAGTGGCAGGATGAGTGAAGAGTACTCTTCAGGAAATTGTACTGGCCCAGTCACATTTCAGCCACATTTCCAATACCACCTCGGTGACTCCTGTAAGCACCCACCTGGGGAAAGGGTTCCTCCCCTCCTGGAGCTTTGGAAAGTCTCAACACCTTCCTTTCCTTCCTTCCTTCCTTCTTTTTTTTTTTTTTTTATTTGTTTCAAATTTTCTTTGAATTCTACTTACTCTCCTAACCACCCAACTGAACGTGTTTTGAGTGCTTTTGCTGAAGCAGGATGCCCTAAGACTTTACATGTCCTGCCTCCAGTAACATGAGTAATATCATTCAGCCAACTTTATTAACGTGGAAAGTGAGGCACCACTGGCTTAAGTAACTGGCCCAAAGATTTAGCTAATGAACTGTGGAAACTGGGTTCTACCTCAGGCAATCTGATTCCAGGACCCAGGCAATTTGATTCTATACTAAAGCTGTTTTCATGTGTCTTATCTCCTGAACTAGATTTTAAGCCTCATGAGGGCTGAAGTCATAAACTTGTTACTTGCAGTTGATACAATGCTTATTCTCTTGACGTTATATCTGGTAATCGTGGACTATTTATTGAAAGAGTGGGTACACTTGATCTTAGCCAAAAGGCCTCCGAGAAGCGATGAAAGAGTGGGTAAATGAACAAATAAATGGATGCATGAGGGGCACCTGGATGGCTCAGTTAAACATCTGCCTTTAGCTCAGGTCATGATCCCAGGGTCCTGGGATTGAGCCCCATGTCAGGTACCCTGCTCAGTGGGGAGCCTGCTTCTCCCTCTCCCTTTGCCTGCCGCTTTCCCTGCTCTCTCTCTCTCTCTCTGTCAAATAAATAAGATCTTTAAAAAATAAAAAATAATATATATGGATGCATGAACTCTACTTAAAAGGTGGGTAGGAAAAAAAGTGGCCTACAGAAGATTGAGCAGAAAAGTGACTGACAGAATGAATATACTGGTATTAAAGGATCATAGGAAAAGCTAGAATGCAAATTTTTCACTCAACCTCTGCAGTAGTCATAATACTGGCATAAAGATCTGGGCCGGCATAGATGCTTGGGAATGAAACACGAGGGGGAAACTTGGTGACTGTATGTGGAGACAAGTAGAAAGACATTAGTGCAGGGGAAGAAAGTTTAAGTGTCTTAATGGAAAATATGCAACTACTTAAAAAATAAAAACAAAATCTTACCATCTAATGGTAAACAGAACGAACATTTTTAAAATATCATCAACAATGGTCATTGAATGAAAATCAGTTGAAAATATTAGACACAGCAAGAAATAAAGTCATGTCAGTTTCTCCTCAAAATTCCAGCCTTCAAATATTACACTGTGTAATATCCACTTTTTGTGGCCAAATGACTGGTCCATGTGATTGTGTGGAAACTCAGCCCTGATGTAAATAACCCAATAACCCATTGAACTGATTCAGTTTGAGTCCGATTTCCTCATCATAGGCATCATTGCACACTGCCCTTCAAGGATGGAAACTTGGGCACACCCAAGCCTAATCTTCTCAACAATGAAAGATTCCATCGAAACATCTTTTGGTTTGACTATCTATTGATCAACAACTCTGACCCGGCTCATTCATTCTACTCAGATAGATAATGCTTACGGGGCTTTTTTAAATGTCCCTTCTGCTTAGTTTCTTAAAAAAAAAATCACAGATTCACTAACATTGTAAACATCACCTATATTGTATAAATACTGCCTTTGTCTTTGTAAAAAATATAAATTAATTGAAAAGTTGCATTTCAGATGTCAATTAAGTAGAGCATTTGTTTCTCAGCACAGTAATTTCAAATGCAGCTCACTATAAATGCATATGTAAGCATTGGGAATTACAAAACAAATATGTTGAGAAGAGAACAGAGTTATTGCTTTATGTAACATTTCCTCTGGTCTCCCTGCAAGAGGTAAGCCTCCCCAGTTCCAGGAAATCTTTTGATGTTGATTAATATATTTAATATCATGCCTGTCCTCTGTGCGAGAACTGTACTAGGGGATGACCTACACGTGGACACGTTGTTTTCCAGAAATACGTCTGGCCATACATATGACCAATGCATATATGTGCAGTTCTTACATTAGGATAATATATGAGGCAATTGCTATTGTGTAAGTCAATCAGCTTGACAAAGACTGTTGTCAGAGAAATATTTATTCAGTAGATATTTGCCCCAGCTTTGGTATGTTTTCCCACCTGTCTCCACCAGCAGAGTTCATCTGTAGAACTTCAGGAAACCTTTCTAGAACTTAAATGAGACTGTTATTATAGCAGAAAAAGAGACAGTGTGGTTTGTATTTTAAGTGTCAAGTTATCCCCAAGATTTATTAAGTACCTATCATGGGTTCAGAAGAGCTATTAGATATTATTAGCTGTTACGGGATCTTCAGTTGAGAAAAATTTTTCCTGCAAACCTAGACATTGAATTTGGGACTTATATTTGCTGGTTGTTCTAGTGCCTGTAAGTGGAAGACAAAATCTATCAAAAGTAATTGGATGATATTTTGATTATTGACTAGAGTTTTTGATGATTTGGTGAATCCAGAAGGAATTACAGAAATCTACATGTTGCGTCTATTACTGGTTGACTCAGAACATCCAGTTTTGAACCTTGGTCTTTGGAGATACGTGACCAAGCTGATTATATAACCTCTCAAAATGTCTCATTCCTCCGCTGTAAAATGAGATTTTATCATGACCAAGATACTACTATACTACTGAGATCACAGATACAATGTGCTTTATAAATTCCACAAGTGAAAAAATAAGTTACTAAGAATATACTATCTTAACAATATTCCAATATAAAGCGATCAGTTGTAGCTCATCTTAAATTGCCCTCTTCTTTCCAAAATTCACGGTTCACAACATTTATGCATGATCAGAACAATTGCAAAAATGCTTATAAATGGTCTTCTCTTGGAGGCTACTATGTTGAACGTGGAATTCTATATTCCTAATATGCCAGCATGTTGCTGATTGATGACTAGGGAAAGGTGAATATGTGCTGCTGACAACCGGACAGAATCTGGTTTTGCCTTTTTGTTCAAGGTCTGGAGTCAAGAGAGTAAGCCGATGATGAAGGGACGGAGTAAAACTTTCCAGCCCACTGGACGCTAAACCACATCTTCTCCAACATGGTGCTTTCCACTCATCATTTCTGTTTCTAAGGAACTTGTAATTTGCAGCCACTTGAAGGAACTTCTAGAAGTTAACCACCTGTGGTGTTTACCTGCAGGCAGGTAGACACAGCTCCAAGGGCCCCTTGGGATTAGCTGTTCCAGATAGCCCAGAAATGTCTGAATTGTCGATGCAGCGGACAATTCCCTGGGAAAGCAAAACTCACCCCAGAGCCCCCCACGTACAAATTAGAGTCACCATTTAAACTATCATCACAGTATTTGAGGTTAGTAAAACATATTGCTTGGGCTATAAACCATTCTAAACTAGCATTCCAAATGTCTAGCCTCAAGCAAGCACTTAAATTAAAGTTTCAGACAGCTGGCACTAGAATCATAATAACAGTTTCACACAAAGGGATTGGCTAAACATGATTATTGATTTGATAATTTATTGTCAACAGGCATTATTGTGCCCTGATCCCAATGCTTGGCTTTCTTTCTTCTCTATTGTCAACAGGTGATGACAAGGTCTGGATCGGGTTATAGAGAAGGTACATTCAGTGCCCTGCTCCTAGGTACCTAGGTAGATTTCTTCTCTTTCTCTCGCCCAATCTCTCTCTCATTCTCTCTCTCTCTCTCTCTCTCACACACACATACACACACACACACACACACACACACACGTGTGGCCGCGCATGCGCGCACATGTACACACATACACAAAAAGCTCATTAATTTCCATAATCCCATAATTTTTACTGTCTCCTTCCTATAAATTGCTTTGTTTATAAAAGGGAAGAAGCTGAAAGTACTATTCTTAGCACCCTTGTTACAAAAGAAAAAAAAATAAAGGTCGACTTGCTAAACAATCTATATTCCCTCAGAATATCTATCCAATATCTAATTTCCTGTACGTCCCTCTGTGAAACAGATAAAAGGAGAAAACACCACAGTATTTCTTTTGTACTTGGAAGCACATCATCCCCCAACACTAGGAGCCTTGTGTCTCTTTAGGCTTTTGGGTACTTGTTCACCCAAGAGACAGAAGATGCTGACGATAGCTATTTGCCCTTTAGCCGATTCTAAAACACAATATTTTTAAGCCTTATTAACATATTTTCAAGTATAACAGATTCTCTGTTCACTCCAATTTGGAACCCTTTGAAAGATTTTATTTCCACCACAGGGAAATACGCCTGATTGACACTGTTTTATTTTACTCAGACTGGACCGATTCACAGATTTTTCTAACAGAATTAGAAACCTGAAATCATATTTTCATTATTAAAATATTAAAATGAGTCCAACAAATTGTACTGGCAAAGTTTGCTCTCAGTCTTTGTGAACTGTTGGAAACAGTGGAGGACCATCTCTTACCATTTTAATGAGAATGTAGACACTGCTCGACTTTGGGGGGTGAGAGGACTATAATAAACGCAACAGGTTTTTCTGGTTTGTGTCTCTCTGTGGATAAAACACACTAAAAAAAATTGGAAGAGTTAGAAACCATATTCTTGGATCAGTCAAGAGGGAAATAAAAGGACATATTTGAGTACCTTTACTTTTTTTTCTGAACATGATTTTTCCATTGACTTTAATTAAGGTTTCATTAAACCTTCAGTTTGGAGAGCTTTTAATTGAGAGAGAATTTGCTTACTCGGCATATTTTTTTCAGAGAATTGCTATAATAAATGGGTCTTCCAACTTTACCGTAAAATTCAACTTTGTTCTACCTTTGCAGAAATTGCTTATAGATCCACTCTTAAGAAATGAACCATGCCAACAATAATGATTTTTATCTCATAATCGAGTGGCCCAAAGTTGGCTCCACTACACTTTATAAGTATATTGCCTGCTGACAAATTAATCCAATTAGCAAAGGTGAAGGTTTATAATTGAGGTTAACTAGAATTTAACTGGTCACTGATAATCAAACCCTCCCTCACCTCCTCTAGAGTGTAGTTCCCGAAGTTATTTGAGTTGCTGTATCTCGTCCCCCGACTAAAACAAAAGTCTGACTTCAAAAATCCCTGTTCAGGAAAATCCAATAAAGCCATTTTTCCAAAGCTATGACAACAATGGAACTTCATGGCATGGTATTTTCCTGCTGTTTGGGGGAGTGAATCTCTGCCCCACCCCCTTCCCACTCCCCTACTACTGAGAGTATTTTTATATAGTTCAAGTCCCTATTGGTCTGCAGTTTGCAGTGCGGTTTAAAAAGTAATACATCTTTTCTTAGATGTACCCCAGTTTCTGCTTTTTAATAGACATGATAATGAGCTTCTGGGTCTTCATTTCCCAGTGTGCAGAGAGCTCGAATAAATCTTCGATTGTTCACAACCCAGGAGAAGGTTCCGGAGCACTGGGATCCATTGAGGTATCTCTAAACAACTATTGTTTTAAGCATTTTTTTTTTAATCTTGGACTTTCCTGGTGCCACTGATTTTTTTTCCCAATATATTCAGTAGCATCTGCTTATAATGAGCTGAGACAGAACGAAATTCCTTTTGCAGTGAATCAGAATGAATGAAAGTTCCCAACTGCTTTTGGAGTGGCATAATACGCGAGCTATAATATTGCCTGTACCAAAGGTTTCCTTGTAGGTAAAAAGAAAGCTTTATTCTAGATTTTCACAAAAACACGTCTGCTTGGGCAGTCTGGGTTTTGCTTCCTAGATTTCAAAATTTTGGAAGATGTATCACTTTTGTGCAGACAAAAGCCAATGTGAAAATACCTTTGGCCAACTTGGGGATTATTTATTGTTTTTGAAGACTGACTTATTTACAGCTATCTAGCATGATATAATTCCTTATGAACAAAATGCTTTCCCCCTCCAAAAAAAAAAAAAAAGGAAGCAAATTCAAAGGCCTATGAAACTTAGAAATATATGAATATATAGTTATATATTTCTCTCGGGTTTTTAAGAAATCAAAATATCCTTTGAAAAATTTCTGTTTTCAGTTTTATTGACAACTTTGAAAACAGAAATCCTGATACTGCAAAAGCTCCGTGTTGCTGGGTTTTTCATACATTAAAAGGAAAAAAATACACTTCCTCTATCCCTTTCTTTATTTGCAGGGGGAGACAATGGCATCAGGTATATATTTTGATATGACCTCAGGTTATGCTTAAAAGAACTTATATTACATTGACTAGAATTTTTGTTTATTAGAGCTGAGGTGATTGATGATGCCTCCACTAATTCTAAAATAATCCATTGGAAATTATCTTCATATTACTACCGATATAACTCCATCTATTTCCCTAGCCAGCTGGATCTGGTGGGAGGTTGAGATATATTTTAGTTCATTTTTTTATTTTAATTCGGGTCCTTATGAAAAAAGAAGAAGATCGTGGCTCGAGCCCATCCCCAAAGCTTTAACCAATTGACTATGATTGAATACTTTTTCTTATTACTGCTCACTGGGATCTTCTTATGAAATGCACATTTCATTTTTATCCAGGACCTGGGGATGTGGGGTGACAGAGGAATATTACTTGAAATTCGGCACACCACAGTCTATAGAAAGCTGCACACCAAGATTGTGGAAGAGTTATAATTTTAATTCTTTTTACAATGACAAGGTTATTTCAAAGTTAAATTAGCATTATCTGTTAAACCAAACAGCACCGTGGCAGTGTTAGTAGGATAAGCTGGCTTATTCTAATTGGTAGGATCTGTAGATTTTGTAGATTCCTATGCCGAGTTTTAGATCTAAGCATTTCCAAATTAATAGAGTGATTGAAGAAGAGGGATGTGTTTCCAATCTGGGCTGAAATGGGTACTTGGTGCCACATATCTTAATACAGCAAGCCATTGTTATGATTATTACTGCCTCTGTGATAGCCAGGTAGAGGCACCTGCTCTCTCTGGCTTCTCTGGTTAAACACTAACCATCAATTAATTCCTGAAAAACAGTAATGACCGGAAAAGATGTGAGCTTTCATAGTATCTAAGGAGGATGTGTTTGACATTGGTCAGTGCAAAGGTTGCACTTGCAGAGACCCAAAGCTCTAGGAGCTGTGGATGCTTAGCTGAAATAAAGCTGAATTTCAATTCCACCATGTCCTGTTACTCAACAGAATCAGCTGCAACTGTTTTTTGGTATGAGCTTCAACTGTGATATTCTCTGTTTATAGAGTCTGTGTCAACAGTACGGTTTGAGTATATGACTCATGATGATTCTGGGCTTGTAATTTTGTTAGCAATATTCTTCTGGTTTTGCCTAACAGGGAAAAATAAGACAGAGGAATGTGTTTTACTGCAGATGATATAATAGGGACAAATATTGAGCATACATATATCCAGGATTGGAAAAAAAAAACACACAAAAATTCAGAACCATGGCAGAATCAAAACTATAAATGTATTTTGCGTGCACTATTTGGCAGTTTATATTTCTAATGTTAATATGTCCTCCTCCTAAAGGTAATTAGTGATGAAATAGACCAAATAACTTGGACATTTTTCAGAGTAGAAAAATAAGAATTTTCTTTATGTTCCCCACAATAGCCACAGGGATTTCTCACAATCATTTTATATTGCCAGATCAAAAAATAAATACATTTAGATAAAATCAAATTAAAGTAGAGCTCTCTAAGGTCACCAAGGAGGATTGGGATAGACTCTTCTCTTCTTCTTCTTTTCTTTAATGCATCTGTAGGGAAGGATCTGATGTTTGAATTCGTGACTGACATCTAAAACTTGAGAGTCCAAATAAAAATAGCGATTTTTAAGTTTTTCTTGAAAATTCAGATCTGGCAACACTGGACCTTCATTTCTACCTGTAAATAAAGGGCCTGGTTTGAGCAATGGTCAAGGGAGATCAATTATGTGCTTTCCTCCCATTTCCCGCAATCCCCACCTAGCCCAGGAACATGAGCACCCACAGGTCACATCATGACCTTCCGATTGGCCTCCAACCTGTGGCTTGAAATGGGAACAGCCACACTCTCTGATTCCTCACCTCTCTCTATCCTTTGTCAGGAACCGTCTTTGCTGGCCATGTCAACCAGTCTGTCATCTTCCCTCCTTCATTTGCTGGTTTCTATACCCATAGCTTTCCCCTACTCAGGAAAACTCACCTGGCTCCAATCCATGCACCTGAGACAAAAGCTCCCTTTCATGAAATGCTTGCAGTCACTCTCAGCTGTGCCCTGGTCCTGATTCTACTCCATATCCCTTCCACACTTGGGTACACGATCCACTCAATAAACATCTGTGGTCTCAAAGAAAAATTAATATTAGCAAAAATAAATGTATCTTCAACAACATGATTCTCCACATCAATTTCTTACAATGACACAATGGGAAACATGTTATTGGCGCTCGTAACCTCCCTGTGAACTAGACTTCAGTCCCTGCCACGAGATATCAACAAATTTGGCTTTATTTGGCTTATGTTCGTGTAAAAATATTTCTACATTCTACAATCTTACTTCTATTCAATCTCCTCAAATAAGGGAAAATTCTTGAAGTCAAGGACAAAATCTTCCTGTTCTTGGTACCCATCTAAGAACAAGGGGTATGATCGATCCTACGACACAAATGCTAGATGTCATCTCTCTTGCATCAGAATTCTCATCACATTTTGTATCATGTGCAATGTATCACATTTTATTTCATATTCAATAGTTACAGACTATACTCTCTTTAAGGGCAGAGATTGTACCTTATTCTACTTTGTATTCTCCTTTAAGATAGTCACCCTTCCATGTGTTTGGGTTAATGAAAGGTAAGCAGTCATCAAAGAATATTGACTGAGTCAATGGACATGAGAACATCAATTCCCAATGCCTGAGATGGACATTTAACCAAAAATTCATCTAAGATTCACACTCACAACTTGAAATGTCTGCAGGTTCTCCAGGACAGGGAATCACAGAAAAGAACCCTCAGGCAGTGAACAAATGTACCTACGGCTTACTCTCAAGACAACGCTCCTATTTCCTTTAAGTTCATACTTATCTCCATATCCCTTTATTGCTGGAAATATTGAATTGTAATTTGAAGGAAACTAAATGTAGACTAGTGCTTTCCACCAATAGTCTTTCCTTTGATATAAGGCTTTTAAATTTTCCTGATCAAATAGACACACATGCAAAAAGGTTATTTTTTAATAGCACTAGAGTGAGAATCAGTTTATCTAGCCTAGAATTGTACCTTCAAGGGAAGGAGACACAAGATGGGTAAGTTTTGAGTTGGGAATGAAAATAACAAGGAAAGTTCTGGAATGGAGAATCTTGGTGGGGTAACTGTGTTGAGGACCTTTATATCAGGGCAAGATAGGTACAGAGAAGTAATGTCTATTTTTGTAAAGGGCTGTCATAGGATCTTGAAAATAAGCTCATGGGATGGCTTTCAAAACCTGACCTAAGGGTAATTGATTCAGGGTGCACTGGGGTAACTCAATGCTTCCCATAATTTTTTTTGTATTTTTCTCAAGATGTAAAGAACATGAGTAACATCATGTGTCAATCTCTTTCAAGTTATATGTTTCATATAGGACTTCAAAATAGGACTATGAATTAATAGGACCTCTCACCTCACATGTGCAAAATTCTGGGGGGAAATCACAGGTCTTCAAGGATGAGTAGATTATTCCTCCATAAGGGAAATGAGAGAAACAGAGGAAGAGCAGTTGGGAAGGGGGGAAGGAAAACAGAAGAAGACAAGTTTACAATTTTGCCTTTAGCTTCCCTTGTTTCTAATTGTTATACCAAGTTCTACCAATTCCAAAATATACCTTTTTCTCTCAGTCTCCCATTATGTTTCTTGGTCTCTTGATACCAATACATGTGTATACGCATACACACAGAGTTCAGTTCCTTGTTCTGTTTATTTCCAATGGCAGAAACATGAGGCAGTGACAAGATGATCAGAGCCTCCTACCAGACTGCAAACTTGCATGATGTACCTTCAAAATCATGTGGACCCAGTGGTTTACTGGAAGATACTGGTGTCTCTGTCTTAGAATCTGTATTAAGGATTCCACATTTTCAATTTCTGAACAGGTGCCATTAAAAATTTTGAAGGAAAATTAAAAAAAACAAAAACAAAAAACCAATCCCCCCAAACACTGCCACTTATCATTTTTGGGACCTTAAACAGGTTTTTTTTTTTTTTTTACATTATTTTCCCCATGTTATTAACCAAAAAAAAATGAGACTGCCTCGTGAGATTATTGCAAAAGTTGATAAAATGTGAATCACCAAATGGGGTGAGAGGCACGTAGTGGAGATGTGATAAATGGCATTTTCCTACCACTTTCCCCGCATTCCTTTACTTGGTTATAAATAAGTTCAATGAATCATTTGTGGAAACGTTAATACAATTTGTGTCCTTAACCAAGTCAATGGAAGTTTTCACTTTTGTGGCAACTGGCTATGAGAGACTTGTAAAAGCAGAAGCATGATGAGGAGAATGCATGGATTGCCACAAGCTACCTTCTTAGAGAGGACATCTGGGCAACAAAATGAACAGGTTCCATGGTTGGACAACTATGTCATTCAGAAGAAAAAGGAACAAAGAGGTCTCCAGAATTATCTCCTGGGCAGCTTTTTTCTTACAGTATTGATATTTCATGGGTTCTTCCACCTAGATTATTAAAAGATCATAGAAGAAATGAAAAGCCACATAAGCATTCTTTTCTAAGTATATTTCAAGGTCCCTGTCAATATTCACTTGGGATACACCACTGATTCTGAGATCGTCAAAGGACATTTGGTCTAGATTAATAGCCTAAATTAATTAATTAGCTTCCTTGTCTCATTGCCTTCCCTTCTCTTCCTCTGTCTTTGCTTCCCCCCCTCCCAATTGCTTTCCCTCTGTGTCTTTTCTTTCCCTTCTGGAGGAATAATTTACTCATCCTTGAAGATTTACCATTCCCTCAAGAATTTTGCATATATGAGCTGTGAGGTTCTACTAATTTACATTCCTATTTTGAAGTCATATATGACACATACAGCTAGAAAAAAATTGATATGGGATTTTACAATTACGTTCCTTTTATTCTGGGGAAGATGCAAAAAAAAATTATGGGGAGCATTTGAGATAACGATGAGAAATCCCAATGCACTCTGAATCAATTAGCCCTGGTGCAATTTTTTGGGAGCGATCACATGAGGTAGGTCAAGGAATTTACCGTTACAGGTTGAGAGAAGAATACCCACACATTAAGATGGGAGGCAAATAGAGTCAGTGAGTCAACATTTAGAATTTCTTCAAGATCACCATTTTGAGTTTTCCCCAAATTCAGTCCTACTGCACTAAGATCCAGACAAGACAGAATTTACCAGCTGTATCCACCAATTAGTTACAGAAACGAGGGGTCCTCTGAAGTTCCGGAGAGTCATTACCTTTGTTTATGTTTCAAGTAAGCCCTCTTATATAGGTAAAGATCTTTCTTGTCATACTTTAACTTTTAATAAGAAGTAATTCTATCAGTTATGTAGTATTAAAGTGAAGGATAAAAACGAAGATAGAGAGGAAATTTGATAAGTGGAAATTGAAAAATACGGCTAGAAACCTTTCTTTCCTCCTTTTTGCCTGCATCCCTTCTCTGTCAACATGTCTCCTGCTCCTAATGAGAAGTCCAGTGAGCAGAAGACAATCACCATGAAAGCAGCTAAACATGGGGGTTTTGCCAGTTAATCAGTATCTCAGTGCTGACCATTGTTTACAGAGGGAAGGGGCCCCAAGATTCTTCATCTCCCATACTAGAGGGCTGCAAGGCAGGGCCCTCACTCTCCAGCAAGCCGCCAAGCCTCAATTTAATTAACTGCCTATCTCTGCCCTGGTGTGACTTGCATGGACGGGAAGGTGTTTCCCAAGGAAATCAGAATGGGGGGCAGAGCGGGAAAGAAGGGAAAAAAAAGGTGAGTTCAGGAGGGCAATGAGGCGGGGGTTAACAACGCTGCTTAAGATCAAGGGCTGGAGTGCTGAGATGCTGCCAGACTTGAAAACTTTAATTTACTGTCACTGTTAGCCCCCTTTGAGGTTTATAGTGGTATTTATACACACAGCATCAATCACATGAAACAAGGAGGGGATTTATAGTTTGTTTTAAAGACTGCAAATGCAATGTAATGCAAATAGCTTGCCTCATGGGCATTTACGTTTAATGGGAAAATTACAGATGCAAAAGATTGGTAGAACAAATTTTAAATTGACTTTATTACATCTAGTGCTTTTCAGAGAATACTATTAAAAAAAAAAGAAAGATATGGTAATGGAGTTCTACACTGTAGCCTGACAACTTAAATTCCACTTAACTGATTCCTTTTCTTTTTTTTTTTCCTTTTCTTTCTTCTGTTTTTCGTTATTGTTGTTTCTTGCATCTTCCTGCTTAGATTACACTTACAATAAGTTTGGCTGAAAATTCCCCATATTCATAAACTGATTAGGAATTTGATTTTTCCTTTATTTTGCTTCAGATGGCTTTCTTCTAGGCCCAGCCAAATAATATCCACATGAAGTGTATTCATAAAATGGTATGATGGTTGCATATGCACTTTTCAGCTTCTGCAGTAAAATGACTACTTGGTATATTAACATGTGAATGCCTCTAATCAAAGATTGAAAGTTGCAAAATAAATCAGTTCTCTTGTCCTCATTTCTTTAAAACATACATGTGCATGTTTGTGTGTGGGCACACATGTGTGCACATGTACGCACACGCACATCCCAAGGCATCGATAGTTTTTTGACTTGGAACGTTTTTGGTGAAGATGCTTTCCTGAGTTGAGAACACCAAAGGTTATCGTGTGTTAGCTGTTGAACTATTTGCATGGGATGAACTGGTGGTCTCAGCTTGTCCTCTGGCCAATGCCTGGTGCCCCCTGCACAAAGCTGACATGTAAATTGGTACCACCTGATCAAAAGAAAGACCAGGGTTAAAGAGGCAGGAGGGGGGAGCTTTGCTGGTACTAGTGGCTGCAAAAGCTCCATCCGCATGTGGACAAAAAACACAGCCTTCCTATTGGTGAAGAACATTGCCAGGCATAATCTGGCTAGTGCCAGTTAGAATTTGCATCTGTACTATCTTCTCAAAGGTTTTTTGTTATGTTGATTTGTTCTTTACTCTCCACCTCTTCCAAGGAGGACTTCAGGGTGGTTTACAAAGATGCGTATGATTGTAAGTACAAGAATTTAGGATTATATTCTCTTTTTATTAACTTTAGAATTTTATCTCATAAGCCCTTAATTTTATATATATCTGTTGCTCCTATATATTCTAGTGTTCATATAAACGTCCTTCAATAAAAATTAAGGTACGCATGATGTAGAATTGTCCTGTCTTTGTAACTCTTTGCATTCTAAATGATGAGCAAGTAAAGTTAGAAAAAAATACACCTTTTTAAGAAATTCATAGTGACGAGGAATTCCCTGTGAGGCCATGTCCTTATTCAACCTCCAAACACTTCTGCAGTAAGACTAATATGTTAAGGTTGGTTTCATGTACATAACAGAAAATTCCAAATAACAGTGGTGAAAATAGAAAATTAGTATCTCCTGTCTTAGGCGAATCAAAGCAACTATGGTGGCCCTCTCCACACAGTTCAGAGGAACTCACAGTTTCTACCATTTTCCTTTTACATATACATGACTTCTATTCTGGAAGTGACCCACTATCCAAGATGGTGGCTTCATTTTTATCCACAATGTCTTCATTTTAAATAGAAAGGTGGAGAAGGAGACAAGGAAGGGCACAGTGCCCCCCATCCCTGCCTCAAATACACTCCTTGGGAGTGGTATATTTCACTTCTATTTTCATCTCATTGGCTGGAAGTTTGTCACTCAGCTACACTTTGCTTCACGTAATCTTATTTTTCTAGACAGCTGTAAGTCCAGTTAAAATCTAGGGGTTCTGTACTAAAGTATAAAGTGAAGGATAAATACCAAGGAAAATAGCAACATGTAACAGCAGTATATACCAGAGTCAACAAGATTATTTTTACCCATAATTTGATTGATACTAATCCTTACACTCCAAAGAGTCAGATAATAATCTATGTCTATTGATAAGAGAACCAGAAGGACTAATTTAGCTAGGTGATTCTCAGATCATCAACTATATAAACTTGCCTCCATTCATGAGACTATTCGTTTCATTTTTGGCATTAGTGATATACTATGGCTTGATTTTTTTTTAATTTGACAGGCCTAGGCATGACTTCACGATTTGGATTATTAGCTACTTGGTAGTTTATATCTGAGTGCTCTTGTCTCGGTATTTAAAACAAAACAACATGCATGCCTTTTTCTTGATTCAGCAAATAATGGAAGACAATATATTTGGCCTGATATTTCAAAATCAAAGTTGTCTGAATACCTTCCCGCCCTCCATTCCTTTATGCAGAGTCAACTAGCATTTATTGAAGACCCCAGCATTTGCCAGACATTGGGTTTAATGTACTTGCTTCAGTTAGTCCCAGATTGGGAGTAAGTAGTGAGAGGAAGGTAGGATTCTCTGTCTCTCTATTCACAGATGAGACTCTGAGCAGTTAACAATATGCTAAATACTATCAGGACCAATATTATTGGATCAGAAGACCAGGCCGACTGAGAGCAAATAGGGGATACCTAAAAAATGCATTTGAACAGAAATCAAAGAAAAAAGCTGTGAAATTTATATTAACAAGAGTAATGTAACTACCTTTAAATGATTAAGCAGCTTTTCAAATGCAAAGGCAAGTGACCAATTAAGACTTAAACCTTTGATCTGTGAATTTGCCAGTAGCCTTGAATTATTAAATTAAAAGCTAAGAGACACAAATAACTTCATTAAGTTGATCTCTCAATAGATACCAATAGATCTATTAAGGATAAATTATGGGAGAGTAAAATGCCTTCCCACAAAAGTGCTTCCTGTTTTTGTTTCGTTCTGTTTTCCTTGATAAAATCAAGAGCCTTTTCCAAAAAGAGTGTACAATTTATGGGGAAAGATGTTACAGTTTTTACCCTTCAAATTTATTTTATCTATAAATAGATGGGCCAGAATTTTATCTAGATGGGACCCAAAATGTCTATAATTTAGGATAAGAAGGAGGGGACTTGGGGAAAAAATACAAAAATGTATTACAGTTTTAAAATTTTATAAAAGCTTATGACCATATGAACATTTTTTGGGCCTCTCCCAAGTCCTAGAAGGTGCCATGAAGAGGGGGACAGTGGATCATTCACTTGCTCATGAATGTGCCCCTCATCCTGTCTCAGATAAAGAGGCTATGGCCACCAGAGCATCATGAGAGCCTCCTTACCCTTGCCCCCCACCAGTACCTAGTTCTGTAATGAAAACCAACTGTTTCACTAGAGGCAGATTTCATTTTCTGTATTTTGGGAAATACACCTAAATGTTAAGACCTTTCAAGAGAAACAAGAACAAAATAATGCGGAGGAATGATGCCTCAAGCAAGAATTGACCTCAAATGAGGAGCCGGGAAAGAAATTCACTCTATTATTCTAAATACTCTAATATTTTTAATAAGCCTATATTATTTGTTTTAATTTTAAAATACTTATAGGGGAAGTATTCATTGTAAGAGAACTGAATTATGATGCATTTTGTTGTTGACAAACTATCTAGTTGCACACTTTTCCCCC
>CM052797.1:11759482-11848414 GCA_028533885.1 Nasua narica
TACACTGAAGTCCCAACCTCTGGTAGCTCAGAACATGGCTATATTTGGAGATAGGGTCACTGAAGTTAAAATGAGTTCATTAGGGCAGACCCTAATCTACTATGACTTGTGTCTTTAGAAGAAGAGGAAATTGGGACACAGACACACAGAGGAAAGGCAAAGAGAAAACACAAGGAGAAGACAGCCACTTACAAGCCAAGGAGAGAGAACTCAGAAAAAAAAATAGTCTTGCAACCTTCTTGCCCTTGGACTTCTAAGCTTCCAGAACCACGAGAATGTAAATTTCTGCTAAGTCACCCCAGTCTGGGTGCCCTAGCAGCCCTAGCAAACTAGAACAGAAAGCTTTAAAGATGGTAAACGGTCTCTCATAGGAGCATTTTTGCAGGAACTCAAGTTTGTTGTGGGAGGGAAGCATGCATCAATTTGGGTGTTGTGTACTAGAGGCCAAAGGACTAGCACATGCTTTCTAGATACAGAGACTTAAACACAGTCTGGCTGCTTTTCTGTTATTCCTACAATTTTTTTTATCCCTTGATGGTCTTTTTTTTTTAACAAAGAGGTAGGTTGGAGAGGTAGATGCTAGTTCATCCATTAGACAACTCAATTGCATAAACAACTTGATCCCATCCAGATTCTTGAAATTTGTGCCTCACTAAAAATTCCCATTTCCGCATGCAACCTTCTGATTTGCTCAGAAAGAACTGTAATCTTAAAAGTTACAGCAACTACGCCAAGATCTACTTTTATACACGTAGTAGAGTGCGTCGCGTACATTTTCAGCAATCGATTTTATTTGGTTGCAAACATACTATATTTATTTAAAGTTTGTATAGGAAAGCCATATGTCATTGTAAGTGATGAGGCAACTATTTTACTTTTTTATTATTTTTAATCTCATAGATGCTTGAGTGGATTAAAAAAAAAAAAATCCCGGTGTCTCACGGTGAGGCTCGTCATCCGATGCCAGTTTATTCTGGCTTCTTTTTTTAGTTTATAATTTATATTAAGAACTACATCCGTCAGTGGTACTATGGGTTCTTTAACAGACTGCTATTCTGTGTGCTTCATGCCATTTGGCATCAGAAGCTGTCAGTCTGCATTGCGGCACTATTTTGAAACTAATTCAAAGAGGCATTATTCCGCACTTCTTCGGCATAGGCTGAAGGCCTGCTCTCATCTGGGAATGACCCAGCGAGAGCTGCAGGCCAAATCTGGCTTGAATTTATCCAAAGAGTGGCCTTAGTGTTCACATTTCAGCTCTGAATGGGCTATTGAGTTCCACTACCACTCCCCAGCCTCTTTCCGTCTTGAAAGTTGACTGTCTCTCATAAAGGAATGTGTAGATTTTTCATTAACTTGTTAAAATCTTTGTCATGGGTTACAATTGGGTGTCTTCTCTTCTGCGCTGAGTGATAGAGCATTGAGTAGGGCTGAAGATAGCAAGAGACTGGTACCTAACAGAAGCAGGAATAGAAGAAACAAGTTTCTGGGTGATTTTTGGATGGCCAGTCTAACTCTGAGACATAAATAGGGTCCCATTTATCCATTCAGGAGTTGACCCAATTTTAAATCCAATTTGAGGTAGACCAGAATGCTTTTGATATTGCTCAAATGTGCACCGGGACCTGATTCTTCTGCAAAATTTCCTTGGGACATTTCAATCCACAAGGACTCCTCCTTGTCAATTTGGCCATTGAAATCACGGTCGTAATTGAGGAGTTAGTATTTAAATGTAATCTGATTGCTTACTGAACGTGCATTCTGCCTTCCTTGCTTGGCCGAGTGATATTTGAAGTCAGGGAACTACATGTTAGTGCCTTCTGGACCATCCTGACTTCTAGGAGTTTGCTGATCAGTAGTAAAAGCAGCTAGAAACTCTTGGCTGGTAAATAAATGAATCATCATCTTCCCTGAGAGCCTTAGCAAACATTCATCATGGTTGTTTTCCTGCCTTGATTTCAGGTTCCACAACTATTATGTCCCATGGAGATTGGTATATACACTTTTGTTTTGTTTTGTTAATAATTTATAAAGCCTCCAAGGAAAGATTCTCATGACAACTTCGAAAAAATGAGGTGGGAAGAGCAGATAATCTCCATAAGGACAGGAGTGTAAAACTGCACTCACTTTTGAGTGCCCAGGGCTGAACACAGGCCTGAAAGATAGTAGATGCTTAAAAATATTTGCTGAATAAACACACGTGTGTAGAAGACTGTGATACAATTTTAAACCATGATGACAACAGCTACTTCCTCTCTCTGTGGAATAATAACCATGTGCTTCTTTCTAGAATGGAACTCCTTCATTTGCTTATATTTAAAGCAAAGTATTTTGTTGAAATGCTTTGGGCTAAAAGAGCGAATGACCCTAATGGCATAGAGAAAGGAGGCAGAAAACAAGAGAATTAGCAAACCTGATAGGCGAGGGGGAAAAAAGCAAGAATTTTTAGGATTGGGAGCAGCATGGAGAGGGTCAACATTTAAAAATCCCTGGAGAAGAGGGGCAATCCAAGCGATACAGCTCAAAGGTGACATCCCCGAGGGACTTAGGCCGGGACATAGGCCAGGGCAAGGTGGGAGAAGGACCTTCAATGACAAATTTAGCTAATAGTTCCAGTGGTTTTCTGTATGATGCTGTGCAGTGATTTCTCCCATCACTTTGGTCACCCCCAAACCCTCAGTAAAGTCTATGCATTCCTGAAAGCCTACTGTTAATACTGCTTATGGAAATAAAGCAAGGAAAAGAGACCAGGGGCCCATATGTGGTATAATAGCCATTGCGGCTGAGATCTGGTGTTCTGTGGGCACTGAAAATAGGACAGAAAAAAGCTAATCTCCAGGGAATACACAGACATCTCACAAAAAGTCGATGTATACACATTTCATGTATAATTTTAAGAAAGGGTGTTCAAGTCAGTCTTGTTAAACTCTCAAACTAGAGGATCACCACCGCTGATATTCAGATGACAAATGAATCGACGTTTTTTTATACTAGTAAGTCTATTTGCCAAATCATGGATATGTTTTAAAGTATACTCTTTCTGATTATAAAAGTCAAGTTCAAGGTACAAAATTCATAAACCATTAGCAAAAGGAGAAAATTTTTAAATACCACAATCCCTTCACCGAAATACATTGACCATTTGTATTTTGTTAGCTATTCTTCAAGGCATTTTGCTCAAATCCTTGAGTTGTGACTAGCCCTGTGACTTATATACGATGAAAACGAGAGTTGCAGTTCCAAACCTAGTCTTAGAGAAGCTTTGCATTCTTCCGCTCTTTCTCTTAAAACTTTTCTTTCCCAAGGAAACAAGCTCAAGGCTTGTTAATGATGGAGAGGAGATGGCAGTTATCTTAAACAAAGCCATTCTAAACAGGACTGCAGCTAGTTAGTTCACACACGCGTGAGAGAGCCTGGCCGAAATCAGCACAGCCGTATCCCCCAAACTACGACTGACTACAGACACATGAGTAGTCCCTGTCTTGTCCAGAAGAATCACCTAGCTGACTTTCAGGCTCACAAGAAATATTAAATAAATGCTTATTATTCCAAGCCAAGAAATCTTGGAAGAATTTTGTTATACAGCAATAGCTAACTGATACATCTTATTCGGGTGAGAACAAAGCAAGTTTATTCAGATTAAATTACTTGCTCAAGTGACATACCACATAAAAACAGACCTAGAACTTCAAACCATGTCTTCTGTGTTCCAACACAGCAAGTCATTTTTCCCCCTGATACCCCTCATTTTTATCTTTCTAAAATAGTTTTCATATATTCCTGTTTTCTTAAATTTTAGATACTGCATCTATTTAAATCTTCTTCTATATTTATTCTGATAGATTCCCTATGGGAGATGATGTTTCCTATATATTAAATGTGTAAACTGCTTCTCTCTCCAACTTTTATATTTTCAGGTAAGCTCAGATATTCCCTTAGATACTAGATGTTTTCTGAAGAGTTCCATGTTAACTTGAATTCAAAATTTATATAGTGATCACACATGGCAAAAGTCTTGAGGCCATCTTTAATTTAGTGCTCAACATTATAAACCATATACTTCACATGCCGTAGCATGGATCTCTCCTTCTGGATGTCTCCCATAGTCTTTCTTTCTACTTCAGGACCACTGCCACACCTGTAAAACATATTGTTTCTGCCTGTACATTGCTGCTTCCAAATTCTACCCCATCGTGCTTCTAGTGGGAGACACGAGAAAGCTAAAAGCTATCACCTTCAGGCTCCCTTTCTGTTCTAGACATGGCTTAGTCCTGTCACTGAGGTGCGCTCATATAGGATTTAGAAGGCAGAAGGAAGACGTTACATTTGTTGGATCTCTGACTCCTTTTTGGCTGTTTCTCTCTGTAAACTAGACCACAGAAGCTGAGGTGTGATGGTGGCGGTGTCCTAGTTTCCATTGTCTCCAGCTTCCTGAGTGTCAAGAGGCAGTTACAGCTGAAGCAGTGGCCTCAGAAATAGTAGCTTCCCTGCTGGGTCCATTCTTTGGTATTCTGGGAGCTTCTCTGAAAAGTGCCTCCCGTGTCCCATCCCTTTAGCACTTTTCAGTGATGTTGTAAACACTTAACTTTTGTATTAAATCCCATTTTCCTTATAATGTCTGAAGTTATTTCTAAGAATTTGAAAAATATCATTCAAATCCATTATGGGATATGACACTTTGTGCCCCTCCCACACCAAATGGATAATATGGGTTTTATTCAGGTGTCACTCCATCATTTATAGTCATGTTTCTCTGAATATAGCTATACCAGGATCAACTAACTATTGGTGAAAAATGAAAATCCTCAGTCTTAATGAACCATAATGTCCTGAGAGGACTTAGATAACATACATGTATGTCATTAAACACCTCAGGGATTCTTATTCACCCTAAAATACAGGGATCGCTGATTTACAATAATTGTGCAATTGGGCACTGGTCAGTTGGACATCCGACTTTTGGTTTTGGCTCAAGTCATGATCTCATGGGTGGTGAGACTGAACCCCACCTCCAGCTCCATACCCAGCAGGGAGTCTGCGTAGGATTCTCTCTCTCCCTTGCTCCCCCTCTGCCACTCCACCTGCTCTCTCTCTCTTTCTCTCAAATAAATAAATAAATCCTTTAAAAAATAATAGTTGTGCAAGTGTTAAACTTCAAAGAAAACCTCAGTAAATAGAAACTGTGTGTTTCATTTTCTGACCCATGTAATTAAGCTAGATATTAATAACAAAGTATTGCATCATAAGAAACAAAATAATTGAAAATCATATGTTTTATTAATCATATTAATAAAATCATATGTTGTTATTAACAACATCAGGTTATTAACAACATCAGGTTATAAATGTAGTCTAAGATATATTTAGAAGCAAATTTGTAGTTGTAAACACTTATCAAACAGGAAAAAAATATGAAGTCAAATCAAGAAGTTAGAGAACAACACGATGAAAACCAAAAAAAGTAGGAGAAAGACTAATAAAACTAATTAATATATCAATAAATTAGAATAATGAAACTAAGTGGAACTGAAAAATAAATACAAGGGGCACCTAGGTGGCTCAGTTGGTTAGGCATCTGCCTTCGGCTCAGGTCATGATCTCGGGGTCCTGGGATGGAGTCTTACATCAGGCTCTCTGCTCAGTGGGGAACGTGCTTCTCCCGCTCCCTCTGCTTGTGCACTCTCTCTCTGTCAAATAAATAAATAAAATCTTTAAATAAATAAATAAATAAAAAGAATTGATGTTTGAGGGGAATATACTAACAATTGTCAAATCTAGTTATAATAAGAAAAAATAAATATAAAAATTTCAATACAAAAGTTTTTAATGAAAGCATTAAGTAATATAGAAAAATTTGATACTTTGAAAATATAAAAAGATTAGAAACTTTTCTGATATTTAAGTCACCAAAATCAATTCAGGAAGGTTTGAGTATGTGTGCACATGAATGGACAAAAGATAAAAGAAATCACAAAATTCCAGGGATTAACCTCCAAGTAAGATGTCTATGTAATTTTATACATGCATTTCTTTTTAATTTTTTCTGTACTACATAAGCTTTTTTGAGCATATAAAAAGATGAAATGGGGGCGCCTGGGTGTCTCAGTGGATTAAAGCCTCCGCCTTCTGCTCAGGTCATGATCTCAGGGTCCTGGGATCGAGCCCTGCATCAGGCTCTCTGCTCAGCAGGAAGCCTGCTTCCTCCTCTCTCTCTGCCTACTTGTGATCTCTCTCTGTCAAATAAATAAATAAAAACTTAAAAAAGATAAAAATGTTGTTCAATTGATTTTTAAAGGTATTAATTCCTAGTACCTTGAAGAGTAACAAAGATAACACTAAAAGAAAGCTCTAAGTGCATCTTAATTACTAATGTTAAGAAAAAATATTACTATATAAAATCCCATTAAATCGAATATATCATCACAGCAAAAAACAAAATCACAAATGATTTAGTCTGTAAGGACGGTTTAACATAGAACAACATACTTATATTCCTAAGACCAATTGATCAAGGAAGGGAAAGTATGTGATTACTGCGATAGACTTTGAAAAATCACTTGGAAAATCAACATACTTTTTTTCATGCAAGTTATTTTTATTATGTTTTGAAGTTTCTTTCCATCTCCAGTTTTCTATGCCAAATGATTGCAAAGCTCACACTTACTGGTACCACATTTGAGGTATGCCCTTTAGCTTCAAGTGAAAGATTAGAAAGTCCGTCCCCAACTCACTACCGTTACTTTGAATCACTTTGGAAGTTTTTACCAATTCCATGTTATTTTAGGAGGCAACAAAATTATTTAAAGATAATGCAAACAACCCCTAGGAACCTACCAAAAGTTCAATAAAATATCCTTACAACCTAATAAGACTTGTGTCAATAAAATAAATAGGGAGGACATACCATTGTTTACAAATATCCCATCCTCCTCTACTTCTGAGTGCCTGGCTTCCTAATTAAGTTACGGGTAGTCACAGCCGTATGACCAGTGCCAGCCAATGAAATGTGAGGAGTGACCCACATCCATTTTAAGTCAAAGCATTTTCTTGCCAGTACTCAATTCTGCAATGCCCCCTTCCTGGCTGAGGCAACTGTGAAAACGTTTCTTCTCTGTAAAGGTATCCCAAGGTAATTCAATCTGGGTCCCTCAGTCAACACACGGAGGTAACTGCCGCGATGAACTGTCCAGCCCTTTTAAGGGACTTTGTCTGATGAACAAGTAAATGTTACTGTGTCGAACTAAGATTTGGGAGTGGTTACTAAAAGATGATCTGTCCCAGAATGCAATAGATATTCAAAGATGAGCAATTTCCTGCAAAATGGTTGGGCTAGAAATACAGTTAGACAACGCAGTGGGAAAATCTTGGTTACATTATAATAAATATTAAGACATTTAAGCATTAACAAAAATATCATATTAAAAGCCTAAAACTTTATTAAAATATGAGTTTAGGGCACCTGGGTGGTTCAGTCCGTTAAATGTCTACCTTTAGCTCAGGCCATGATCCTGGGGTCCTGGGATGGAGACCCTCATCAGTCTCCCTGGTCAGTGGGGAGCCTGCTTCTCCTTCTCCTTCTGCCGGTCGCTCTGCCTGCTTGTGTTCTCTCTCTCTATCAAATAAAGTAAGTCTTAAAAAAAATAAAATAAAATATGAGTTTAATAAGTGGGAAGCCACCACTGGACTTCTAGTCATAGGACTGGAAGGAAAGACAATATTATAAAAATTGTTTGGCTTCCCTGAAGTTCATTTAATCATTTCAATGAAATTTAACAATTTCTATTAAATTTTAAAGTAAATTGTTTCCAAACTTCACAAAATCATTACAGAATATATCTGAAGGAATAGACACGTGAAAATAACTGAGAGTTTTTTTTTAAAATAATGATGAGGATTTATGCCATATTAGATACTTGGAAGAAATATTTGCTATGTATCCCACATTCATTTAAAAAAAAAAAACAACTTATTCTTAATGATGAAAAAATGACCCAACTTGAAAATGGACAATGATATGAACAAACGCTTCACAAAGGCACCTGAGTAATAATGAAAATGAAAAGATGTTCAAGAGCAGTTGTCATCTAATAAATGCAAGTTAAGACCACAATGAGATACCACTACTCACATACTCGAATAGTTAAAATGTTAAAATACTGACACTAGCAAGTGTTCGCAAGTACTTGATTTCGTGTGTAAGAGAGTAAAAGCACACTGGAAAAGAAATGACAGTTGCTTATGAAGTTAAACGTATTCTTGCTTATTTTTGCTAACATATGACCCTGCAATTCCAAGGCTAGGTATTTACCCAAGAGAAACAGGAACAAATTGCACACTAGGACTTGTATAGGAATGTCCATAGCAGCTCTGGTTATGATAGCTCAAACAGCTCTCGATATCAAACAGCCATGATAGCTCAGCGCAGACTTCCATCAATACATAAATGCACAGACAGATCAGACTCTAGCCATACAATGAAATACTGCTCAGCAATAAGAAAGAACGAACTACTAACGAATGTCACAACATGCGTGGATCTCAAAACATGCGGAGTCAGAGACGCCGGACACGAAAGAACACATATCCTATGATACCACTTACAGAAAATCCTATGAAGGGTACTGAGAGAAATTTGGGGGGGTGATTGAAATGTTATATATCTTGATTCTTAACATTAATCACAGTGCATCCGACTGAACACTTAATACATTTGTAAATTAGACCCACGTAAAGTTGATTTTTTAAAAGATGAAATAGTCATCCAAGATCCTGTTGGTTTTCTCGATCCTAATATTCTATGGTATACGTTCAACAATTTGTGATAAATGAAGTTTTAAAAATATTACTTCTCCCAGAGGAATTATAATCCCTCCAGTTTTAGAAGAAACAGAGTCTTACGAACAAATCTCTAGCGGTGGAACTTGGGAAAATAGAGGAATAGAAATACTGTCTCTCCTGTGTGTTTCATTTGCTGCAGAATTTCTATTTAGACTGAACTTGCTACTGATGAATGGAAAGGATAAGCGAATCAGTCCTGTTTTGTAGTATTAGCAGAGAAATGCCTTCTGCTTTCAGACTTCAACTGATACTTAAAAACTTCTGATTGAGACAAAACTCAGGGCATATGACAAAGAAAGAACAATCAGAATCAGATATCAAAAAAAGAAAAGAAAAGAGAGAGGAGGGGGGAGTGGAAGGGAAAAGGAGGGGAGGAAGGGAAGAAAGGGATGGAGGGGGAGGGGCAGGCGGGGGAGGGAGGAAGAAAAGGAGAGAAGCAGGAGAGGAGGGAGGAAGGAAGGTAAAACGTGAGGGAGGGAGAAAGGAAGGACTAGGGCAGCATTTGGTGAGTCAGAAAAAGATAAGGCAGATAGAATAGGACAGTCTTTGTCCAGAACATTTCTGTTTGAATAGCTTCAAGCTACACTTTGCTATCATTGTTTATCTGGGAACTTTTTTTTTTTTTAAAGTATCTGGGAACTTTTGGGGCACCTGGGTGGCTCAGGGGGTTAAAGTCTCTGCCTTCGGCTCGGGTCATGATCTCAGGGTCCTGGGATCGAGTCCCGCATCGGGCTCTCTGCTCAGCAGGGAGCCTGCTTCTCTCTCTCTCTCTCTCTCTCTCTCTCTGCCTGCCTCTCTATCTACTTGTGATCTCTCTCTGTCAAATAAATAAATAAAATCTTAAAAAAAAAAAGTATCTGGGAACTTTTATGATGACATCAGTCAGAGGCCACTGAGAGGAACCGATTCTTCACTGAAGATGCACAATTGCCAACTATTTTCTTTAAAGTTTAATTTTTAAAAACCCAAAAAACAAAACAAAACAAAAAAACCCACAGCATTAGGAAGCAGGAAGCCCAGAATCCAAAGCCAGATTATTTTCAGGTTTTCTTAACGCTCTCTGACTTAACAGAATGTTAAGATGTTCTATCTTCACAGAATTTGATAGGGCTCCATTAATAGCAAAGTCTCCTTTAATTAAAAAAAAAATCAAACGTTTTACATATTATTTATCAGCTACAGTCAAGGCCAGAGGACCCACAAGCCATGTAAAGGTCGCTCTGTACTTGCTCTTCGTACAAACTGGAAACTAATGGGAACTGTTCCCCCCAAATCTAGCGGGGTGGGTTCTACTCACGCGCTAGAAAGTCCAAAGAGGCCATAAGGAACAAGTCAAGAGTGAAGGCAGTGGGGGGGGGGGGGAGGGGGGAGGGTGAATGCACTTGACGGACAGGTCAGAATTAAGTTTCCTGTAATAGCCAAGTACAATTGCGAAGGGCAGTGCTGGATTCCTGTGTCCATCCCTCCTCGGCTCCGGCTGGGGCCTGCAGCCTCATAAAAGCAAACCTGTGGGTATGTCTTGAGCGAATTAGGAGATCAAACACACGTGGGAGAAGCAGGGGGCTCTGGCCGGTCTGCAATTGAAGCAGAGGCCATAAAGTTCTGGAAATGAGGGGGTTTTTTGGGCTATCAAGCCAATGATTGCCACATGCCAAAACATAAACCAGATTGCATAATGAGTAGGTTTTTCATAATTTCCTCAAATTAGGTTTTTATTAATGCCTGTCAACAGCAAATGATAGGCATGCCTCGCGTTAGCCGCTGCTATGGGCCAGGCCCGCTCTGGCGTTGCAGCTCCTCTGAAGCTTACAGTAAGCCGAGGGAGGGCCCACGGGCTGTCTCGAAGGGAGACCTCAAATTGTGCGTCATAAAGAAAAAAAAAAAAGTAGAATCAGCAGTTCACCCTTAATGGTGAATAATTGATGTTGAATGTGGTTTTAAATAAATTAAGTTGATTTTCGTCCCAAAGTGAATGTCCTCACTTCTCTCCATTGTGCGAGGACAACTTGATTTAATGCAGGGCCTCCGGCATCTTTCTGGAATATTTCAAGGGTTCTGGTCTATTTAAATTCCACCCTCCTTTAGCTTCTCACACGTAATCATGCGAGACTTGTTGCCTCCAAAGGGGGATACTGATGATGTGGTCGACTGCAGAGGCAACCTCATGCTGGGCTTCTAGAATGAGGAGCCAGAACGCAACCATTTTGAAGTAAGGTCTTGGAAGGCAAGTGAACTTAGCTGACTACTTCCGCTTTAATGGAAAACACAGTAAAATAGAGACGAAGGTGCTGGGTTTTTTTTGTTGTTTTTTTTTTACCAAAAGCTAAAGCACTCTTTTAATACCATAAATGTAAACCCCATAATGATGCGAAACATTTTCATTGTGGGGAAACGGTTCCACGCAAAGGATTCCTTTGCCAAACCTAGTCACCCATGGGGACTTGAGGGCGAGGCCTCACTTGGTGAGGAGGCCAAGCTTCTAAGTGAAGAAATCCCTGACGGGTGAAGTCAGAAGACCAGATAACGGAAGAAGGGTTTTGGGTCTCAGAGTAAACAAGGTGGATTTTAAAGCAACGTACCGCCAAAGTAAATCCCCATATAACCCCTGTCATGGTGGTAATGGAATTTTTAACCGGTTATTTGAAAGAATAATGTCTTCTTCAGTGTGGGTTATTATAATAAAATATGGCAGCCAGCCAGGATGGGGGGGGGGCTTATACAAAAGACATTTATTTCTGACCGTTCTGGAGGCTGTGAAGTCCAAGGTCAGGGTGCCAGCCCATTGGGCTCCTGGGGAGAAAGCTCCATTCCTGGCTTGCAGAGGGCCACTTTCTCATGTCAGAGAGAGAGCACGAGCTCTGGTATCTCTTCCTTTTCTTATTAGAGTACTGATCCCGTCATAAGGGCTCTACCCTCATGGCCTCCTCTAAATCTAGTCACCTTCCAAAGGCCTCACCTCCTAATACCACCACAGTAGGGATTAGGGCTCCAACAGGTGAATTTCCAAGGCACGCAAACATTCAGTCCCTAACACATGATGTAAATGGAGAAGATGGTAGAAGGAAAAGGTAGCTGGGAAATACACATGATCATGCAGAGAAGTGGAAACAGCCTGAATTCGAGTGGTGGTGGAAATGGGGGTGGGGGGAGATCAATCTGTGTGATATTTCACAATTATGGGGCGAAGCGACAACAGGGAATTTTGAACCAAGATAGGTCTCGAATAAGTGAGACGTTGAACCTGAGAACTGAAGCCATGATAGGATGTTTGTGCTGGCTTTGTTTTTCTTTTTGTAGGAATGGAAAAGGTAGAGAGATCTGCCAGGTTGAAGGTACATGGATGGTCAGTTCCACCCTGGGAATATTTTAAGCCAAGAACATAGGCCAGAGGGCCAACTTTGTAACGTATACGTTAGGATGAACATTCTTGAGTTCAAGGATCCCTTCCACTACAAGAAATGGTTCCCCTCCATATGTGTCTGTGCTATACATTCCACCAGCCACAGTTAATGGAGTCACCCACAGTTAATGGGTTCAAGTTTGAGATCCAGCAATTCAAGTTCATCTCTGTGGGTAGCTTGAATTGGGTGTGGATAAACCCCAAAGTCTCAAAAAACACAGAGAAACAAACAAAGCTTGTCATGAGAAAGAAGGATACACAGAGATATAAAAATGAAATAATAAATAATATATAATAATATAAACAAATTAATAATATAAATAATATAATAATAACAAATAATATAAATAAATGAAATAAATCCTCAGAGGCAGTCCTCAGTAGTGAGCAATGACTAGAGCCAGTGAGAGAGAGAGAAACCAAGAAAGAGGCCATCTTGGATCCTATCCTCTTTCCTAGCCCCTGGGTCAGTTGCTCTTCCTAAGATCGACCATCCTTCTTCACTTTTCTCCCCTCCTCCTCTTTTCTGGTTTGTCTTTTTTGTTTGTTTTATTTTGTTTTTGTGCATGTGAGGGTATCTTCAGCTTATTTCTGTTTCTAGAAAGAAGAGAATTTGACCAAAGTAAGCCTGTAGATTGGCCATGACATTTGAGATGTCACCAGCTGACAGGTTGTAGGTAGGGAAGTGAGTACTTCCAGAAAGAGAAGAGAACTCGTGAGAACAAAGAAATATTCAAGTTGAGCAAAGTCTGTTAAAAAAAAAAAAATGAGGTAAACCAAGAAGCAAGAGATCCAGTAGTAATTGTGTTTTATGAAGCCAAGAAAGTGGCAGTTGGAGCAAAAAGACTAGAGTAAATTCCAGTGGGAAAAGTTTGTAACTATAGTGAACATGAGTGTCATCAAATATTTCTTTCTTTTCTTGTTGGTGCTGCTAGAACACATATAGCACTTGGAAGAGTGGATTTATTCCCCCAAGTAGTGCAGAATTCCAAATGTTGATATAAGTCCTCACTTCTCCATCAAAACAGAATCTTCAGAAGGCTTTGCTGGCTCAGCAGCCAGATCCCATTTCTTTCTGAGCCAATGTTTCTAGGTCCCATTATTATTCAGGGAATAACTCCCAGTAGGTCCCTATTTCCCTCAGTCTCCTTCTGCTTTCCCCACTACTGATCCTGGTCACAGCTCTATTAGCTAACTCTTCCGGCAGGTGAAGGTAGTAATCAGAAACCATGTGGATTCTTCAAAACTTCCGGTAGGAAAGTAGGTTGAAATGATTGGCTAACAGAGTTACTTATTCACTCTCTCCCTGTGTCCCGGGACTACAGAAAATCATGCATTGGCTATAATAGGCATGAAAACATCATTTAAAAATATAGAAAACCATATTTGTATGCATTAAATAACTTCCATTCAATATCAAATTTAATTTTTCCACATGAATGAAGTTGGCGTATTTTCAAGTTCCCATTATTCACGTCAGCACATTCTTACCTCACTGGAAAGCAGAGGGGAAAAATGCAAAACTCTCTGAAGGCAGGATTGGGTCATTTTAATAGATCCAGTCGCTTTTTGATCATTTGCGTCCTCAATAAGTACTTGCTAAACTGAATGCATTCCTCACTTCATAGAGCTGCCAGCATTCTCTATCTTCCCACAAAATTTCAAATATTTTAGATGGCTGGCCTATCAGAAGGTAGATGACCGAAGGTTAGGTTTCAAGCCCTGTGAGCAAGAGTTAATGTGTATGGTCCTGACTAATTCCTCCCAATTTTTAAAATCCTTTGCAGGAGACCTTGTAAGCAAGTATCTATAACAATCGTTAGTTTTGTGCCCATGACCGCAGCTCTTTTAATTGATGAAACTAATCCAATTTGCTAACAAGTAAGTAAACTTGGGGAGAAGAAGGGGGAGAGATAGCTAATAAGTTTTTAAGTGCCTGGAAGAAAATAGAGTTTCTTTTTAAATAGGGTTTCTTTTTAAATGAGCAAGGCACGTGTGGCATTTGGATATAATAACAAATTAGAACTGAAATGTAGGCAATTCAGAATGTTTGGGGGAAGAAAGGAGTTTGCAAAAGGCAGAGCCTTTTTATTCTCCTATATTAGAAAACAGAAAGTCGAAAAGCTTTTCCAAGGGCTGAAATAACCAGCCCAGCTTTGTGTAGTGGTAGGGAGATAAGTTTCCAGGAACCCTCAAACCTCTCAAAATTCCCTTGCATTTTTTTTTTTCCAAAGAGAAGTTAAAAAGTGAAGACTTGATCTTGGCTTCATTGTTCTTTTGGGACAGGTGACCTCTCACCCTCCCAGTCAGGATGGACGGGGCCACAAGAAAGTTAATGAGGTGACTAAAATAAAGGCTGTGAAATGGACTCTGGGTGATGTTTAAGTTGTAATAAAGGTGCCCAGATTTTGAATGTTTACACACAGACACACGTCTACTATACACACAAAGACAGAAGCAAGTTTCTTCCTAGAGCACTAGCATTCTGTCCCATTGGCTCGGGGACATGTGTTCCTATGTATAGGGGGGACATGTGTGTGGCACCCCAGCCAGCGGCCAGAAACTACCTTTCGTAAGGTAGTTTCCCATGGGAAAACATAACTAGCTTGTGTGTTACTGCTGAAAAAGAAGTTTCATCAGACCGAATTCGACCCAAGAATTTTCTCTGGGGCAGCTCGCACTGTAACTTGATTCCTTTGAGCACCAGATGGGCCAGAATAGCCTGAAATGAAGTGTGCAGCTGGGCCCCAGACAATAGTTCCTCTTACCTACAAATAATCAATTATCAAGTGGATTTTACGTACAGGGCTTTTAGTCTGGAATAATATGTGGGGGGTTTTTTTTGACACAAAACAATATGAACCAACACCAATACCTCATCACAACAAACCTTGGGTTGGGGTAAAAAAAAAAAAGTCTAGCCCTTCTTTGTGTCTAGTACCAAGCTAGAAATGGTGCCCACTTTATCTTTAATGCTCATTTCACCCTTGAAAGGGATGATATTGCTCTAATTGACAACAGGAAATTGACGTTGAGGTAAATTAATGTTACTCAGCCAGCAAACAGCCTACTTGAGGTTGGGGCCCCCTCTGTGAGAAATGCTGATGGCATTTCCACTGCCGGGTGCCATCCTCCCGATGAGATCTGGGGTGCATTCCTCTGTAAGAGATCCATCTCAGAGCACCATAGAACTCTACAGGTGACAAGATTTTAGGGGGCATCTCGTCATCCTATTTGATGAGTCAAATTCCCCTTCAAACTCTTCTGTCCTGAACTAAATCCGTGATCATTTCCTGCAAATCTTGTCCCTTCGCAGTGTTCTCAGTCTACCAATGATCTCGCTTATCCAATGGATCATTCCATCCAAAGGCCCATTCTTGAGGACATGTTCCCATTAAATTTTAAGCCTAACTCATCACCACGTGCTGCCAATGATGTCTCTTCAATATCTCTTCATTGTGTCCACCTAGTGTGGGCAACCATCAAATCTTAACCAATCAACTCTTAGAACTACTTGCCTGCTTGACCTGTTTCCACTCCTGGTCTTCTCCAAGTTTCCACAAATATGATTTCCCACTCAGATCTGACCGTACCCCATCCTCTTGCCCTCTATCTCTGCAACCTTATCTCACTGGCCTTGCTCCCTTGCTGTGCATCTTCCAATCCTGGGCACCTGCCTCGCTTCTCCCCTGCACATTGTGTTTGCTCTACCTGGACAATAATTCATCAGACCTCACCTAGAGACTTACTTCCTCCCTGAAGGGTCAGATATCCAACCCCCCTCCCCCACCCCCCGCCATGCTCCCAGATTGCCATCTAGTTCTGACTGTTGCAATTTTGCTAAATCACTATGGGCATCTGATTAATGTTTTTCTCTCCCAGTGACCTCAAAGCCCTGTGAAGGGCATGTGCCCCTTCTCTAGGCTGACTTGGATCCTCAGAATCTACCAGACTTGATGCTCTATGGTAGATGTTCAATAAACATTAATTGAATAAATCCTCCCTCTCCAGTTTATAGATCATAAAATTGGGTCCCTTGGAAGATAAGTAAATCTCTGTAGGTGCACAGCTACAGGATTGGAACTTAAACCCACACCTCCTCACTCCGGGTTCACTGTCCCTTCCCCTATGTGCCCCATTTCCTTCTGCCCACCTGCACACACACGCACGTCGTCTCTACCCCCATTCTTCCTGTCCCTTGTCACCCACTGACACACGCATACACTAGCTATATTTAGAAAGCACAGTGCAGTGAGTTCTTCACAGAGGGAAGATGGCAAAGACTGAAGGACTCCATCCTCAAAGTCACAAGCACAATAAACAATTCCAGCCTCAAAAATGAGTCCTCAGTGACGCCCTCGAGCCAGGCCTTCCTTCATCTTGGCAGGAGGAGGATTTTATCAACCTGTCACTATCCAATCAATTATTGGCTTCAGTAGGGAGGGAGATGATAAGTGTGTCCTTCCAACACACAATGGAAATTGAAATTAATCTAATTAGTTTGAAGGAGCACTTCAATGCCATCGTGGTAGGCACTAGCTGCAGAGATGAAAGACAGAAATACAGATGAAAATTGATGGTTATTTTCCGTCGAGTTTGAGGTTAGAGGTAATTTCCAGAGATTTGTTTTATCATTAAAATTCCATACATTGATGAGACCCAATGACTTAACTCTTTTTAAGATTTTATTTATTTATTTATTAGGAACGAGAGAGAGTGAGAGAGAGCATGAGAAGGGAGAAGGTCAGAGTGAGAACTGGACTCCCCATGGAGCTGGGAGCCCGATGTGGGACTCGATCTCGGGACTCCGGGATCATGACCTGAGCCGAAAGCAGTTGCTGAACCAACTGAGCCACCCAGGCGCCCCCCAATGGCTTAACTCTTTAAATACCCCCCAGACCCACACCCACACCCACACGCAACTTGACAACAGGCAGGTAAAAGTTTCCAAAAGTTACAAACAAATCAGTTCCAGCTTCCTTATTTCTTCCTTGGCTTTGGCGACGGTGTACGATGTCTTCTTTTTTTTTTTATTTTTTGATCCTGTGTAAAACATGTAATCGGGGTGGCCGAGTTCAATTTGTGTGGTGGCTTGTGATGAGTACTTGGGGTTATACAAATGCTATTTCTGTCAACAGTCTACCTTCTCCATGAATTAGCCAGTGCTCTAACACCTAGCTTTTCCTTATGCATCTCCCCTCGACGTATTAAAAAAAAATCATAACCATTTGGCCTCTGTTTCTAATTAATATGGCACTTTCCAGTATTTCAGGGGGAAGCTGATGGGGCATTATTAAGAAATAGTGAACGCATTCTAAACAACTGACGTGGAACTCAAGAGAGAATGTGTCAGCAGCTGCTTAATAATAGTTTGTATAATAAAATATTCATACCATCATATATTTCCCATCATAGAGGATGGATCATAATGTCATTTTAATATTTTTCTGACTAAAATAAAATTTTAATTAAGGCTAAAGATATATTGCCTAAGGAAAGCTAAACTGTTTAAAATTATTAACTGCTCGAATACTTGTTGCTATCCTACAAGCGGCCATAAAAGAAAAGAAATTAAGCACTCGAGAGATTAACGCAATTTTGAAAGCTATGCCCCCCCTTCTCCTTTTTAGCTACGCCTAGCTGAGCCATAACTATTTTTCTCCACTCAGCCAGACTCCGGCTTTGTGGCTTTTTTTAATAACCTGGCTTTTCAAGGCCCTGGTCCTGAGAGCCTTTTCATTTCTGCCGCACTACCTACAAGCAAATTTCTTCCAGTTGCCCTACAGTCCAATGGCCTTCCTTTCTTCGGCGTTGAAGCATTTCATTGCAGTTTCATTGACGGGATGGTTTTCTATTACAGTGCAATCAATAGCTCAGGGCTTCCCAGCACACCGATTAGCTTGTCAGTCAGGAGCTGGGGGGAGGCAGTGTAAATCCCAGAATACCAGGGGCCAGGAGTTTGCAAACTGAGGAATGCTGTGGTTCTCTACCACCTGTTGCTTTGCAACATGTGCAAAGTGAATTAACTTCTTTGCTGCAACATGCCTTAAAGGTCAACGGCAATGGGAGCCTTAGGCTTTTGGAATACTTTATCTCATTACAAAAAATCCACCTCTCCTGATTAGTTACTGGGTCTGTGACAGAAAGAGAATTTATTCTCTGATAAGCCAAGTTTGACGAACAGGTTGGCTGGGGGGGGCGGGGGGAGTCATCATCAGAAAGAGCATGTGGGGAGGCAGACGGGTTTCTTATTTTATTTTTCAAGGTAAATGGGCTGCCTGCTTCTTGATTACACATTAATGGAATCCAGTTTCTACAGTTAATGTGGGCATGCTGTGGGTTTTCGTGTGTGTGTGTGTGTGTGTGTGTGTGTGTGTGTGTGTGTGTGAGTGTGTTTCTTTCTCGAACTCCTAATGGGACTCTGATAACTGAGGAGCCACAAGGTTGTATTTTCCTCATCTAAAAGTTGGAAACACAAGATAATGAAAGGATAAAGAAAGAAGTACAAAACGATGATGCAAGATTTCTTGGCCCACAAACCAAAAAGCAGTGTGGAGTGTTAGAACTATTAGGGGATTAGATAATTACTGTTTGTTAGGACATGATTAAGAAGTGATGTTACTTTACTATATATATATATATATATGTATATATTTAAATGTGTGTACATATTTATTTATTTAAAAGGCTTCAAATTCCATTGTGGAAAGCCGTGCAATCAACTACTTAGTGTCAATGATGCCTTGCAGTCAACCTCAGGAAATCTTTTTACAGATATTTATTACCCAAAGCCACGTCACCTCAGACCACAAAAGGAAATTCTGTGCTTAGTACATAAAGGCACTACGGTCTAAGAAAGGTTTGCTTTCAGCACTTGGAGTTTTCTCACAAAACCTCCATAAACTCACCACAAACCACAATGTAAACCAGCTCACTTCAGATATGACTTGTTAACCTAATTCTTCCAAATTAATTCGCCCGTTTTAAAAGGGATTTCTTGCTAATGATGCAAACAGAAGCTCCAAAGCCGTGAGAACACCCGTTTGAATTCGAAGGTTAGCAGGGAAAAATATTAATCTTTGGGAAAATAAAAGCACGGAAGGAAAACACCGAATCCTACAGTGCCAAATGTAATATTTTTAAAAGTTTAACTTAATTCGATCTGAGAAATAAATATCTCCATTTTGGAACGGAGTACGTATGTGGCATCCCTGGTCCATTTCCCTAAAGGGGAAAAAGAATGTGGATTCAGTTTTCAATTGCTTGGTTGCTGATCTTTCTGCTATTTTATATATAAGGTTGCTATGCAAATATTACCAAGAGGTTTAATTCTTATTGATTTTTTTTTTACATGTCAGTATTTTATTTTGCTCCCTCCCTCCTTCATTCTGTCCATATATTTCATCCCATGGGTATTCCCAGATCTGTACTGGCCATCAGGGGATGTAAGATACAAATACAACCCGAAGAAATCAAGTACCCCATCTCTGGGCTCCAATATTCTCAATTTAACAACACACCAAGTCATACAGAATTTGGAAAGAGAAATTCACTCCGAGTTGGTAGTAAACAGAGATTCTCCTAGGCACGCATGACTCAGTGTTGCATTTTTTCAAAACGATGTTCCCTTCCTCCTTCTCTAAAAGCAATACATTCTAACTTTGCACATGTTCTCAGAAAAAGACTTGGTGAAGTAAAATCAAACACAGCTTTACACTCAGACAAAGTAACAACCCCTTTGGGGCACAGGGCATTGTTTTCTCCTGCAAGTGTTCAATTGTTGTTAATAGCTGCTTTTTCTGGAATCCCGCAGCAGCCTTTAGCAAATGAATTCAGGAGCTGCTACCAGGAAAAACTTAAAACTTGTGTCCTTTTAAAAAAAAAAAAATTGCGAAAGACACAAAGAAGAATGATTTGCTGCGGCATTGCGATTTCCTCTCGGGGAATTTTCCCTAGGAATTGCCAGATCCACCCACATCCCTCTGGGCCCTAAGTGGCTAAGTGATGTACGTTGTGTAGACAGACACATGCGTAGACTTCAGAGCTTAAGACTATGTTTAGAAGGAATGAGGAACAATATGTGAAATTTCTTTATCAACATTCTGTTGCAATTTCCGTTTTCAATCAAAACTATCTAGCTGTGTAAATTGCAGTCGGCTTGGTCCTTTATAATCGCTACCTACCACTCTGCGTGAGTATAAATTTGTTTTATTTCACAAGGATGTGTGAATAGCTGTTTTTGACATCTTCTAACCGGCGCCTATAGTCAACTCGTCCAGAGTAAGAATCCTTTGAGGTCACAGTATAAATGATTATACTTCTCTGCAACATTTCAAGCGATGTTTGACCTGCTTCCTGTTCCCTAGGGTCTATTTATTCTGCACTCCAGCCAAAGATTGATCCAGTTATGGCCCATGCTCCTGGTGGCCCTTCCTCCAGCAGCTGTGCCCAGAAGTATGCTTATTTGCAGAGAAGCAAATGCCAGTGAACATTCAGCAGGGCCCAAGATCAAGTAAACTTACAAAAAGCTCTGAAAGAGAAGTCCTAATGATGTCACTATCAGCTACACGTCTGGCATTATTTGGAAAAAGCAAGGCACCAGATGGTTGCCCAGGGCACTTCCTGCCCAAACCCTGAGAGCGTTAATTTCTTATTAAATTTTAAATTTTTTAATATTTGAAATACAAATACAAATTCTCATGTTAAATTTAATTTGCTGAAGTTTTCAATTATTCTGTTTAGTTCAAAGACTACTAAATTTGAAACTTGTATTATTATTACATATCTTTCACAGTGTATTAACGGTAAACACGTTTTGGAATCATCTCAATTGTTTCTCCAAACTTGGACCCAATTGGTCATTTTATTTTATTTTTTTTATTTCATTTTTTTCCAATTGGCCGTTTTAAATAGGGGTCGCTACCGATAGACCCATCTGGAACATAGATAATTCTCCACTGTTTGCTCATTTCCATGAGTATACCATGGCCTGAGAAATTCAAGAAATGAGGTGATTCAATACAAATATTCTTTCTGGATAGGATTAAAATCCGACTTTTTAACTACCTGGGAAACCTGACACACTGGAGACATCCAGAGCTCAAGAACCCTGTCCAGAACTTATCACGGTGTCTATTACATTGTATTTTTTTCTTTTACTCTATTAAAGGCTCAAAAAAGGGTAACAAGAATTATAGCTACAATACACTCAGATAACATGACAACTGAAGTAAATAGACCAAACAGAACAAAGGAAGAAGTCAAAAGGGAAAATAGCAAGGCAAATGCACTCCAGTACCAGGTGGGGGAGGGTTCAGCTAGGAGTTCAGGCCCAGGTGACCGCCGAGTTGTCTCACTTGCCACCCATAACGGTTCAAGGGTAACATCGTTTGTACTGTCAAACAAGGAATACAGAAATAATTATTTGGAAATTTGTAGAAGATGAGTTGTGCTTGAGATGAAATTTTATTTTACCATCCCAGGCCCATATGGAAAGAAAAGTGGATAGTAAATTTCTTCGTTTTTTTTTTTTTTAGAAATTGTGATACAGAAATATGCTAATTAGACTTTATTAAATATAAATTCTATTTATCTAATTATCTGAGTGACTTAAGGCTGAATTTATCTTAATTTCATATTATAATCGGCTTTACATTAAGCATTGCAAATGTGATTTCCTCCTCCTGCGCAACATCCTTCTTTTCATTAACAGACTAGCAGGACCTTTGCTTTATACTGGAGTTTTTCAGGGACCAGATACAAATGTACACAAAATCCTAATTCTACAAGTTCTGTTTATTCAGGTAAAGGCTCTTAATTCTTCAAGAATCATTTCCAAACCCTTCCAACAGATAACACACATCCAATTTCTACCTCCATATGTAAAGCAGAACTTTGTCCTCATTTTTATCACTTCTTTTCATCATCTCTTCTCTGGTAGAAAGAGGAAGCAAGAATGCCTGGGAAGGAGAACGGGAAGGATGCAAAGAGGAGCGAAGTTGGTCCAGACTTACTATCCGGACGCCATATTGTCAGTATTCACGGCTTCCGGCACCTTCAGAGTTTTCCACTTAAATATCAAACATTCCAGGCAGCACCGAAATTAGCAATTCACCACTTCTATCAGAAGTGGTGACAAGGAAGGAGCAAAAAAAAGAAAGTTGGGGTCAGGTGGACCCGGTGTTAAATTCTATCCTTGCTATTTATGAACCTTTCTGGAGACCTCAGGTCAGTTACTTAACCTCGCTGAACCTCTGCTTAGGCTCAATTGAAAAAAAGAGATGATACAGTAGTCCTCCCTTATCAGGGGTCTCACTTAGCCCCGGCCAACTGCAATCCAAAAACAGGTGATCCTTCTTCTGACGTATGGTCAGAAGGTCATTAGTAGCCCAGAGCTGTGTCACAATGTTTCTGTCAGTCACCTCACTTCATCTCATCCCACAGGAATTTTATCATTTCATATCATCACAGGAAGGATGCATATAGTCCAGTAAGATATTTTAAGACAGAGAGACCACATTCATAGAACTCTCGTTACGATATTGTGCTAATCGATCGCTTCGATTACTAGTTATTGTCGTTAATCTCTTATGTGCTTACTTTATAAATTAAACTTTATCCTTTGTATGTATGTATGTATGTATAGGAAAAAATACAATGCATATAGAGTTTGGTACTGTTCACTGTTTCAGGTATCTCCTGGGATCTTGGGATGTTTCCCCCATGGATAGGGCGGAATGTTCTGACATCAATATTCAGGATCGTTCCTAGGACTAGCGACATACATGAAGCCCTAATAGCACACAGTCTAGCACACATTTGGCACTCAGTAAAATGTAGATGATGTTAGTAAGTATTCTGCTCAGAAATAAAGATATAATATGCCCAGAAATGAACTGCAGCATAACAGATTCTAAATCAAGTGGCTAATTCACACGATTTCGGTATTGTGCATTGAGTCCCAGTGCTTTTAAAGATGGTCCTAATGAGAGTATCTTAAAGACACTAGAAAGTCATATTATCCAAGCCTCAACCAGGGACCTAGGAGGGATTACGAGATTGTCAGTCCAAGGAAACTAAAATGCAGAGAGTGAGGTGTGATGTTTTTAAAGTACTTCTTAATGAGCATCTAAACACTAGGCAAAGTAATTTATAGACATTACCTTCTTAATACAACAAATCTATAAGGCAGGTACTATGTACACATATACTCTGAAGTAGAGAAAACTGAGACACAGGGAATAAATTCCCTCCAGGTCCCAAAGCTTGTAAGTGGAGCTGATGAGATTTTAACTCTCACAGCTGGACTCTGGAGCACGTGCTGCTAACTTCTATGTCAGAATAAATACAAGGAGCAAAGCTACAGACCAAGTTGGTGATAGAAGAGCTACCAAAGGATTGGATGGGGGGAAGAGGAGAGAACACAAATCTTAGCTACAAAAGTCAAGAGACAAGGCAAGGCACCAGCAGGTAGAACTATTTGTTTCAAGGGCAATGGCTGTCTCTCCAAGGGAATCAGGCTGAGGTAGAAAAATCAGCACATTTCCATGTTATTTACCATGTCTTTTTCTGAAACTACAAAGCACTTTCTCCAAAAGAAAGCTCTTCTACAGATCCGCAAATGGCCAAGAAACATGTGAAAAGATGCTCAACGTCATTAACAGCTAGAGAACTGTAATTCATAACCATAGTGCAATAGTACACGCATACAAGGATGGCTATCAAAAAGGGAGACAATATCAAGTGTTGACAGGATGTGAAGAAATCAGAACCTTCACACATTGCTAGCAGGAATGTAAAATAGGATGGCCACCACGAAAGCAGTTTGGGTGTTCCTCCATAAGTTAAACAGAGAATTACCATATGACCTAGCAACTCTACCCTTAAATATATATCTGAAAGAATTGAAAACAGATGTTCAAACAAAAATATGTACACAAATGTTCATAGCAGCGCAGTTTATAATAGCCAAAAGGTGGAAACATCCCAAATGTCCATTGACTGATGAGGGGGTAAACTACATGAGGCATAGCCATACAGTGGGATGTTATATGGCCACAAAAAAAGAATGACATTCTAATGCATACTACAACATGAATGAGCCAAATAATACATTATATGTTAATAAAAAAAATAACAAAATTACTAAATATATAATAATAACAGCATGCTATGTGAAAAAAGCCAGACACAGAAGGCTATATGCTATAGAATTTCATTTGAAATATAAAAATCGATTCAAAAAAAATCCCTAGAGACAAAAAGCAAATGAGTGACTGTTGCCAGGGCTCAGGGGCCAAAGGGTGATAGGAAGTGACTGTGTAAGGGAAATGGGGTTTCCTTTTGGGGTGATTAAAATGTCCTCCTAGTGATGATGACCCAATACCATTGCCAATAGCACTAAATGTCACTAATGGTAAAGGTGATGTTATATATGTATTACCACAACTTGAAGAAGGAAAAAGAGAACATTTATGGAAAGCTAATAAGCAAAATAGATCAAACACCCTGATGGAATCTGGCATAGACAGGGACCTGCAGCCAGTGACCCCCAGTCTCGTTAGAAACATTGTCATTGGGGCGCCTGGGTGGCTCAGTGGGTTTAAGCCTCTGCCTTTGGCTCAGGTCATGATCTCAGGGTCCTGGGATCGAGCCCCACATCGGGCTCTCTGCTCAGCACGGAGCCTGCTTCCTCCTCTCTCTCTGCCTGCCTCTCTGCCTATTTGTGATCTCTCTGTTAAATAAATAAATAAAATCTTCAAAAAAAAAAAAAAAAGAAAGACTGTCATTAAAACAGAGAAGGCCAAGTTTATTCCTACAACCCATACCCTGATGCTCTGAGGAAAAGCGGAACTGAAGTTTCTCTGTTGCCCACACGGAAATGCCAACAAAACTTTGAGCCCAATGCTGAGGAAGAACTTTTACTAGCTAGAACTTAGAAAAATCCCCTCTAAGAACTTTAGTTTGCATGAAAAACTAAAGGAAGCTCTTCCTCAAACAAACAAAACTGTGGGGATTTTTAGAGTGATTTTTAAGTTTTTACAGATAGAAAACATGAGCCAAAGTACCAGAACTTTTCTCTGTTGACTGTCCTGGAAAAAGAAAATGTAGGAAGCCGTCTTACTTTATAACACACATTGCCATTCCTCAATTATTCTTGCGAAACCAGGCTCTGCCTTTTCATTTAAGTGTGGGGACATGTCTCCTGAGGGGAACCCAGCATTTTAAGGTCACTCCATTCATTGCTTTGAAAGTCCCTTCAACAGGTGGTGGAATTTGTTTGTCCACTTGTTCGTGGAGAAGGATTCCACTTGGTGTCCTATGGCAGGACTCAGGATTCGGCCTTTCTCCCTGTGCTCAAATGAATTACGGGGGACAAGACAGCCACTCTAGAACCATCCTTGAACTTACCTGCCTCCTTGAGATCTAATCTCCTCTGTCCTTTCTCCCTCTGGACAGTTTCCCACAAACCGATTATGAGGTTCCCTGTATTCGCATTTCCACCTGGCAAGGGGGTTGGGGGGGCACGCTTGGGATAAGACCCTTTCTTCATTGTAAGCAGGAGAGTTTCTCAAGAGCGACATAGGCAAGTGCTAAAGTGAATGTTGAAACTGGGCTTTCTTGCCACTGTCTGTGTGTGTGGTGCAGGAAACGGGCTCTCAACATGGTGGTGAGAAGCCTTAAACCCAGATTATGGCACCCCTCTCTCCGGAGTGCTCTTTTTTGGGTGGGAGGTGAAAGGTCATCCTCTCAGACTGGATAGTTGTACTCAAGCAATTATAAGACCTCAGTGTTTCTACAAAAGAGATCTTTGAAATTCCATCAAGAGATTTTTTTTTTTTCACTGATTCACAAAAAGCACAATTAAGCCAATGGGGGCATCATTCAAGACCATTTGGTGGAAGAGGCCGTGGATTTTAAGTGCCGGTATAATTATTAACAACCAAAAATACGGATTTTTAAAAATGGTGAATAATACAATGTGTGCGCTCTCTGCCCTATTTTAACAGACTACATAGTATCTCCATTTGTGTCGTCAAGGTCCAAATACAAAAAGAGGTGAACGTTGAACTATTGAAATGCTAGAAAACAAGAACTCTGAGCAAATGCCGAGGTAATGCTCAGTAGAAAACCGTGGGCGGCCTTGGATTCCCAACTACGCATCTTTATTTTCTCTGCTTAACTTGAGGAATTAAAACTGCTTAAGTGAAAAGGAGATTTGATTTTTTTCTTTTCTTTTCTTTTCTCTGGGCATCATTCAACCAAGGACAGTGACTTGCTAGGATTTTCTCCGTTCTTGAAGGGCAATTGTTGATTGTGAATCTCCAGCATGAGAAAGTGGTGAGTCAGTGTGTTTCTGTGTCAAAGATGGCGGAACTTACTGCAGGTCTAAAGTACCCTCCATTGGCCTTAATATAACCAGAGGGAATTTAGGTCAACATTTGGAGCATAATGAGTCAGTTTATCCATAGCTAATACTTGGTTTCCCTGTGCTTCTTTAGGGTGCTGTGCATTTTATTTATTTATTTATTTATTTATTTATTTATTTATTTATTTATTTTTGCCAGATCCCTGCTTTTTTTCCTACACAGAAAGCTGTAACTTGTTGACAAGAAACCCATTTCGACAAAGGGAATTTCAAAATGGAAACTCAATGGTTCATTTGAGGAAATGCGTTCACCCTGTTATCTTTGCTATTTCTTCCCACACAAAATGAATCACTCTTCAGAAACATGTCCTAGCAAATTTAAAGAAATTCTGAATGGTAATAAAGCAGTGCTTTGCCATCTCGAGATGGAGGGCTGGAAGTTAGCAAGTTCACCCTACTGTGTTTTAAAATGGAGGCCTCAGTGATCATTCATTTGGTTGGCAAATATTGACTGGAATCTTACACCGAGGTTTCGATATCTTCACAGCAAAGCAGAGCAAGGAGAGGAATCAGCCTGGAAGCAACCTCAGAGTTCAATCACGAAGTACAAAGTGCAGAGGATTCTTACAGAGCATGACCAATAAAAGAAAGTGGAAAAAAAAAAAAAAAAAAAGGAAAGGCATTTAAGTTTGTCACTAATTTAAAATTAAATTTCAGGAAAAGATCAGATTATATTTACAGGGAATAAAGACAGCACTTGAATGAGAAATTTCCAAGGCGGAGGTCATGCATCTGATGCCCTCCTAGGCCCAGAAGGGCAAAGAATGGAGTTGGGGCAGGGACAGAAATGTTCTCAGGCTTCCTTGTAAGCTCAGCTCTTGAGAAAAGAACATTAAAGCATCACTTTAGAAGAAAGAGATGTAGTGTCTCTATTACTCAGTTTTTTTGAGACAGAATTGACATATAACATATTAGTTTCAGGTGTACAACATAATGATTAATATTTCAAAATGATCACCACGGTAAGTCGAGTTAATGTCTGTCACTACACATAATTATAATTTCTTTTCACATGCTGAGAACTTTTTAAAGATCTACTTTCTTAGCAACTTTCAAATATGTAATACAGTAGTATTGGTATAGTCACTATGCTTCTCATTATACTCGCAGGATTGTTATTCACTTTTTTGTTTTTTAATTTTTTTTATAAGATTTTATTTATTTATTTGGCAGAGGGAGAGAAATCACAAGTAGGCAGAGAGGCAGGCAGAGAGAGAGGGGGAAGCAGGCTCCCTGCTGAGCAGAGAGCCCGATGCGGGGCTGGATCCCAGGACCCCAAGATCATGACCTGAGTTGAAGGCAGAGGCTTTAACCCACTGAGCCACTCAGGCGCCCCATTCATTTTTCTTTAATGAGATGGTTACTCTTTCCGAAGAAGCAGCAAAAAGGCAAAGTCCTTAATTGCCTCCTGACCATTGAATGTTTGCTCTGAAAACCTTGGGAACTAGTCAGCTCACTCCGTTTCTCACCTAATTCTTTTTTTTTATTTTTAAGGATTTTATTATTTATTTATTTGAGAGATTGAGAGCACAAGCAGGGGGAGGGGCAGAGGGAGAGAGAGAAGCAGGCTCCTGGCTAAACAGGGAACCCGATGTGGGGCTCGATCCCAGGACCCTGAAGTCATGACCTGAGATGCTTAACTGACTGAGCCACACAGGCACCCCTATTACTCATCTAATTCTTCAGTTAAAGAGCCATAGTGAGCGGAAGAGAATAAGAGTCCCCCTGACGTCCATGAGGATGAGCAAATCTTTCATAAACTGCATAAAAACATAAGCATCAGAACATTATTGTTCGTAAAGGGCCCAACTCGTGTGAGGGAGAGTTCTAGGCCATGGCTATGCAGCAAGAAACAAAACAGACACCAGCCTTGTCCCACAGCGCTTAGATTCTAGAAGGGAGGACAGACGGGATCAACTAAGCAAACCATTATTTGCCCCGTCAGGCAGTGTGATGGGAAACGGTGAGCAGGACAAAAGTAAGTCAGGGAGTGGTGGAGGCTGCTGATACTTCACCCAGCGTGGAAACGGAAGGTTTTTCCAAAAAGGGAACCTTTGGGCAGACACCCCAGTGAAATGTGTCAGGGCCATCGGGGACATCCAGGGAAGAACATTCTGGACACAGGGAACAACAGAGGCAAACCCTCCCTCACCCATCCACCGCCTCATCCAGGCACGAGTGTGCAAAGGGTATCTGAGTAACATAACAGTGTGCCTGGGACAGGGTGAGCAAGGCAGGAGGGCCGGGGACGGGGGTGGAGCAGGAAGACGAAATACCACTGGATCCCCGATAAGCAGAGAAAAGATTCAGAAGCTACAGAAAAGATTTGCTTGGTTCAAGATTTGTTGTTCTAGTGAGCTGAGACCTGGGAGAGGTTTCTAGAGCAGGAGCACCACGATTGCAGAGCAAAATCTTCGGAGAGGATGGCGGGACAACCAGCGTGGGATGCTAGTCTGTGCTGGTGACACGACCGGAAGCCTCCTCCTTGTCCACGAAATGACCTTTAAAACAACGGAAGGAGTTGCACAGGACAAATCCAAACTGTGGTAGATATTTTGGAAGCCCTTTCACACAATCCCAGCCCCACGGTTCCCCCACTGTCCCACCCCAGTGAGATGACCCCACACAGGACTGGGGAAAGTGGGCAAACAGCTCGGCCCCAAATTCCGGGGGTAGGAAGATTACTATTACATGAGTCAGTGAATCTTCACCTCTCGAATTTGCCACAAATGAAAGGACTTCCTCCGCCCCCTCAAAACATCTGGATGCTGCCTGCCTGTCGGGCCTTAAAGGCAAGTGGAAACATCTGTGTATCAGCAGCGAGGGGGAACGGGATGGCATCTAAACAGGATATTGAACAGTGGAGGAGAAGCATTAAAAAAAAAAAAAGGTTTTGTCTTGGATGATGTAAATTTACAGTAGACTTAGATATCTCTTGTTCCTTTCTCCTTCGGCCGCCCACACCATGGGAGGGAGGCATGGTTTGAGGATCAAGAAATGGAATTCTGTGGCCAGGCAGACCTTTCCCAGTTGGTCTGACTCTTTAACTACTGAACACTCAGTCTTTTGTGTTCTTTCTCCTTTGGCTAGTGAGGTTCCCCTCTGCGACTCTGGAAATCTGGAATTCCTGGGTCATTCCGGCCGCGGCGGATCACAGCTCCCACCCGGCATGCTTTTTGTATGACTGGCTTTCACTCAGGAGGTTCCAGGGGAAAAGAGAAGCAGTGTGCATGAGAGGGAGAGGTGGGGGCATTCGTTATTTTATTCAGTGCGTACTACATTGTCATCGCTGTCAAACACAATAAATGTGAGGCTGAAACACTTGGCCATGGATTGGTCCGCTCCCACATCTCCAGAGAATGCCAAGTAACAGAGCCTCCTCCGTATCCCCCAAGCTTTAATGCAGAGGGGAGTGAGCATCCTGTAACTGTTTATTTTGGAAACAGTTGAGGAAGCATCTAACCTCACATTTTCCCATTGTTCAGCCATATAATTCCTTGTATGAACTGAAGTATCTTCCCAGAAACGTTAAGAAGAACTTGGGTAGCTTGGGTAGAGTCTGGTTTATTACCAGCAGGATTACTGTTGTTGTTGTTGTTATTATTATTATTATTATTGACATATGATCTTTGGCAATAAGGGTTTCTCCCCCCCTTTCTAAACCATACACCTGCAGCCTTCTTACTAGTAATTGGAACAACCACCAGATAGTGAATGTTCATTGTGTCATAAAAAACTCTACGAAGGGTTTGACGTAGATGTTCATTTAAATTCTTATCACATACCTCTAAGGTACACGACGGAAAGTGTATTTTGCAGATAAGGAAGTTGAGGCGCAGAGGAGAAAGGAAGCGAGGGGAAGTGACTTCTGCCAGTCACTTGGAGAGCAGCAGGCAGGGCCGGGGTTCGAACCCATGTCTGACTGAGTCTGAAGCCCAGGCAGTCAACCATTTTGCTAGGCTGCAGGCTCATGTCTAGAAGTGGGAAGACATCTTCCGGCTGAATAAATGTGTATGCTGGAACACAAAACGAGGGGATCTATACAGCAACTCCCCCAAAACCCAGGGTCGAAACCAGCCCTGGAGTCCCTAGCCTCCCCTTGCATCTCCCATGGTGCCACCTGCACAGAACACACGGCTAGGGGCATTTGGTTCAAAGTCCTGGTGGAGCTTCCATTTTCCCGGTATGTGAGGCAACATAAGCCTCCAGTGTTGGGTTGCAACATTGAGTTCCCAGTGCAGGTTTAGCATCCAACATTGGAGGCCACAGCAGAGTTGCAAAAGTTCTGAGAGTCCTCTGCTCACGAAGGAGCAATGACAAATGTCTGCTCATGTTGCGACTTTGTGGTCTGATGTAGGATATGTTTCTGGAAACTTAGCCTCTAATCTGTTTCTGCAGCAAGCCCCCCCCCCCGGCCCCCACCAACATGGCGATTCTATGAGCTACCAATTTCCTTTATTAAATCCCTTTTCTGCCTAAACTTATTTGAGTGGATTCTATTGTTTGCAACAATACACACAGGGGAAAGACAAATGGACGGAATGCCATAGATGTCATTCTATGCCATCACCAACAGCAGCCCCCATAGAAGCCATGTGCCTGAGGTTATCCTATGGGAAACATATCTAACATCTCCCTTTATGGCGTGGGAGTCAGAAAACAGAAGCTCGGAACCGTGAAGAGCTTCTCCAGTTGGCAAAAAAGGAACGAGAGAGCTTCGACTCTCCCAATGGAAGCCTCGTCCACAATGAATAAGGATCTGTTCTCTTATTGGCAGGTTTGAAAACACGGTTCTTTACAATAATGCCCAAATGCCCGCTGGGAGTGAAAAACACGAAACCGTACACAATGGTTTTCCCCTTCCCTAGACTTGTGTTTACTGCTCTCTGCTGATTCCACACATTTTCAGATAAATTCAGGCTCCACTTCATTTCATTAAAGCAAAATCTGTTCAACTGTGTCCGTCGTTGAGTAGAAAAGCTTCCCACTCCAATGTTATGTGTATTCAAGCGCAAGGCATTCGGGCCAGAACTGAAGAGGTGGAGTGTGTGGTGGCTTTGCCCAAGGTCTGGCACAAAGCTAAGAGCACCCAACCAGAGTGGATGCAAAGGAGTACAGACAGGTCGTTTGGGATACCAGTCTCACTGGGAGCACCCAGCACACTGGGGGCCAGGCAGCGAGGTAGCTTAACAGGGGGGCGTGCCACAGGAAAAGCTTTCGTCCAGTAGAGATAAGCAAGTGGGGGGGGGGCGGGATCCAGGAGCTCTGACAATAATGGCTCCTTTTTCTCCCAACCTGAAAGAAGTCATATTGGACACCCTCAAACATAACTGCCATTCTAAGTTGCAATGCAAATTCATTTAGCCGTGAAGCAAGACCAAGTTAGATGCCTTAGAAACTCGTAATGTCTCTTTGGGTCCATAAAGGTAGACTTAATAGCTTATTCCTCTAGAGTTTGTAAATTCTGGTGAAAGTTGGTTTTTGGTGTGTGTGTGTATTTGTTTGTTTTAAAGATCTTATTTATTTGCCGGAGAGAGAAAGAGATCACAAGTAGGCAGAGAGGCGGGCAGAGGGAGAAGGGGAAGCAGGCTCCCCGCTGAGCAGAGAGCCTGATGCCAGGGCTCTGATCCCAGGACCCTGAATTATGACCTGAGCCGAAGGCAGAGGCTTTAACCCACTGAGCCACCCTGGCGCCCCTGTTTGTTTGTTTGTTTGTTTGTTTGTAATAGCAACTGCCTGCTGTTCCTAGCCTGTGTTCTTGAAAAATACAAAAGAGACTAGATACTTGACAAACTAGAATTTTCTAAATTCCCTGAAAGAAATTCGAAACCATGGTGGGTTATGTTAAGCGCTAGCATAGCATCTCCAATATGTTTTCTTTTTCCCCCTGTTAACATCCAAAAGGCAGAAATCCAACCTTAAAGGAAGCAACATATGATACAAAGGAAGTCTCAGACTGGAATACAGAAGGCAATCCAGCGTAATTTTCAAGTTTAGGAAAAAATATGCATATATATATATATATATATACACACACACATTTTTAATTTTTTTGCAGAAATAACCAAATATAGCATCAAAATTTGTGTACATTTCAACTTTTGAATCTTATCCTATCCCCTCCGAAGTCACTCGTGTGTTAAGCATGTTCAAATTCCTGATGAGACAGCAAAAGTGCACGATTTTGATCCAATAGATTTACTTCTTAGCCATCGATGTGAGCAAGGGAAAATCATATAGGTGGCCAAAATACAAAATACCAATGTACAAGATTATTTCTAACAGCAACAATTAGAAATAACCTGCATATCCAGGAATGGGAGAATTATTAACCTGCATTATGTAAAACTATGATAAATCCTTATAATGAATATTATATAATCATAGAAAATACAAATTTTAAAGGATATTTGATAGTGAAACCTGTTTACGAAGTAAAAAAGTAGCATCAAAAAACACATGACAGTGATCCTAATTTTTCTTCACAGAATTCATGCGAAAAAAGGCTAGAAGAGAAAAATGCCAAAGTATTTTCAGCCACGGAATTTTCAATGAGTTTCTCTTTTCTTCCTTATAGTTTTCCCAATTTTCTTTATTATTATATAATATTACTTTTTCGGAATTAGAAAGATCAGTAGATCTGACTTAGACGCACTGAAACGAACCCAAACACTAACCAGGCAACATTTCTTCATTTCCTAACGTGGTTTGACGTTCAGAGAAGCAGTCTGCTCTTCTGACCCAAGGTAGACTGACTAGGGGTTGGGGTGAGGGAAGTACAAGGGCCATGTTTGTATCAGTAGAACAAAGTGGAGGATGGAGGTCACAGTGGTGAGTAATCTAAGAAAAAAAAAGAATACTTGATTGTGAAGTAATTTGCTTCATATTCTGAGGACAGCTTCTACAAAGTAACGGAAATCTATTTGCCCTAAAGAAGGGCTACTTTAGGATTAGCTAGAAATTACCTCCTAATCTCCTAACAACCCCAGTTCTCAACTGTCATTCCCTCTTGTAATTTTTGCTCTACTGTCTCTGCAAGGCCTCCTTCCACTGTAAAGACGTCCCCGTCTTCATGGGCCAGTCTTGTTTCCTGGGTATTTACCATGACGGTCTCTGTGCCTTACGTTTCTAAGTGAAGAGTCTGGGAATTTGGTCTTAGAGTGGAGAACAGTATTGGAAGTTTTGTTGTTGTTGTTGTTTTTTTTTTCCTGTCCCAGAAAATCCGATATTTCTAAGTACTCTTTGGATTTAGTTGCCATAAGCTTATTGAATGCGATGAGGAAGACATTGATGTTGCTACTGACCATGATGATGATGAATGGCCCAGTTTCCTTTACCTGCTTTCCAGGGCTTTTTGGAGAGAAGATAATGAGGGGCTTGTCTAAAAAGCCCACAGTAGTGTCCGGCAATGAGTAATTTTTAAGTATGTGTTCCATTGTGATAACTAGTTCCTGGAAAATAGATTGTTTGCAAAGAAGAAAGTAATACACAGCTCTGGCACTACAATACCCATGGAATCATCCAGGAGCAGCGTGAGAGCAGGGGCTTCAACCAGACATCTTGGATTTGCATTTCTCCGTCGTGATACATTGGTCAAACGCCTGAATTTCTCCACACCTCAATTTCCCCACATGTAAAGTGGACTGATAACAGTTCCTGCTTCGTGGGGTGTTAGGAGGATTAGGTCATGTATCAAGGAGAAGGCCTGGCAAACAGTAATCACCATAGGTAATCGCTAAGGTAAATATCTTCCTATTCTGACTTGTTTCACAATAACTTACATGAAATTGCCCAGGGTGAAGCACTTCCAGCTCTGTGAAGTTTGCTCCAACGCCCAGAGTTATGAGCCCTCAGCCCTTGGACCCACCCACCAAGGTTTCTTACATATACATTCATTTCCTCCATTTTCCATAACTAAGCAAGCTCCCGATTGTGCCTTGTTCATTTCTGTGCCCCTGAAACCTAGCACCCCGTATGTCCACACTAAATGTTTAATGCCATTAAAAACAGGCTTACTGAGAAATACTCTTAGTGAATATGGACAATGGATTTTATTAATATATAGTAATAAAATATTAATATTAATAATATTAATCTATCCCCCACCATACACACATTTAATGTACTCTTTAGGGAAATTTTGGAAGAGGGGACACATTTTACCCCACCCACTGAAAGGTATTAAAAAAATCTGTATTTGGACTTCTTTTTAATAAAATTCATATAAAATTATCAGCATTCTAGCAATGAAAATTATATCACTTACTGGAATTACTTTACTCTGCCTAATTAGAGAGACATTTCCATTATTGGAATTTGAACTTCTAAGAAAACCTTATGCAGAAGCTATTTAACCAGTGACTTTTATGCGGCTAAGAACAAAAACAAATTTCCAGGGGTGCTGGCTCACCTACCCACATTCTGGGGAGGCAGAGCAGGGACACCGTGGGAACACAGCAAAAACTGCATTGGGCTTGCAGGCCTGGGGACTTGGCTTCTGGATCAGGTGACCCTGGGGAAGTCACCGCACCTCTCCGGATCTGATTTCCTTCTTTGCATAGCAATGGGGCTGCCAAACCGGTCTAGAATTTAGGCAAAGGTGGAAGGCAAGTACTCCTCAATAACCCTCGCCCTATTTGGGGGTGGGGGTGAGGGGAGCAGGGGGTTGGTAAATGGCAAGGAGGGAGTGAGGAGGTGCCTTTCATTCCATGAGTAACCAAAGTGTCCTCTGCTTGAAATTTCTGGACGAAGTTTCTAGATGCTTCCACAGCAGTGCTCCCTGTCTGCATTTTCCTACACAGCTCCGAGGCATCCTTCAACATTGCAGTGGACGTTCCCAGGCAAAGTCTTTCAAGCCGTTCAGCTCGGCACCACCGCCTTCCCATATCAAAGGGGGCTTCCTACTGAGTTTGTTTACACCATTAAATTTCCTCACATGTAAAGCCGGGAGAATTTTTCCAGGTGTTCAAATTCCTGGAGGGTGGGGAAAGTGCTGAGGCCTATATTAGATCAATACCACGCTAGAGTGAAACACAAAGAACCTTTTTCACGGTGTTGCCCCCTCTGGAGATCTTTATTTTGAAGGCAGCCTTGGCAGGGCCCACAGGGCCGGCTGTCACTCTCCTGGGACACCGACCGCCCAACCGGGGCGGTCCCGGAGCTCCGGGGGCCGGCGGCCGCCGCGCAGACCAACCTCCCCGCCCCCCCGCCCCCGCACCGCCCGCAGCCGACCCGCGCATCGCGCAAGGTGGTCGGACCCGGCTCACCTGCCGCGCGCACCTGTACCTCCGGGGGTGCGGGTCGCCCGCGGCGGGGTCAGAGCGCGACAGGGCGGACTGCTCCCCCTCTTTAAATAAGAAGGGAGGGCGATTCCAATCCCGAGCTACAGGTAGAAATCCGAGCGAGATCCTGGGCTTCTCTGAGCCAGGTGAAGAGAGCTGGCAAGGTCACCCATTCAGTCACCAGGTGGTGCATTTAATTTAAAAGGACTGTTAACCTTGTTTATACAAAATAACACCAATATGCAGAGAAGCAGTAAATCCATTGTCGTTAAACAGCGGGGAGCCGCCGGCGCTGGCAGCCTGCCCACCGGCGACGTGAACTCGGCGGGCACCGAGCGGGGAGGGGCGCGGGCCGGGTCTGGCCAGCGATCCCCGCCGGCCGCGCCAGAGAAGGCCCGAGCGGTGCCCTCTGTGCCCTCCAGATGACTCTTTGCATTCTTGTCAAATATATTTAGAACAAGAGGTGTCCACTTAAAGAGAAACATTTGTTAATCACTTAAATGCAGGCGCTTGGCAGCCCTCCAGTTTCACCTTTATAAATATGTAGGATCGGTTTCCAGCTAAGCAGGGAACTCCTGAGCAACTTCTCTTTCTCTCCGTGTCCCCTCGGATTGACCTAAGGTGAATGTCCCTAGCACCTTATTAATTTTCTGTCCCAGCGGGTTTTCCTGAGTCAATGCCAGTCTTCCGTCGGAAGGTTGACGGAGATAAATTAATGATGCGCGGGACCCAGAGAAAGAGAGTGGTGTTCCTTTAAGCGAAGGGACAGATTAAAGTTAAATTCCTGTTGACTGCGGCGCTGGTGTCGACATCCTCCTTGTTTACCAGCAGCTGTCCCCGTTAATGACACTCTGATAACTTGCGGAGGCTGCCCTGCGGTAGGGGGTGAAGCAGATAAAGGGGCCTCTGTTTAAACAGCCCAGTCCTCGACCCCGCGCCTTGTAACTCTCCTGCATTTAACAATCGCTGAAACTGTCGGGAAAAGGCAAACCCCGGGTGCGGAGGTTTTCCCTCTCCGACTTGGAGAGTTCACAGCGCCAACCACTGCCGGCCAGCCCTCGGCGGGGCTGATGAGTATCCCAGGAAGGGGGCCAGGGGAAGGGGTGTGGGGAGGGGAGGGGCGGCTGGTGGGCCAGGGGAGAGGTCAGCGCTGGGTGTCTTGGAAAACTCCTCATTTTGTTTGGGAAACACTCACGCGTCCCCACCCCCAATGAGGCTTGGTAAGCGACAGGGCCGGGACAAGGTTACCCAATTACTGGGCTTTGAGGGTCCATGCGGCACGAGGGTTGACCGCGGGAGAATTGCTTTCAATACTTGGAACAATCTCCCTCCCTCTTCAGATTGTGATGTTGTAGGGGACCTGGCTGGGAACCCAAGCTGATACTGTGATCTTACAGGTGCCCAGGAAGCAAAGGGGCTTTGCCTAAAGTCCACGAGGTGGGTGGGGGGGACAGGTCCCTGTCCACCATTTTCGTCAGCCAGAGGGATACAAAATATTATACATTTTTTATAATATATCTACACAATATATTCCTATAACATATGATATATATCTACATCAGGATAGGAAGAGGAAATTTAAATATTACATATAGATAATGAATATATGCATTATATATAATATACATAAATTTATATAAAGGTAGGCACATATCTTTACATTTTCTCTTCCTGGCCTGCTGTAATGGGCAGACAGGGGCTATCCCCGCTCAGAGAATGCCTCAGCCCAGATCCCATCCAGGTAGATCGCTGGGCTGCCTGCCCTCCAGACACACGCCCACCCTGATTATTTCATGAATACAATCCATGTAAAGATCAGCAGTCCTGGAATCCCATCATCTTTTACATGCTCTAACTAGTCGAGCAGACATACCTCCAATAAAGCAAATGCAGAGAGCAAATTTATTTCTGCTTTGAGAAAGAGAAGATGATAGGAAACAAATGATCTAATTTCCATTCACCTTTGAGAAGTTGAAAAAAAAATTTAAAAGACAGGCAAAGTACTTTGAGATACTCAAAGATGTTCTCATTTTTATCTGTGTGATTTCCTCAGGAAAGTCCTTTTCCGTATCTTTAAGGATAAACCGCCATAATGTATTTTCCAGTGGCCCACCATAACTTGAAGTTTATCAGTCATATGTCCAGCCTGTACTGACTCCACAATTTTCTCTTTAGAGCAAGGTACTATAAAATTATTCTTTGTATAAAATTTAAATCTAGCTCATGATCTCTTTATGGCATTTCTTTATCAGCTGTGATGGGTAGAAGTGTACCCCCTAAATGAATATGTTGAAGTACCTCTGAAAAAAGGACCTTATTTGGGGACAGGGTCTTTATAGAGATAATCAAGTTCAAATGAGTTCTTCAGGATGGGCCCTAATCTAAAAGGACTCATGTCCTTTTACAAAAGGGAAATTCAGACACAGAGGTACATATAGAGGGAAGATGTCTCCCAATGGCCACAGCGAGGGGCCTGGGACAGAGTCTTCCTCATGGCCCTCACAAGGGACCAGAGCTGCCAACACCTTGATTTTGGACTTCCAGCCTCCAGAGCTGTGAGACTCTTTCTGTTTAAGCCGCCCAGTCTGTGACGCTTTGTTATAGAGCCCTGCAAAACTAATATACCAGCCACTTTTTAAAAAGATTTTATCTATTTTTTTTTTTTTTTGAGAGAAAGGGAGAGCACCTGTGCACAGGCAGGGGTGGGGGAGGGCAGAGGGAGAGGGACAAGCAGCTGAGCAGGGATTCCAGTTCAGGGGCTCAATCCCAGGACTCCAGGATCATGACCTGAGCTAAAGGCAGATGCTTAACTGACCGAGCCACCCAGGTGCCCCTATGTCAACCCATTTTAACCATCTGAATAGCTTTAAAAATCCTCTAGAATCAATACTTTAAAAACCTATAAGACAATTTAAATGGCCTAAAATTAAGTGCAAACAGAACTAATAGTTATTATACATCTACTCGATCCTGATCAAGATTTGAGGAACTGTATATGTCTTTGTTCATTTTAATTGTTTAACCGTGCTTTCAATAATAAAATCTTAACTAATTCAACAGAAGCACATTTTTTACAGTAAAAACATTTACAGTAAACATGAGTAATTTAAATGAGTACCAATTATAGGGATTGTACCTTGCTTAGTATATTTCATCAAATTACATATCTTAGAAGGTAGAATCTTCTCTATATTATGAGCAATGCTATGTGTTGAATTCTTCTCCATCATCTCACCCACATTTTTGACGTATAATATAATTGATGGTTGAGAAGTTTATAGTAGGTTTTGTCAAGGACCCAGTTGTGAGCAGAGATTACAAATAAGCACAGTGAGTCAAGAAGGTTTATCAAGTAGGTATTCTGGATAAAGTCCTAGAAGGAGAAGGGAAAGATACAGAGGCTGCATCTCCTGTTGTTGGGTAGCTAAGAGTCGAACTGGCGAAAAGGGCCTAACAGCAAGTCAAGAAAGCAAATTAAGATGCTACTTACAAACAACGCCTCATCAGTCCAAAAAAAACAAACTCAAGATAGGGGACGACAGATCCCATGTCCCTACAATACTAAGTCCCAAGTTATACCTGCTAACTAAGTTTCATTGTTAAGGGCACCATCTTTCACTCCCAAGAATGTCCACCTTTATGGAAAAAGCTTGTCGTTGCCCTACCTCAGAGTTTCTCAACCTCTGGGCGTCTAACATTTTAAGCTGGTTAAGTCTTTGTTGTGGGGGAGGGGGGTAGTCCTGTGCTTTGCAGTATGTTCCCCAGCGTCTTCCAATCGATGCCATTAGCATTGCTCGTACCCAGTAGTGACAGCCAGGACCGTCCTCACATATTGCCAAATGTCCCCTGGGTGGGGAATCACTGTTCTAGCCCAAGATTATAAAAAGGTTAGAAGAGGGTATGTGCAGGAATGATGATTAAACAAAACTGTCTTGAGAAGGTTCCGTTTCAACTTGCGTTGGCTGAAGCCTGAGGAGGGCATCCTGCACATATAAGGATGACAGTGGAGTAGAGTAAGTGGAAAGGAGTAAAACGAAGGAAGTCACCAGGAGTAGATCAGGGCATTAAACAAGTGAACCAACCTGTTTACCAAGCTATAGCTATATCCAAGTACCTGTCAAGTACTGTTTTAAAAAACAGTTTTAAGTTGTTAAAACTTCTTAATTCGTGGGCATTCATAGAGGCTCTGAAGAATGGGGGAGGGGGTTAAGACCCGCTCCTGTTTATTTACTTTAAATTAATCTTTAATTAGCGTGGGTATCTTCAACAAAATAAAGTGATCTTCATCTGGTTTCTTTCATTTAGTTGTTAGGCAATCGCGTTGGATAAGGGGGTTCTAAACTGGTTGATGTTTAATGGAAGTCTATCAGTATGATTCAGAATATCGGATATGGTGAAATACCTCAAAAATGAAGACTTACGTTTTTTCATTTTTGCTTAAGTCTCTCCCAGGACAAGATATTCAACATCTAGAGACAGGCTTTCTTCCCATCTCATTTCGATCTCACTTCTTCTCCAGAGGAGTAGGTAAATTTAACTCACACATGCAGCTAGAAGGAAGTTATCTGGTTACAAGGAGATGGTCATGAAGATGTGAGTGGTATTGCTTATTAACATCACTTACTTTCCTTTGCCTTCTACCTCATTCAGCCAACTGAGGGAAAACAAAATCCTCACAGCTCTGGGCTTGTGGAAGAGAATGTTCATGGCAATGTAATCACCTGTGATTTGTACGAAGGAGAATTAATATATCCACAGAGAGAGGTAGGATGCAAGTTATGCCACAAAGTACGATTTTTGCCTGTCCAAGTTGGACCGGCATTGTGCCTTATAGCTATTTCAATGTATCAACCCCCAAGAATCCAGAGGTAGGAGATGTTTTATAACTCCACCACTTAGGTGAAGAAAGGGAAAGAAGATCAAGAGTAATGAAACAATTTGCCCAAGGTCACATGGTTAGGAAGTAATATGGCTACAACCCATACCCGGGTCTACCTTATCTTCCCACTAACACAAGTAATTCAAAGCAAACTTAGCTATGTAACTTAAGAAAATGAAGAGATCACATTCCCAAGCTACTCCAGAGAAGATAAGGTGAACCCCAGGTCAAAGAAGAGGTACCAAGGCTTTCAGGTTCCCAGGCTGCAAGCTCACATCAGCACCCTGCCGTGTGCTAAATGACACCCCCACCTAGAAGAGCAATACTTGAACATTATCTTGTTGTTCGAAAGACTTAATGACTCCAATTCCAACCCTCGGGATGTAAACATTATGCTAGACTGTGGCTTTAAATGATCATTTCCAGCATAGATGATATTGCAAAAAGTTGAAGGAGAAGCAGACGAGTTCACTGGGATCTGAGCACAGGCGTTTTTCTCTTGCTCATGCTCCCGTGCGTTCTCAGAGGACACAGCCAGCTCTCCCCCACTGGACACAGTCTTATTCCTGGATGGGTCCCCTGTCCACATGCAGAGCACCTGGTGGAAGGTTCCAGGGAAACAAGCTGCAAGGAGGCGAGGAGGCTGGAGGGTTTCACCTGCTGCCTCTTGCCCCTCGTGCTTCCTCTCATCCCGTGTTCTGGGAGAGGGTTTGCAGGAGGAAGGAAGTTTCCTTCTGTTTCCACAGGAAAATATGACTGCGAGGGAGCCCTTAAATCTCGCGAAGGGTTCCATAAACATCTGAATGTATGCAAATATCTATTGTTTCAACAAATAGTTCCCCACTGTCCCCTGAGTGACAAATGCCTTCCCGGAAACAGAATCTATTTTTGTAGGGCAAAAGAGAAACCCCCTGGGCCATATAGAGGAGGTCAAAGGATAATCCAAGGCAGGGAGGTGTGATGGTTTATGGTGTGTCCACACAAGGTTTTCCCAAGGACATAACATGAGAGCAGAAAACACAGTTGGAAAGCACAGGAACGACGCATAAGGGGATCTGTAGGAAAAGAATGTTCCAGAGAAAGGGAACCACAAATAAGAAAAAGATCTGCACAGAAGGAGGCCAGTGGTGGAAAAATAGAGGAGATAGTCAATGAATGAACTACCGGGATAGCTACTTCATTAATCTTAACTGCTATATAGTATTCCTCAGGGGAATAAACTGTGTCCATGAATTCATCTGCTGACAGAAGTTCAAAATGATTCTCATTTTTCCAGGGACTATTTATCTTCGATTAATTTGGAAGACTTTTTAATATGTCCTTGAGAGGCATTTTAAGTATTAAAATCTATAATCTTAGAATGTAAGGTTTTAAGAATATTGTGGTGCATCTGTAAACAAAGAGAAGAGTTTTCATAGAAGAATTTTAATTTAATCTAATCAGATTCGTTCATCTTTTTCAGATTTGCACTTTTCATGTTTAAAAAATTGTTTCCTCTCATGGCATCATAAATATATTCCTGATTTTAACATCTGAAGTTTATTCTTGTATATCTATATCTGTTTCCTTTCACAAGCAAGTCTGTTCTCTCCCCATTGGTGTGTAAGACCATCTCTTATCCACTCCCCATGTCTATGGGGGTCTGTTTCAGGCATCTTTAGCCTACCACCAGAACACCATTTTGAGGATGATAGCTTTAAAATAGTTGCTTCCTTAACTGGGTGTATACTGCTTCTTATTCTTTCTCTTCAAAAGCACCTGTGCTATTTTGGGCCGTGACTCTTTAAGATGCATGAACTAGTTCCATATGAACTGACTATCTCTGTGGGCAAAAAAAAAAAGTTGAGACTTTAATGAAAATTTTAGATTAGTTTTGGGATAATTGATCTCTTTAAGAAAATAAATCTTCTCATCTATGTAATATATCTCCACTTATGTAAGTCTTTTTTTGTGTCTTTTCAATACTATTGTACCATAAAAAAATACTATTGCACCATAATCTCCACTCAGATCATCCTTTTCTTTTCTTATATTTATTCTTCAATATCTGGCGGGTATTGGGCATAAGATCCTTGAAAGATTATATTTTCTGATCGGTTATGCTGGTATTTAACCACACAATTAATTACATGTATTGATATTTAAATTTTGACCTTGTGTCTGTCAAGTTTCCAAAATTGTTTTACACTATCAAAAAAATGAAACTGTCTGTAATCCTGATAATTTTTTCATTCCAATAATATGATTCACATTTCTTTTACTTGCATAATGTGCTGTCTAGGACCCAGAGACAGTAAATGGAACCTCATTGTCTTATTCTGCACTTTGAAGGGAATATTCATGATACTTTCGCCTCAAACATGATTTTTCTTTTAAGTGTTTGTAGAAAAATTTATCAAATTAAGATAGTTCCTTTTGTTTCCAAAAAGCTCAAGGAATTCTGGTAATACTTATAGAAATTCAATTATCATTTCTGGACCAGTATCAGGCATGAAATGAATGTGGTCCATTCTCCATCAATAGAATGACAAATAGTAACAATATAAATGTCTAAATGTTCACATTTTTTATAGATGATATACTTGCTAATTGCTCTTCTGTGGGCTAATATTTGAGATTTGGTAGTGGAAGAATGTAACATTTTGTATAAAAACTGTCTCTTTGGGTTTAGAATAGTCTCTTTTGAGCATCATCACTAGTGTGTTGCTTTAGATCCCTAGAGAGATGAAACTCTCTCGTTTCACAAAAGAAATGCAGAGGGCTCAAAATGAAGAAAATTATATATTAGAAAATTCTTACAAAAAGTATGGAACTAGCAGACTATACTAAGCTCTGTTTTCAAATCTCTTATTCTAAGAGCAGCTCAGAAATACCTTAGGGGTTCAAAAGGCCTATCCAAGTAACGTCCACATTTTTAGATTAATTTACTTGAAATGAGTGTATTTTTCAGTAACTTTGTTGACAGGTCCAAAAATATTTACAAGTCTTTATTTTGTTTGGATTTTACTACTAACCACACTCTCTCCTCTACCGATAGAAAATGACATATTTTTAGCTAAATAAAACTGAAATTAGAAAATGATATAGTAATTTAAAAACTTTCAGGAATGCAGTATAAACTGTTTGAAGGAAAGTGAGAAAGAGAGAAAGAGACTGGATTATTGGAAATATACTGGGGTAATCCACAGAATCAAAGAAATAACTAAATGAACAAGGTACCTCAAAGGGTCTCAAAGATTAGAACCAGACACACAATACGATTTTCTCTCATTCTCATTTCTTCCATTCATCTCTTATGTTTCTCATCTCTGCTTCTCTCTCTGGACCTTTCATCAGTAGTGGCGAACTTTCTCCAGTAATGGAGAACATAGATATCCTGGATAATGTCTGAGTGGTTCCCCAACACCACCCTCAGGTTCCATAATTCACTAGCCGAGAACTCACGGGACTGAGAAAAGTCGTTATACTCGTGGTTATTGTTTTATCACAGAGAAAGGCTATAGATTAAAATCAAAAAAAGAAAGTTTTGTTCCCACCTCCTGGTGGGATGGTGTGGATAGCATGTATTACTCTTAGTAACCTGTACAAAAGAGTGTCAACTGAGAAAGCTCACCCAAGCTTTGTTATCCAGAGTTTTTATTAGGAGCTGGCTATGTAGACAGGCTGATCTCTCATGTGAATAACCTTAGTCTCTAGTCCCACTAGAACTTGGACTGGTACCGGATAGCCCAAGGCCTTCCACCAAAAATTACACGGTTAGCATCGGATATCTGGCCTGGCTTAAGACCTCTAGGTAAACAAAGACACTCTTATCAGGCAGGACCCTCCAAAGGTTTAGAGATTACCTCCTTGGAGCTGGGGGCAAATGGTCTAACCTCTCCGTAGGCAAGGTTAGTCCTTCACTGCACATCCTGAGTCATGGCATCATCTTTATCAACCCAGGAAGGAAGAACTATTATTCTCTGCTAGTTGCAGTAAGACAAATCCCAGGAAAGAATTCTGATAGGTCCAGCTTGGGCCATGTGCCTCCCCCGACCCGATGCCAGTCACTCTGGTTTCCGGGAATGGGGAATTTGTGTCACGTGTTCTGCTCTGAAGTCAGGGACCTGGACCAGTTACCAGAACAATCTCAAGGTGTCAATGAAAATAACTACAGCAATTATTACAACAACCACCATGAATATTAAAAAGGGGAAAGGGCATAAAGTATAATCTGGTTCTTCTTGGGTTTTTTTGTTTTAAGATTTTATTTATTTATTTGAGAGAGAAGGAGAGAGAGAGCGGCAGAGAGCACAAGTGGGAGGCGGGGAGAGGGAAGGGGAGAGAGAAGCAGATTCCTTGCTGAGCAGAGAGCCTGGGACGTGGAGCTCGATCCCAGGACCCTGGGACCATGACCTGAGCTGAAGGCATATGTTTAACTAATTGAGCCACCCAGTCACCTGGGTTCTTTTAATTTTAGATTAAGTTTTGTTTCTGGATCCATAGATCTAAGGCAAGCAGGTATTCTGATAAGTTAGCCAATTGTCTGTATGAGAGCAGATATATGCAGTTAGTTCTTTAGTATTTGTGTTATCAGCAGGAGAAAATATGTCAAAAAGATTTTTATTTTTTCACAATTTTTGCTGCTCTGACTATAAGTCAGACTGTTTTCAAAATTTTTGTTTTGTGTACTATGATTCCTGCTTGAGATATCATTACTTGTGGTTAGAACTAAAATTCCAGTTTGATTATTATAACTCAAAAGTACTATGAGTTTTAAAACAACAGGAAACTATTAGAAATTTGGATTTTAAAAAAGTCACATTTTTCATTGCAACCATTTAAATTATTACCCTATGGTTTAATTCTGTACTTATTAATGCTTTTAGAGAGAATAAATCTTAATATGGAAAACTCTGGTACTCAGTACTGAAAAGTTCTATCAAACTGAAAAGAAATATGTCCTTAAAAGCATTCCCTTAAACCCATTTCCTGTAAACAAAATGACCCCAGATATTCCTTGAAGTGATTTTCCAACTCAACTCTGGTAACAGAGGTTCCTGAAATTTAAAAAAATTTATTTCTGACTCGAAAAAAGTGTCCTAGATTTAATAGGGCATTATAGGACGTAGGTCTGTGGCACCTGTGATTTTAACTGAGTTCCTTAAGAAACTAGACTCAAAGTAAATATTAGTACATAAATAAAACTACCTATTAAGGCAATGTACTTGGCTGAATGCAGGCTAAAAACTCATAACAATAATTATTATAATTATAAATCATCTAGCCTCACAATAATCCAATTTTCACATACTTATTTTATAAACATGTAAGACGCCTATTGAAGAGCAGCACGCTCTTTGTGGCCCTGGGGCCATAGTTAGGTAACGGGTGGCAATGGAAAGATTCGAACTCAAGGCTCACTCCAGAGCTCTGCGCTTAATCAGGTAACCTGGGGAAGACAAGGTCACTTCAGGACTCATTATGGGCCTCAGGCTCCCCCTCAATACTGGTTTTGTACCACCCTCAAGTCAGGGCTTTCAGAGGTCAAGCTGGTTTTTCCCATGATCCCCCATCCACCATGATTGTCCACAGATTCCAACCTTCACTCCTCTAAGCATGTGGTGCTGTGAAGAAGGTGGAGAGGAGGAAGGAAGGAAAATTGTTACCTCTGGAGGGGGACAGTTAAGACGCAGTTCAAATTTTACCTTCTCCCCAAGCCTTCTCAGGTCGACCAACTTGCCAAAGATGTGCCAGGTTCTGGTTGGCACACAGCTGGAGTCTCTCATCGATGGCTTCCAAGGCCTGTGCATGCTAAGCTTCATCTACTCAGCAGCTAGAGAGCCCCCTGTCAGGATAGTCACAACGCAAGAAACAAACATTATCCATGGCCGTGGTTGCATTTAGACCTTGTTAGCGGTAAAGACAGTTCTGATAACATTTTTTAAACCGTCTAGTTATTCGTACATTTTCAAGAAGTTGTATGTTTATTTTTCCTAGTGGCTTAAGTTCAATTGTTGCTATTTATCTTGAAGTAAGACTAAATATTTTTAAATTTGGAATGACAAGCTGATATGGCCCAAATTCTTTTGCCTCGCCAAATTCCGATTTTTTTTTATAAGGGTGCAGTTTGGAAATTTATTTTGGAAAGGCCAGTTGCCCCAGAAAGCCATTCTCAAGCTAAGTGGATTTATAAAGCCTATTTTTTTTTAGTCTGTTAATCCTTTTTCCAATTCCGTAATGCTCATAACGTATTTTTAAAAAAAAAAAAAAACCACAGAGAAAGTAAGCAGGCCCAAGACATGCCAAAAATAAAAACTTAAGGTTTCAAGTGATTACAGATTGTCTCTCCTCTCATTGGCATTTTTGGAAAAGTTTTAATTTGAGAAGGAAAAATAATTCTATCACCAGTGATATCCTGAGTTCACTCAGGGACTTTTTTGTAAAGTGCTCAAATTAACTTTTCATTTAGTTTCAACGTAAGTAAGTAAAATAAATAGATGACAATAATAACATTAGCACGCTTCTCCAACACTCACTGGGTATCAGACACTTGACGCCTATCATCTCATTTAATCCCCACAGAAAGGCATTTCTAATTACCTACTTACAAAGAAAGAAACTGAAATTTGGAGAAAGGGAGTTACTGGTTAAAAGGACAGAGAGGTGATTAGGATTTAAAGCCAGGTTGTACATGTCTAAGCGTAAATACTGTGCTGTGGCAATTCTGCCAATGGGGCTTATGGTTGGGGCAGCCTGGACCGAAGCCCCCCTCCCTCTCCACCTGACCTCACACCATCAAAGGCTAAGGGTCACCAGCCTTTTGCCCATCTGGTTCATGTCGATCCAGGAAAGGATTAGAGGTGTGTTGCTCTTCATGTAAACCTTTCTTTGGATACTAGATTCACCTATGATAGCAATAAAACTACACTCATTATTTTAGCTTAAGTCATTGGAATTAGAACTTCTTTTCCAAGACATGACTTGAGTATGAGACATTTTATCTTAAGGCCAAAACTGACTCACTCGTAGCAAGGATTATACACTGCTCCATACCCCCCATTTACCACAGAATCGTGGAATTTAGAGTTTTGAAAAAGACCTGTGAGATCCACTCTGTGAGATTCCAGTAGAAGTGACCCAACTGGTTATAAGAATGTACTAGAGCTTTTGGAAGATGGTTTCCCCACTCGATTTCGATTGTCTTATTTTTATCGTGATCTTTATCACCAAAATGTCATTCTTAACGTGCACACCATCTGGAATCAGATTTCCGCCACATCCACATCCACTCAAGAGTTGTTTCTTTCTACTCCAGACAAAAAATCACCCCATATATTAAGTGCATGGCGTCCATGTCCCAGATCTGTCCAAGTCTGTGCATTTCTCTTGCTTCTGGCATGGGACGCGCTCAGGTGAAATCCTTCCCCTAAGTGTAATCTTGCAAATGAGTGAGAGAATTATAAGCTTCATCTCTAAACACGGGTTTCACAGTTTAGGCTTGCAGACACCAGCTGCTCCCTAAATACAAGTTTGTTGAAATGATGGAAGCCACCAGTAAATATCCAAATCTACTGTTTCCAAAATATCTCTGGAATGTAACATGCTTTTAGTTTAATAATAATTAAATAGACTCTTGGACTCGATACCCTGTTGGAAGAAAGACTTAAGTGGTGATAATAGGTCTCATTCACTCACAACACAACTGCCACACCCCGGGCTGCCTTTGATGTCCTCAGGTTCAGGGACATTTAATCCCCGAGAGCTCCTCGAGGCAGAAATGTGCATTGCTGGTCATTCATGCTCCCCAAACAGAAGATCTAATTTCTGACCTTCGGTTCCCTCCCGCCCACCTCTATGATCTCCTTCTGGGTTTTCCGGGGTCCTTCTGCATGCGCGGAATGGGGAAAGAGCTACATGCTTCCCATCAGGAGAAGCTCTGGCTAGAGAGGGAGGTAGATAGGTAGAGATATCTGCCCACTTTTCCCCCAGGCCACAGATCCCGAAAAGGCAAAATCCTGCGTCCAGAAGGCGCCTTACCTAAAACTGCATGTGTACCTCACTTTATAAAGGAGAAAAGAAAGATTCTGGGCCCAGGTTCTCAGCTGTGGATCCCAAAGAGCCCACATGTCTGGGTTTCCTGTCCAGGACACCATCATGTATGTCAGTGACCCCAAATCGGGGTCCTCCTAGCTCTTAAGAACTCCCAGAGGGAGCAGTGGAAACCCTACAGTTTTTTCCTACCTTCGGAAATGCCTACGAAACCCCACATTTATCAAGGAAGCCACACAGTGTCCTTCCTAAATGCGGTGGGGTGTTTTTCCATTAATGATATTCAGGGGGAGTCAGAAGCAGATAATTAAAGTGGCCCTTGAAGTAGAGCATAGGACACACGTGCACTGAAGAGCCCTGGGAGAACGCGAGCTCGCACGCACCTATTTCCCGCCCCACGCGGGTGGATATGCGTGCTCATGGGCCGACTTCACGGAGGACCAATAACCCCTCCCCCTGTGGGTCCCTGTGGCTGCAGCCACCCGCTGCGGGAGAAAGCCTGCCTCTGAGGTCAGGGGCTCTCAGATTTCCATAAGATGAACTCAGCAGAACTCGAGAGAGGGCGGAGAGTCGAAAGAGGAAATAAAGACAGAACACACCACACCAAGGAAGGTCTCCGAATTTCTCTAAGCGCCTACTTGTTTTCTCTTTCCCTTTATGACGCCTGACCTCACCTGATCATACACCAAGGGTCAATTGCAAAGTGAAGAGATTTGCTCTGGGACCGGCTACAACGGTTTCCCTGACATGGCACATAGGGAAGAAAAAGAACACCAGTTGTTCTTTTTCGAAAGGAATGTAGGGATGCAAACAGGGAAGTGTCCAGTACCGCCCCCTCCCTCCCCCCCCCTCCCCCCCACCCCAGCAGCCAGGTCTATGTGGGTGGGGTTCAGCTTTGCGGATCCCCAGAAGAGAGGTGAACTGGGAAATGGGGCACAGGATCTGAATGTTTGCTGCTCGTTCCTTCTCTACGGTGTCTACAAACGTGATCTCTGGTCATGGCCTTGTGCTCTGACGCAGGGACTGCAGCCCGAGCCGGGTCCCAGCGCTGACTCGGGCCTCACGCCCAGCGCCGCCCGCTCTTCTGCGTGGCCCCAGTCTCTTGGCACGGCGCTCCCCGAGCAGATGGGCACGAAAGCATCCTGCCAGGAAAACAGTATGTGTCTCGTGTTAGTAGTTTAGAAGGAAGCCCACCCTCCCCGAATTCCAGCTGAGAAGTTTGGATCCTATAGTTCTGTGTGTGTTGTGGGGGGATGTGGCTGCTTTAACTCCTCGCATCTTTTTATTTTTCGAGGATTTATTCATGAGTCGGGGAAAAAAAAAAAACCCACGACTTTCACAGGAAGTAGAGATTAAAAATAATTGATGCTTAAAACTTTAGTGTTAGAATTTAATTTTCCAGATAACTTTTCCCAGTGCCAAAGAACCCCCTTTTTCAAAGGAAATATTATTCAGAGCCTCAGCGTATAGCAAAAATAAACAGCCAGGGTGCTTTATGGAGGGGGGCTGGGCAGAAGGAGAAGGATGAGTCCTCATCCTCCCTCTTTCAGCCTTCTGCGTCTTGGAAGAACACCTTTTATTTTATTTTTTTAAGATCGTATTCACTTATTTAAGAGAGTGCGCACAAACGGGGAGGGGCAGAAAAGACTTCTTCTGAATAGGGAGCTCGACCTGGAGCTCCATGTGGGGCTTGATCTCTGGACTCTGAGATTATGACGTGAGTGGAAGGCAGATGTTTCAGGGACTGAGCCACCCAGGCCCCCCAAAGAAGAATACCTTTTTAAAAGCTACTGAAAGGCACCCATCCCTGTCAAACTGGAAATGTCCCCTTTAAGGATACCCATTTGTATTGGTATCAAGCATTTATACCCAATGTGAATAAATGGATAGATCGCAAGGCTTGTGGATAGTACATAAGTAATTAGTTCTTGAGCTCGACCAGGTGCTCGAGTGGGGATCAGGCATAGAGAAGAGCATTGTGTGGTCCCCATTTCCCTGTGAGCAGGCCCAGGCCAAGGTTCACTTTAGAGGGCATTCACTGAGCCGCTAATATTGCAACGAACCTGAGAGACACACACCTGAAGCCCAGCAGAGCATGATTTACCTGGCAGTTAGCTTCTAGGCCAATCCAGAGCCTCATGGAACAAGGAAATGAAGAACCAGATGCCCTGTCCCACAACAGCTCCCCCAACTCTAAGGCTCTTCTTACCAACCCGGACCAGACAATACCCCTTATGCCCCAGAGGTTGTCCACTGAGTTCAGAAAGAGCCCACAAATGTGCCTGCTTTGGCCCTCCCAGAGTGCGATATGATACGATACGATATGTAAAATGAAGTGTGTATATAAAATGAAATGTACATACCGACTAAAGCGTACATGTGAAATATGCACACATAAAATAACCTGTGAATATATAAAATAATATGCATACCTAATATATGTATAACAGCTAGGCATAATGTGTGTATAAATACATATATATCCAATATTTTTTAAATCTAGAGATTCTATCTTTTACCATTATAGGTAACGCCCCAAGTCAGGACCCCCTTTTTCCCACGGAAACGGTAGATGGAGGCATGGCTTCTGCCTCAGAGGTGCAAACACTCTTGGGTTTGCCTCACCTAGGCTGTTTCACTCCTTGCTTTTGGATAGACTAAATGAAATACTGTGTGTAAATAACATCAAAATGTTCCCAGCACACAGTAGGTGTGCAATAAATGGTGGCCATGATCATTTATTTATTTGCCTGGTCAGATGAGGCATTTAGAGCTCTCACCCCTATTGTACATACAGAGTCTTGTGGAAACCACTGCGGAATCCATGTTACTTGCATAATAAACCCAATATATGGTTGGGGTGTGTTTAGTTCAATCAATGTGCCACAGAGGAAAGCAAAACATAAGGGGACACAATGGCAAGGAGGTAGGGAGCGGCTATAAGCTCTCCTAGGAAACCGGGAAGGAAACTCAAGTTGAATTCAACTTGGACCCTTCTTCCCCAGGTCCCATCCCCTCTCGCTATGACCTTGCCACCTCCCAGCCTCCCCCTAAGAACATTACATGTCTTCACGGTCTCTCAAAAATGTTCCAGTCACTCATCCCACACATCTTTAGGGGACTGTGATCTCACTGTGGTAAAATCTGGGAACGAGGAAGAGTAGGACCGGCAATCAAGGCCCCTGTTAGAGTTGTCTTTGTGAAGATATCAGACAACAAGTTGCAATATTACAGGTCTAAAGAAGAAAAGGAAAGAAAGCAAGCTACTAAACCACACTGTAAATGTTTACATTTCCGTCTTTCTTTCCCAATAGGTGGTTGAGTCTGAATTTTTCCCCAAATCTACTTTAGGGCTATTCCATCCAGGGTATAGGCTCAGCTAGATGTTTGAGTGATTGAGCAAATACAATTTGGGGACCACTGGGCACCATCTTTTACAAAGCACAAAGGTACACCATACTGGCCACTCTGTCTCAGCCCCGTCTTCTAGCTCCTCTTCCCCTACTATATAACTGTTGGAATAACCCTGACTCTCATCTCTTCTCTGACGGTATGCTTTCATTCATGCTGGATGATCTCATTCCATTTCTCTCTCTTTTTTTTAAGACTTTATTTATTTATTTATTTGACAGAGAAAGCAAAAGCAGGGGAAGTAGAAGAAGGAAAAGGAGAAGCAGGCTCCCTGCTGAGCAGAGAGCTCGATGCGGGGCTACATCTCAGGACCCTGGGATCTTGACCTGAGCCAAAGGCAGACGTTTAACCAACTGAGCCACCCAGGTGCCCCTCTCATTCCATTTCTTGGCTTTAAACACCATCTGTCTCTTCCTAATTCACAAAGTTCTCCCTAGACTTTGCCTCTCCACTGAGCTCCAGATTCATGAATCCAACAGCTTACTGGACACATTTACTTAGATCTTAAATATATACCTTCAACTTAACATGGCCAAATCAGATCTCGTGTTTTCTCTACCCCTTAGATTTCCATTTTCTCTTCTTAATACATAACAACACACTCGGTATACTTACTATATGACTCTAGCCCCAGATTCATGTATTCTTGATTTTTTTTTTTCTTTCCCACACTGCCCCCATGAAATCCACCAAAGAATCCTTCTGTTTCCATCACCACTTCTTCTGACTCTATTGATATAGTACTGGTAGATAGCGCTCCTATTGCTTGCCTTCTAACTAGTCTCCCTGCTGCTACTTCCATTATTCCAGAATCCATTCTCCACATGGCAGAGTGATCTTTAAGCAACGTAAATAAGACCATGTCACTCCCGGGTTTAAAAATCTTCCTCAACTTCTTAATGCATTTACCATGAAATCCAAACTTCATCCTGGTGTATCCGGTCCTACACGGTGCCTACCCCATCTCATGCTGTTCTCTCCCCCTTTTTCAGTATGATCCAGCTATCAGAATTGTTTCTGTGTTCGTTAGACACAACAAGCTTACTTCTGCCTTAAGGTCCTGGAACTTCCTTGGAATGTCCTCATGCTTTCACACTAGCTCTTTTATAAAATACAGGTTTCACCTCAAATACCACATCCTCCGAGACAATTTCTCGGTCACTTAAATGATACACCCCACATCCCCAAAAATATCTATCTTACCATTCAAGGTTTTTTCTTTTTTCTTTTGAATTGCCAAACTCCTACCCCTGTTTGAGATTACCTTGTTCCTTTTGTTGTTTTGTTTTGTTTTGTTTTTTTGCATGCTTGTTTATTTCATATCCTTCCCCTTTAGAATATGAGCTTCCTATTCTACAGGATCCTAGCCCCTCTCATTAGCCAGTGTGTCCCCACAGCCCAGCACAATGCCTGCCCCTGAACAGGTGGCTTGTTGAGTGACTATTCTGCGTATCATCATTACATTGATTCTAAGCTAAAGACAATACCAGTGGTAGAGGCAACATAAGCTCTTACCGTGCTCTTCATAGTCAGCTTGGGCAAGGTGGTTGACTTTTTTCAGACCATAAACTGGGATTTGAGGAAAGAGGCTGAATCTAGCACCTTTGATGAGGTTGGAAAGGAAACTCTTTAAATGGAAGAAAGAGCAAAAATAGAAGGCAAGGGACTGGAATACAACAAGCATCAAAAAGTCATGTATCGTCTGTATCACTTGTCTTGAGAGTGGGGAAATGGCCCCACGGGGTGAACAGTGACAAAATATTAGAACGCTTATGAGTATTGATTTTGTCTCTTTCTTTTTTATTACAATTCTATGTTTAATGCACATAGTGTTTCATTAGAGTAACACATGTAAAACACATATGAGAACCTATACCCAAAGCAAGAATACATACAGCTACAGCTCTTTTTTTGCCTTCCTGATAAGAATTTTTGGTCAAAGTGGTGGATATGACTAGTTTTGATGATGCATATAACTCTGTATTTCTCCTTACATTTCAACCGTATTTTTAATATTTTTCAGAATCACAATGATGCATAATTTTCTAAGTCAACATAAAAGGCATATGTGATGTCACTATAGCTTTGATATTAGAAAAGATTCTATGAAAGCTTTTTACCCACCTTCTTCTGTGCTCCAGGTACTGCTAATTTAATTGCTAGAAATGTAAATATATATTAATGAATACTTTTTCCAATTGTCGTTTTATGGATTGGAAAAATGGTAAGCATTTCTTTTGCACATCTATAATTATTTAATGATATCTACATAAAGGCTTTTAATTATATGAGAATAGTAATAATAATTATAAAGGCCCACACTCAGCTGATAAAATATATATAGCTCAAGAAAAATTATTATGTCCATTAAAAATGAATTATTTCTGCCAGTGAATGGCTCACATGACATTTTTCAACAATTAAAACATACGCAGTGTTCAGTTTTTATACTTATTGAAGAAAAAAATCGCTGGTTTGTGAAATCTAAAATTTTGTTGTTGTTGTTCGTAACCCCTCTTGAGACTTTTACTTATTTTCTTATTTTGTTGGTGCCAAGGATGGGCCTACCAAATCTAAAAAGAATGGCACAAAGAAAAATTGGGGTTGATTTTGCATGTTGAAATTTAGTTTCAAGTTGATATCATGGAATAGTGGAATCGAGTGTGACTATCTTTTTGTGTATGTCAGTGAGTGCTTACGAACCACCAAATACAGCTCCCCAAGGAAGAAGTCTTGTCACATCATTTTTCTCCTAACCAAAATGGTGACATCCAAATTGCTATAATTTTCATATATATTCACCAATATTTGTAAAATCAAGATGAAACAAAAATCTAATATTTTTGCTTGTGATAAGGTCTAAAATGGCGGGGCTTTGCTGATATATAACTTGTGCTAAAATTACACTAAATAATTCAAAAGAGGAAACCATTATCTTTTAAAAAGGACTCAAAATTGAGAAGTTAGCATCTTTAGGTGAAATTGGCAGCTAACCAAATGACATTAAAGACATTATTGCAATGCCAATAGCAGAGTCTTGCTACCATTTCTTTTTTTCTGAAAACTAAAAAGGAACTATTATTTTATTTTATTTTTATTTTATTTTTACAAAAGTGTTTACCTTTTTTGGCCTAATGCAAAGAAATAATACTGAAATCACCTCCTGAAATGGAGAACATTTCTATACTGCATTTCAAAATTTGGGTTCGAAGAGTGGGGGATGAAGAAATTAAGCTGGTCAAGGCGATTAGTGTTTCAAAAATAAAAAAAGAGAGAGAGAGAGAGAGTCCAATTAGAAGTATCCTGGGGTTATTAGCGATAACAGTGCTCATATCCAATTAAGATGAAAACCATTTTACCAGCTTAATGTGCCACCTCTGGCAGTGTGGGTTTATTAGTTTTATCAGACTTGAGAACTGAGACTTGAAATGATACGTATGCTGGGTACCAAAGAGACACTGTTAAGACTTGGAGACATAATTGGAATAAAATGAGATGCCTCACAAGTTGTTGATTAACAAGTATTGTGGATTTGGGGCAAGGGTAGCAATTGGTCACTCAATGCTTGAAAGGACAAGACTCCCTGGGCTGTGCCATGGGATTCTGGAGACAAGAAGGTACTTTGATGTCCAAAAATGCAGTAAGAGCGCATATTCGTATAAGACAAGACCGCCTTCAAAATCCACGATGCGCCTTCTCCATAAAAATTCGAGGGAACAAAAGCAATTGTTTGTGATGAATGTCAAGTTTCTTGTTTTCCCTTCCAGATTAAGGGATATCATAACTAATGATTGGTATTAATAATTAATAAGATAAGCCCTTGTATTATCCCCACGCTTTCCAAGACAGGACACGGAACAGTAAAACTTATTTTTTGTTAATTAAGTTTTATTCCTTTATGTTTTTAAACAACAGCATGAACCTTTCAAAAACATTATCTTTACATTTCTATACCGCCCATCTGAGCCCCACAGAATGATTAAAAGCAAACAAATACATACACAATAAAGCTTCCCACTTAGGCAGCCATAAAAATCACTGTTGCGTTGCTTCAATAGACATCTCCTTGACTAATAAAATTCTTGTCACTCATTTCTGAAGCTGGTGGGGGAAAGCCTTTATTGTGCAAGCATTGTGTTCTGGATGCTTGTCTCTGGTAAAATATTCTGTGCACGGCCAGGAATGTGTCATGAAATTGTTGGTGAGAAGGCCCTGTGGCAAGGCTGCACTGGTGACCAGTGGTCTCATGCAAGTGGTTCTTCTGGGAAACACAACGGTATTCCTCTGCTGGGGTGTCTGAGCCCACTTATGAAAGACCCCTTCCGTGACCCTAAGGAATAAACAAGAGGGGCTGAGGGCAATTGTGGCCCATTCTCAGAGAGGGAGGGTGGCGTGATCAAGGAAAGACATTCAGCCCTTTGCTGCTCAATCGTGAGATACCTGGAATAGGAATAAGGCGAGTCATGTTTTGATAGTTATTTATGATGCAATTTCAAATCATGCCCATTTCCTGTGAGACTTTCAACTTCATAAAGGAGTGCATGTGCTATAGTGTTTTTTTTTTTTTTTGAAATTCAATTCTTTATTAGGGAAATTCAGTTCTTCATTAGAACTCTTTAGGTCAGTGTTTGCACACATTTAACATGGGGGCGGGGACCAACAACTACCCACACCATTCTTTCCCCAGCTTCTGCTTGAAGAAGCAGGACTTAACCGCAGTGAGACCTTCCACTTTATCCTTGCCTGGCTCCTGCTCCCGGGCCCGAAGTGCTTTCATGAGCTGATAACCTGGCCCTGGGTAGTGTCCGGCCGAGCATAAGTTTGTTTCAGCCAACTAGAAAGCCAAGGACTCTGAATATACCTCATGTTGGCACAGGTCACATGGAACTCTTCTAGGAAAAAGAAGCAAAATGAAGATTTAAAAAAAAAAGTCATGAAGTTTTTTCATGTGTATGGACACATTTCCCAGACTTTTTAAATCAATGCACCTTAGAGCCAAAAGCAATGATTACCAGTTGGTACTTTTCAAAGGGGGACATTTATGTGGCTAGTTGAATAGCATGTATTTACATTGTTTTTAAAGTTATATATATTCCTTGGTGCAGTAACCAACTTGTTGAACTAGTATTAGTCTCCTTCTAGATGAATATTATGACCAAGATGGTATGAACATTACCAAAAATAAGTCTTAATGAATTGATGGAGTAACTTTAATTTACATAAAAGGATCATACATATTTGGGCTTTGCATTATTTGACAGTTAAAAATTTACTTTCTGGAAAAATATATTTTTCCAGAAAAATACAGGGAGTTCGACATGTGTTTTAGATGCTAAAAGAATTGGAACAGCTGTATGATAAAGGAGGGATAGCATTGGAGATAATGCTCATTAGCTGTCAAAAACATTTGATGTCATCAGTAAATTTAAGCTTTATTAATCTTAAAGTGGATTCCTGAGTTCCATAAAAGCTAGTAAGAGAGTATGCTTTGATATTCCTGTTTTTTTTCTCCTCTCAAATGAAATGAAGAGAGGTGGGGGGAAAAAATGGAACTGAATGTATTCATTATGAGAAAGTAGAAGGCACCATACTGAGAAGTATTTCACACAACCATACTTGAGACAATGAGGATAGGCCTAGAAGTTGGATTGGAATATATTTTAAGTCCTATAGATAACAGTCTCAATTCACCTCAAGCTATGAACATAATAAAGGTCTTGAAACACTCGTTTCAGGACGTATCCATTGCAAAAAATGATTTTAATCCATCCAAAGAAAAAAATAGAGTTATCATAAACGTTCTTCCAGAAATTTTTCTACTTAAAAAAGAAAAACCAAAGTACCTGGGGGACGCAGTGGGTTAAGTGGCCTACACTTGGTTTTGACTCTGGTCGTGATCTCAGGTTGGTGAGATCAAGCCCCAAGTCAGACTCCATGGTCAGCTGATTCTCTCCCTTTGCCCCTCCCCCCATGTGCTCTCTCTTGATTTTTTAAAGATTTTATTTATTTATTTGACAGAGAGAGAGAGAGAGATCAGAAGTAGGCAGAGAGACAGACGGAGAAGCAGGCTCCCTGCTGAGCAGAGAGCCCCATATAAGACTCGATCCCAGAACCCTGAGATCATGATCTGAGCCGAAGGCAGAGGCTTTAAACCACTGAGCCACCTAGGTGCCCTGTGCTCTCTCTTTAAAATAAGTAAAAATCTTAAGGAAAAAAAGAAACCCCTAACCCAAAAAGCCAAGACCAAAAAAGTAAAAATAAACTGGTGAGACTAAAATTAAAAAGCTTTTGAATATCAAAGGAAACCATTAATACAAGGAAAAGACAGCCTATGGAATGGGAGACAATATTTGCAAATCATGTATCTGATCACGGGTTAATATTCAAAAACTATTTATCAATAACTTGTATAACTCAATAACGACAAAAAACCCAAACAATCTGATTTAAGAATGGGCAGAGGAAGTAGATAGACATTTTTTTTTTCAAAGAAGGGAATATAGATGGCTAGCAGGTACATGAAAAGGTGCTCAACGTCACTAATCATCAGGAAAATGCAAACCCAAACCACAAAGAGATATCACCTCACATCTGTTACAATGGCCATCATCAAAAAGACAAGATCTTATAAGAGCTGGAGTGAATGTGTAGACAAGGGAACCCTTGTGCACTGTTGGTGAGAATGTAACTTGGTTCAGCCACTATGGAAAACAGTATGGAGCTTCCTCAACAAATTAAAAATAGAACTACTGCATGATCCAGCAATCCCACTTTTTGGGGTATATATTCAAAGTAAATGAACACAGGACCTTGAAGAGATGCACTCCCAAGTTCGTACCAGCATTATTCAAAATAGCCAAGACATGGGAACAACCTAAGTGTCCACCAGTGGATGAAAGGATTAAAAAGATTTTATATACATACGGCCAAATACTGTTCAGCCATGGGAAAAAAAGGAATCCTGCTATTTGCAACAACATGAATGATTCTTGAGGGGATTATGCTAAGTGAAATAAGTCAGACAGAGAAAGATAGATACTGTATGATATCACTTATGTGTGGAATCTAAAAAAAGCCAAATACATAGAATCATACTAGAATGATGGTTGCCAGAGGCTTGCACATGGAGGAAAATGGGGATGCTGGCCAGAGTACAAACTTCCAGCTATAAGACGAGTAAGTTCTGGGGATCTACTGTATGGTATAGTGATTATAGTTAATAATACTGTATTATATAGTTGAAAGTTGCAAAGGTGGTAGATCTTAAATGTTCTCACCACAAAAAAGAAATATTAATTATGTGATGTCGCTCAGGTGTTAGCTCACACTTTGCTGGTAATCATTTTTGCAATATCTATCAAATTAATACACCGTAAACTTACACAGTTATTTCAAGTACCAAATAGTGTCCATTTGTATGTGTGTGTCTGCCTGCATTAGTTACCTATTGCTGCATAACCAATGATCCCAAATTTAGCATTTTGAACAATACATATTTACCATCTCTTTTGGGTGGATTAGGAATCTGGACACAGCTTAGCTTAAGTCTTCTGCTTCAGGATCTCTGACAACGTTGCAGTCGAGATGTTGGCTTCTTGATCTCATATTATCTGAAAGTGCATCTCATCTGAAGGTTCGATGGGGAAGGAGTGACTTCAAAGATCACTTGTGTGTTTGTCAGCTACCATCATTCAGTTTCTCTTGGGTTGTTGGGAGGAAAGATTTATTTCCTCCCCGGCTGTTGGCCAAAGACTGTTCTCGGCTTTTTGCCACTAGGATCTAACCTTCATGGCACTTGGCTTCATCAAAGCCAGAAAGGAAGAGTTGGCTTGCAAGACAGAAGTTATCATCTTACATAATATAATCACAGAAATGATATTGCATCACCTTTGCTCTATCCTTATCTCTTAGAAGTAAGACCCAGGCCCACACTCAAAGGGAGGAGATTAAGCAAGTGTATGAATACCAGCAGGCAAGAATCCCTGGGGTCTATCTTAAAGTCTGCCTCAGACTGTGGGTCTAAGATCGAAGGTGTTAAAATCATCTGAGAAGTGTTGGTAAGGTGTATTTACATAGAAAAGGCATTTCTGGCCATGAAAGGAGATATTTAATTCAGCTCTGCAAAGTTCGAGGAAAAAAAGTTTATCTTTAATAACCCTTGGTTTTTAATTATTTATTTTTTTAGTTTTAAAAGTGGTCTGATTTGGATATTTTTGTAGTTACCAAAAAACATTTAAATTTGTTAGATGTTAAAAAGAATCCTTGTGCTGCCCCTTGTGGCTTTCATAATTTAAAATTTAATTGAATTTAAAATATCTTAATTGGTAGACAGTCAGTGTGTACATACTTAAACTCACCACCTTATTTATTTTTTTTTGAAAATAGAGAAATCTATTAAAAATGGCTTTTACCACTTGTCAACTTGACGTTTCCCTAACAGTGTAGATGTGGGCAATAGTAATTATGGGATAGAAATGTTCTATTATTGGTAATAAATGGTACTTATTTGAAAAATATCTCTACTAATCTCCTTCAAGATCGCATTTAAAATGAGCATTGCTTAACATATAGAATTGTTGAGTCACCATGATGTACACCTGCAACTAATGTAACATTATATGTCAATTACATTTCAATGAAAAAAAAATTTAAAAATAAAATAATTAAAGTCAAATGCACATACAGAAAGATGCAATCACAAGGAAGAAGAACCGATGACAAAATATGATGGTTTTCAATGTCCCAGTTTGCTAATATCTGCAAATATTTTCCCCATTTCACCAATGGTTTGGGGTTCCCCCAGCTGAAAGCCCACCCTTGTGTAGCCCAGGGCTGTCCACCTCTTCCCAGACTGGCCCTTCATTGCCATAATCAGCAGCTTGAATTATTGGCCCAACCAACGGAAATGTGTTCTGTCTTCTCGCCAATAAGAGCTTCTTTCCATTATACTTCCCCCCTTTTTTTAAGATGATAAGAAAAAAAGGGCAATAAATTAATGACCTTTTAAAAGTCTAAACTAAAACATTTGTGAATAAAATGGAATTTAATGATAAGGCACAGACTGTCCAACATCATCCTCATTAAAGAAGAAAGTATTTATGCATCTAGTAAAGGCTTAAAAATAACTATGCAGCCAGCAGAACCAACTTAAAGTTGGGAAATAATGAATCTGCAAATCATTATTGATTAAGCTGTGAATTCAAGATCGCTTCTTAACCTAAGAACATTTCTTGACCCATACTTTTTTTTCCCTTTATTTTGTCAAACGAGTTCAATTCAATTAGTAGTATTGAACACTTATCCGACACGTGGTACTCTAGGAAAGTGAAAAATACTCGGATTCAGTCTTTGGCTTGCTTGCCAGGAACATAGTTTGCCTAAGTAATGTCAGGGCTTTCTTCCAATCCAACCCCACTTGCTCCTCAAGGCAAAAGTCTGGGTCATTCGCTTACAGAACCTTCTGTCCTATGGCGTGTGCACATACGGTATGGTTAGATCCTTAGCAGAATCCCTTGGTTCCATCAGGAGAGTAGCCTTCGTCGAGACAGTGAAGTACTGGGTGTAGTTTCCATGTGGACAGTATGAGTAGGCTCAGTCATAGAACAGTGGTGGAAACAGTGGAGGAACATTCACAAAGGAGCTAATGAGAGCAGAAGCTCCAAGCCCACGAGCATCTCCTAGGACCTCCTGAATGTCAGGCTTTGGGGAGAACCAAGTGCAAGAAGACGGCAATGCTGTCTCCATGTTCCATGGAGAAGCTATCCAAACTGGGAGCCTTGAGCTTTCAGTTTGCCACTTACTCATCAGCTCGATGCCCTTGGACACATTTTAATCTGTTTCTTCATCTGCTAAAAATTAAAACTGAGACTAATAAAAGTAAACTAGATAAATCCTGTCTCATTTTCAGAATGAATGGCGCCTAAGGAAAATACTTCAACTATAAGATCAAAATCTTAGTAACGTTTTCATTCCTTGAATTAACTCTATGCACAGTACTTTAAAACATGGCAGCATATATTTACAAAGGAGGAGAGTCTACGTTTTCTAATGCATTTTCTATCTGTTTGACGTTCTGCAATATATACGTTTGCTGCTTTGGCTGACCTTTATTAAAGGCTAATTATAAGCCAGGCCCTGAGTCACTTATGGACCATATTATTGTATCTTCCTAGCGACCCTTTGAATTAGCATTATCTCACTTCACAGATGAATAAACTCTGCCTTAGGAACACCAGGGGCCCTGCCCAAAGTCATACAGCGGCACCTACGGAGTCTGCCAAACTTCAGGTCTCTGGTTTTTGTTTTTATTTTTGTTTTTACCACGGGTGTATTGTGATAAAGTAGGGTTTAATGCACTCCCTGAGAATCGTCACGCTAACCTATAGTTCAGGCAAAAGTATTCCCGTTGAATATAAATAAGAGAAGAGAAACGAGTCATATGGTTGATAAGTGCCACAATTCTGACCTCGAAAGTCCTTCCTTTTTCATGATGCTTCTCATGGAAATAAAATATTAATCAAATCCTGTTTGAAATACTAGCTCCTGATATTTCTCTCTATAATAATAGGTCTTTGACCATGTTTCAAGAGCTTCTATTTATTTAGCATTCATACTTTCAAATTCTTTGTCTAACCAGTGTTTCCAGATAGCTCTCTCAACCCATTCAAAATCAAATCATATGAACAGTTCCCTCTTTTTCTTCTAGCTCTGATGGTTACTACCACTCCAACGCATGCTCGGTCCTATACACCCCCAGAGCCGTACATCTCCACCTTCGGGCCCGTGAGGGCTGCAACCAGAGCTCAGGGTCTTCGGAGCCCAAATGCTTGGAACACCCGAGGAACACAAAAGAGATCATGGACACACATTCAGAAACACACATTCATGAGTTGCAGCTGATTCCACCTCAAAGACACTTAAACAAACAAAAAAAATCTTTCCCTGTCTTTTTTCAATTTTGGTAAGGATGAATTCCTTAAAATAAACATGCTTTACAAAATAATGTATTTACACTTTACAAAAGAGGTGGGGAAAGAAAATATTTCCCATAGCCTGGGAGAGCCAACTTTCGCCATCCCGATTTACCTAAGATATGAGCTTATATTGAAGATTTTTATAGGAATCTTTTTTTTTTTTTTGAGTTTTAAAACTACCTTCTTAGACAATATTTTGAAAGCAGCGACAAACAGTAAATTGTATTCCCAACACACTGAAACACACTAAAATACAATGAAAACGTGATTTTTAAACTGGGTTTTTAAGATTCATTTGCCTACAGTCACTGAATACTTTTCTCACTTACGGAAAATGATTGAGACTCTTTAAGAAATGAAATCTGGCCATCAGGTGAAAACATCATGCCTTAACGGATCAAATTTTGACCAAATAACTTCAGCTTGCATCTTCGGTAAAAGTTTATAGAGTTTTGTGTTCATGGAACATATCAAGGTGCTGGGTTGGGGGGTGCAGTAAGTGACCAGGCGGGGAGTAATTGAGTATGATTTCATCAAAAATGCACTTTTGCATGAAATCAAAAGTGCTCCCAAACCTTGTAACCGTTGAGTTAAAAACTGCTGTCTTCCTCTCATGAGAGGATGATTTTAAAAATAATCCGAAATATTAATTCTCCAAGGAAAACTATCCAATGAGGAATTTAGTTCATGTGGTAAGTTCCTTCCCCCCCCCCCACACACACACCCTTTCCATCTGAATATTTAACATAAGAGAAAAAGTCTTGTGCTCTATTTTTCTGCTGGAATCACAGCAGTTTCTGTTTCTAACCTAGGAAGAATGTGGTTGGGACTGAAAACCCCCCTGTCCTATTGTTAGATTCCCCGGCACTGATCCTTGCTTTTAACATCATAATGAAGGATGCTCTTTAGTGGATTATCTTGAGAAGGGATTAACTCCTTCAAGTCTTCTAGGGGGCAAGGTGTTTTGAGCCCTAAATACACACCAATTGCCTGCTTAACTTTTCATCTTATTTTGAAAACTGCCCAGCTGGAATTCAAATTCTTTTCCATAGAGCTGAATTTTATTAGTAGCAAAGTTGGAGTTGGTGGCGGGGGTGGGGGGAGCAGATGCTAAATATAAGCACTGTTCTTTTAATCTCGTGGGGCCAAATGTTTCAGCTATTTCACTGAGACAGGCACGTCAGGATAAGACTCAATCTAAACTTTGCTGTGAACTCTGCAAGTGCTTAAAGCCTCACCCCATCTCCCAGGCCCATGACTGAATCTTTCAAGGAGACCACGCTTTTACTAGAGCTCCAACTTTAAATGCCATTCGTCCACAGGGTCCCCGTTTCATGGCTTATAACATTATCATCTGCGTTTGTTTTTTTTTAAGTCACACTAAAAGTAGAATTCAAATGCCTAATACACACACACACACACACACACACACACACTCACTCACTTGAAAAGAGGACTAATTGCTCTATAATTTATAATCAAGTGGTTTCTTTAGCCTCTGCTTCTTATCTTAATAACCATTTATTTCTGTCTGCCTCTTACATTAATACCGAAATCTTGTGTTTGTTTCATATTCAACTTACCCCTTCCCCCATTTCTGTTACTAACTACCCCATTGTGTTATCGGATGATTTGTCAGGAAACCAGATAGTCCCAAATCTGTTCTTTCTCCTACTTTTCTCTTAATTCCAACTTTTTTCCTCCCTTAGTGGCTTACGACTTTTCCTTTGTTCAACTGAAGACTCTTTTTTGCTACCGAAAACACTCATTTTCAAAGTGTGAAAATGTGGAAAATTCCTTCTAAACACATCCACGACAAAACTTTTTCTTGGAACTTTGTCTTTTGACCTGTTGTTGTTTTAATCAAATAGCAATAGGTATCACCTGCGGCTTTAAAAACGAAGGTACAGATAAATTAGTAAATGCTCTGTTTATCGCGTAAGAAGTTTTACACATGCGTACAACAAAATAACAAGAGAAAGATCTTGAGAAAGTGAAGTTTCACAATTTTTTTTCTCAAACTCCTAGTAGCCAGGTGCATTTTCCTGTGAACAAAATGAAATGAACTCTTATTCTTTGTTTTATATATATAATAACTGTATTCCAGAGGCTATGCTTTAATTGTAAATAATCCCCCACATTCTTTCAGTGTAAACTCTTTAAAGAGTCATGAATTTTATTTATACTCTCTCTCTCTTTGAGAGTCTTTTGTTTATTTGCTGTTTCGTTCTTTGTGAAATAACACTCCCAGAGGAAAATCCCCCTCTCTGCTTAAGGAATTAGGCCAGAGACAAAAGCAAGGCATTCTTTAAGCCTTGTTTTGTGCTAAGAGAAATGTTTGACATTTCTGTGGAGAGGTGTTTAGTTTGGATTCATTAGGTCTTAGGGACTCTTTTCTCTTTTCTGGCCTTTCAGATTCTGTCACTGTTTTTTTCTGTGTTTGGTAGACTGAAGAGAATTTACCAGGGTGTAATTAGGTTTCCTACATTCGAAGAGCAAAAAATCCAGTTGCTTTAAATGAGGAGACTACGTTTTCTCCTCCATCAGCAGGCCCGAACCTGAATCCCACTTTCTGATACACATCTGGGTGGGAGAACTTGTGGCAGCGGAAGCAAGGACGAAAAGAAAAGGGCTTTCACAGAAGTTTATGTCCTGATTGAAATAAATACCCCTTGTAAGCATCTTTAAACAGTTACTTCACTATCATGCCTGCAGTTCTACCCAGGAAGGCTAAGACATTTGGTTATCCTGTGCTTTGTTGAGAAACAGGACATAAATTCAGCTTTAGCATAATTTCTAATACAAAAGGAATATGTATATATATATATATATATATATATATATATATATATATATATAAACATTTTTTTTTAATTTTACAACACTTTGACTGGGCTCCCTTCCTTCCCATGTCCATTTAAAGGATATCGAATGCCCAGCCTGGAAAGGGTACATTTTTTGCCAGATCATTGGCCTTTGGCTTAACAACAGAAATATTTTTGATAGATTATTAGCTGCATCTCCTGAATTAGTAGAAGCTCAGCTATTTGGTAATCCCCCAAGTCTTCAAGCCAGAAATAGGGCTTGGTCATCTTTTTTTTTTTTTTTTTTTTCCTTTTCTCCTGGGCTGTGACATTATAGACTACACCCCAGTGACGCGCTCTTTTACTTTTCACTATTGCTGGTATGGAACCAGGGAAGAAGTGAAGCCAGGAAACCTGGAAGCCTCCTCTCAAGAACAATCCAGAGATGAGCGAGTGCGAACCTTGCTGACCGTACAGGCTCCTTTCCAGCCAAATCCCAGCTGATGTTCCATAGCTTTCCAGTCTCAGACCGATAGCCTCTGACTTTGGGTTGAAGAAACCCGCCCTCCAGCCATTGTGGACCATATGTTCCCCATCCACACCTCACCTCAGAGAGTGAGGACCTTAACAGGGCTGCCGAGGACCCCCATGGCCAAGCCCTCACCGGTGACATCCTTATTAGGACACAAGCTTTGTCTGGCTGGCTGGTTGACACAAGCTTTCCCAGCCAGATCTCCCTTTGGCAGATCTGGCTGGGAAAGCGTTAACCAAAAACAAAAGGCAGGAACACTCTAGAAAGGTCTCCGTGACTGTGATTGGATGGGGAAAGACCAGATAACAGCATCTTTAACTCATGAATTGCACCCTTGTCAAGGGTACCTCTCCAACCCTCCCACCTTCCACCCGCCCCCCCAAAATTTGTCCTTATTGATATTGTGGAGACCTCGTCAACCATGTCAGTCTAGCGCCATAAAGAAAGATGTGCATAAAGAGCTAACCTCCTTCAGCCCCCTGTCTCCAGGGACACTGTCACCTTGTGTCCCAATGGATCCTTTTCCAGTGGATGTTGAACGTTACCATGTTTGTTAAAATTAATTCGAATCTTAATATTGTTTAAGAGAGCAACTCAGACTGTTCTTTCCCTCCTTATTTTGAAGCCCTGAATTATAAATTTCAAGTTCCAGTTGTAAAATTCAAGTTCTGTGGGGACCTTGAGGTGGGTGTCGAAAGTCATTCTGCAGTTCCACATGATTTTGAAGCTTCTGAGAACAAAATATAAAGTTAAGAAAAAAGCAATGACTGAAATCACTGATTCTTTAAGAATGGTAAAAATTAAATCACTCAGACTTTGTTCACTGACGGGATAGCAAGATAAGCATCTGCGCAAAGATATGAACATCAATAAATAAAAGAAATTATTTAGGACGTTAGGAGAAAGATCTAATAATCCAAATATGACCATAGGTTGAAATTTAAAAGATTCCTTTCTAAAAAGGAAGAAAACAATGATCCCTAGGCAGGAAAGGGGATCAGACGGAAAAGGAGAAATGCCAAAAAATAGAGCAAATTCAAGCATATACACTATAGTCACCCAAATGTCTTTCTTAGAATCAAGTACTGAAAAACTCATCAGGCAGGTGTTTTGCAATAATGGAAAATGTCCCCAGTCCCTGATATAAGGGTGGCATATTACTGATCAGTCCCCTTGGTTAAAAACCCATCAATCTCAACAGTGAGCCCGTGTTTTAGAGAAGCATTTCTATCTTCATCCCCTGCAATAACCCTGAAGTAATGGGAAAGGCAGGAATGGGAGCCAGTGAAGGAATCTCAACTTCTATTTGAGAGAGCAGGGAGAATGTCAAAGTCCTTAAAGTAGTGCCCCTTTGGGTAACAACACAGATGAATAAACTTGTGAAGGAAAACTCAATCTCTTTCTTCTTTCTTTCTTTCTTTCTTCTTTTAAGACTTTACTTATTTATTTGTCAGAGAGAGAGAGAACACAAGCAAGGGGAGCAGTAGGCAGAGGGAGAAGCAGACTCCCTGCTGAGCCCAGAGACTGATGCGGGACTCGATCCTAGGACCCCAGGATCATGACCTGAGCCCAAGGCAGACACCGAACCGACTGAGTCACCTGGGCATCCCCAATTTCTTGTTCATTACATAAAATCAATTTGAGTTGACCAGATATATGTACATCATTGGATCTATCATTTTCTCTCCTGTTAAAAAACTCAAAGGCAGGGGAGAGAAGCTAAGCTCTTCTTGGGTCCCAAAAGAAACAAGGATTGCTTAAAATATGCCTTCGCATATTAATTATTCAGTGGCAAGGGGACCAGGCTGTTTACCACTGGAATGCCATTAAGCAACGAATGATTAGCATATAACAGTGATGGAATTTCCTCAGCAAGTACGCATCTATCCATACCATATAAAATCAATTACTGTAATTCCCAGAGGACTTTTTTTGCCCTTAAATCTACCAAATATAATGTGTGCTAATGTGCAAAGAAAGACGTGGAAGACAGTCTCTATCTTAACCCTGAAGCCCGTGACCCTCAGCACCTCAATGTGAAGATTCAGGGTCTTCACTAATTGTCATTAATTACAACCCAGTGTGTTTCTACATTTTGAACCTTTGTGTAAATATACTCGGTATATTCTAAACAAAAACAGCTACTTTCCCTGCATAGCATTCCTGTTACTTGTTCATTACAGTGCAGATAGTAACTTGAAATAAACATGATCCTTAAAGACAAATTGCCTTCTTTAGCCATTATAAAAAAGTGGTATATTTTGTGATTTGTTGTGGGTGTGTGGTAAAATATTAGCATTTCTTTCCAGTAGGAGCTGTTATTTTTCTTATAGGGACCAAACACGTCTCATCCTCCCTTGCTTACTCTCAGATAAGGCAGAATACTTGAGGTTATCAGAGATGTGATTAGGTTGAGTACCAACCCTTCTCTCTGTGTGCAGTCTAAGATGTTCAGGTCTCTGCTATTATATATACATAATATATTTTCCCGAAGTATAATATATATAATATAAATATTGTATAATATTTATAAATTATATGAACACTTAATTACATACCTAATATATAATGTATAATAATATATACAATATTATATATATATATAAAATTTCTGAACTACTCCGACTGATTTCCGAAAGGCATGGTTGAAGCAAAAAGAGACACATGTTTGGAGATGGTGTATTGTTGAACTAGTTCTAGAAATAAGCAAACAGCCTCAGAAAACTGATATAAGTATATATTGGTTCTTTACAGAATGGATTTCACTCGGCTCTTTCAATATTTTATGTCATACCACTTAACAAAATAACACGAAAACTCATGGTGCCTTTCTAACAATTGCAAACACAGCTTCCGTTTCTCACAATACAAGCATATCGGTCCTCAAAATGTGAGGAGATTTCTAAAGACATTTTTTTCCTCCTCCATTTGGATTAAATATAAAAATGAACTGTTTTGCTTACGGGCGCTAATGGAAGTTTCGGTGCAACATTAACCCAACAAATCCCCAGTAGAACAAGACAGTTTTCTCTATGTGATATGGATTGTAACGGTTCCTCTGCAGATACTGTTTTAAAGGTGATTATCTTGCCTCCTTCTTTTATTGTTACAAAATAAAGACCTCTTCCCTTCGGTTGCCTGTCACTTTTGAAATGGGAAACATGATGAATTATGGCACATTTGCCTTGCTATGCTTTATCAAGCTCATTAGAGATGATGCATGATCTGAACTTTACAGAAGGGAAAAAAAAATACACAGACACCCTCTTTCTTATCTTCTCTGTTTACCTCTGAAATTGTGCTGCTTTACTTGTTGCACAAACTGACCACCTATCAAGAAAAAAAAAAAAAAACCCAAACCTAAAAACTCTTCTCTGCAAAACTCATGGCTTCCTTCAGGAATCAGCCTGAATTGGAGCTGTGAACTCTCTTCAAGTGACAACTCAGAACTTCTAGCTCAGAATGCTTTGTTTTGTTATTTTCCATTGTCAGGCTAGGCAAACAGTCAACTTCATATGCATGTGTAGATTTGCTAGACAAGGCTATTTTTAACTCAGTGTTCCAATGAGATAGCCTTATAAGAAAAAACCCTCACTGAGAAAACTTCAGTTTAATAGAATCAACTTTCATCCATAAATTTAAACAAATCTTACTGTGCCTTAAAATCTTATGGTTTACTGAATATTCATTTTTAAAGAAAAAAATGAAGACTGATTTTAAACTGATTTATGCCAAGTTTTAAATAAGTCTTGATAATCCAAAAAATTATTACAGAGCTAAAGAGCCCTATCTTCTTACCTCTCTCTACAGTACTTTGAAAATTTGATTCGCACTAAAACCTAGACAGATTCACCATGATGAAGGTCATCAGATAAAAAAAAATGTTTCTCCAAGTTTAATTCAACGCTTATCAGCTAAAACAATTCCTCTCTAATCCTTCAGATGTTAACTACTGTTGAGATGTAAAATGCAAATATTATTTTTAAATGTTAAATACAGAGCTGGGGGAAAAAAAGCATTTGGTTTCAAAATAAGAATGGTGACTACTTGGATAGCAAATATACCTATTGTCTGAATTTCATTTCCATTAAAATATCTTCCATTTCCAGCACTTGTGACTGTTGAGTTTCTCTGGTAATGGAGAGAACACTGAGGCACTGACATTAAAAATTCCAAAATCTGGGGCACCTGGGTGGCTCAGTGGGTTAAAGCCTTTGGCTCGGGTCATGATCTCAAGGTCCTGGGATCGAGCCCCGCATCGGACTCTCTGCTCAGCGGGGAGCCTGCTTCCCCCTCTCTCTCTCTGCCTGCCTCTCTGCCTACTTGTGATCTCTCTCTCTCTCTCTCTGTCAAATAAATAAAATCTTTAAAAAAAAAAAATTCCCAAATCATGGTGAACTGAACCACAATTCCTTAAAGCATTGCCTGGGAGGGTCATCTAGGTGGCCCACGGGTCCCTCTCTACTTGTAAGAATGTTTTCAAAAAGAGTATCCACACTTTTGCTTCTATAATTAGTCAGTTCCCACACATGAAGTTTCAAATTGGTTATCGCCAGTATCACCTCGTTCTCTTCTTCAGTCACTCAAAAACGGTGCTTCTCTGCCCCTGCTCTGCAGGGTTCTGGAGTATTGACCCTGCCGTGATGGAGATGACCGTCGGGGGAAAGATCCATCTTCATCTCACATAATTTAATTTAGATAAAGAATCAAGGTACTTAGGATTCAAGTGAGTCCTTGCAGGAGAGGATGCAGGGATTCTGCAAGCCCAAGGCAGGGGTCCCTGACCTAGTGCAGGATATTGGGGAGGAATATCTGTGGTCAGATGGGTTGGACCTAGCATGGGATGTAGGGAGGGGGTGGGGACCTAGCTCAGGATGTCAGGGGTCCTTCCTTCGAGAGGAATATTCAGGTGAAGTCAAGGTTCTAAAAGAAAGCCGGTAGGGCAGAAAGGAAGTTATAATCAAGGGGAATTGTCAGAGAGGAGGCTGGCAAGGGAAACAGGGCCAGATCATGCAAAGCCTTGAAGTCATGGTAAGAATATACAGTTTGTTCAAAGACTTGTGGGTCTTTGTACAAGTCTTAAAAGACTTGTACAGTTTTGTTCAAAGTTGGTTCAAAGACACAGACACTCTGTGAGGTAGACCAAGTAAGTGTGAGAAACCTCATTGGACAAATGTAGGAACTCTGACCCTAAGACTGAGTTCCTTGCCAAAGGGGGGATGGGCAGCCAGTGGTGGTTGTAGGCACTTGCCTATTCTCATGGTGTGTGTCTTGCTGTAGAGACTTCTGTTATTTCCATACCCATCAGAGGTCTCTGTCCATTACTGTATACACTCAAAATCAAGGTCATGCTTCTCATCATTTTTTGGTGATATTTCATCTTAATTCCAGCTGGTAAGGTACAAGTTAAGTAGCTTGTAAACCAGAAAAATCTAAGAGAAAAGTTATTTTTAATACCAGGTTTCTCTTTGATGTGTGTCTATTGGGTGTCTAAGGAATTTGCCAGATGCATTATTTTTGGCATAATTTTAGAAACATTTCAGTTCAAGGACGCCTAAATAGTAGCAAAACTATTCTAAAAAGCAGATGAAATAGAATATTACAACCACATCATAAGCTCCACATAGAATAACTCCTTTATTACATACTAAATAATCATTATAAGTAGGTTGTCTAGCACTGAAGTAGTATAAACATAAGATCTAACAAAACTATGGTTTATGATATTCTACTTAGTCCTGACAAGTAGGCAAATACCACTTGAAGGAAGAAAGCTTGTCATGGTTTATACGAAGGTAGAAGAATGCCTCTCTCTGCTGCTTTTTCTTTGGCTCTCTCTGTTCTCTGGCTGTATGCCAGATAAGAGACCAGCTCTGGGCGTTCTTTCCTGAGGACTTCGTATACAATGGGTTTATCCATTGCCAGGAACCAGAGGGAAACATTTGGTACTTCCCCCTCCGGGGAAGGAAGAAGGAAGAAGTCACAGCAGGAACATGTCAGTTTTGCAAGGTGGATTTTACTGAAAAGAGCAGCAGAGTATCATAACCTATGTAGCGGCTGCAGAACACCCAGAAATTTCTACTTTGTCTTATAAACTTAACCAAAAGCCTTCAAGTTAATTGGCTAGCCATTCTGCAGCAGACAGAAGCTGTTAACACTTAACAGCCTACATCTGCTTCCAGACTGTGGCTTAGTCAGTTTGGGCTGCTCTAACTAGATACTACAGACTCAGCAGCTAAGACAATGGACATGTATTTCTCACAATTCTTGAGGCTTGGCGGTCCAAGATTGGGGTACCGGTATGGTCGGGTTCTGGGAGGACCTTCTTTCTGGCTTGCAGAGGGCTGGCTTCTTGTGCTTTCCTCACATGGTAGAGAAAGAAAATTCTGTCTCTTTCTCTTTTTCTAAATGCATTAATCCTACCATGGGGACAGCACTCTCATGATCTAACCCAACCCCAATTACCTACTAAAGCCCTCACTTCTAAGTACTATCACATAGGAGGTGAGAGTTTTAAGATATGAATTTGAGGGAGACACATTGAGTCCCCAGCAGACTGGTTTGCTTCTATAAGGCCAGATTATCTCCCCAAGGAGTGTGCTGAGCGCCATCTCACAGGACAGAGTAAAAGAAAGGCCTACGATCAACTTCGGGCCCTCTCATCATCTTGGGTTTTCAGGGGGCTGTGTTTAGTAGGCAATCAAATGAAACAATTTAGAGGTTAAGGGAAAGGACTCTAGACAACTCTGCAGATCTGGAAGCCAGCAAAGAACCAGAAGAAAGGCTCTGAGGAACATTAACTCCTGTGTCACTGCTTGAGTCCCTCTCTTTTTGCATAATTTAGCATTAAACCGTATATCTCATATGATTTTTTTAAGATGTATTTACTTATTTGAGGGGGGGAAGGCAGAGATAGAGGGAGACAGACAGACTCCCCACGAGTGGGGAGCCTCAGTGTGGGACTTGATCCCAGGAGCCTAAGATCATGACCCAAACGGAAATCAAGTCGGACATTTAACGGACTAAGTCATCAGGCACCCCTAACCCTCATATGATTCTAATTCCTCTTATAGACAACTCTTATCTTGCCAGCTAAACTGTTAGATCCTTGAGGTCAGGAGAGTATAATAAAATACACTATATCAAATCATTTACCCAAAATAGAAGCCATGAATTTCAGAAACTATCTAAATTCTACCACCAAAACCCAACCGACCAAGTAACATTGGAGCAAATATTCCATTCCATTACCCCATTACTCTGCTTTGTTTTATTGTCTAAGCTGCTTGAATCATTACCTACTTTTTAAAGTAGGTGAGGTCATTGATCCTTCATGGGACGAGGGTGGGGCAAAGAGGGAGGTAGCAGGTAACAAAAGAATTTCTCTTGAATGTTCTGGAATTCAGGTTTCCAAAGGCAATGAGCTAACTGGGTGAAAGTGTTCTTTTCAAGACACAATGAGTCATTATATGTTTGAAAAACCTTTCGGAGGCTTGAACCCCCACAGGATTAGAGCACTTTCCCTCCATCATCTCAGAGAGTGATGTGGCCTTGTGTGACTGGTGCTGAAATATCCTCTCGGTTGTGCTTATGGATATGAAAAATTGTATTTACAAGGCCAATGTCAAGTTCTGGTTCTGTTTGTTCTTTCAATCATTCTTTTTCTGTTTGAAACTAAAGAACTGTCTGAATATGTATGATCGGTTGAATATGTTTCCTTTCCCCCCAAAATTCCTATTAAGTCCCAGTGTTTGGAGATGGAATCTTTGGGAGTTAATTAGGTTTAGATGAGGTCATGAGGGTGAAGCTGCCATGATGGGATAAGAAGTCACACCAAAGAGGGACACTTGGTGGTTCAGTTGGTTAAGCGTCTGCCTTTGGCTCAGGTCATGATCCCCGGGTGTTGGAATCAAGCCCTGAATCACGCTCCTTGTTCGGCGGGGAGCCCACTTTTCCCTCTACCTGCCACTCCCCCTGCTTGTGAGGCTCTCTCTCTGACAAATAAATAAAAAAGAAAAGAAAAGAAAAAGAATGACACCCAGGAGAGCTTCCTCTTTCTCTCTCCTCCATGTGAGGACACAATGAGAGGGTGTGTACCAGCCAGGAAAAGGGTCCTCACTGAGCAATCAAATCACCAGGTATCTTGATCTTGGACTTCCAAGCCCCCAGAATTATGAGAAATGAATTTCTGTTACTCAAGCCACCCAGTCTATGGCAGCCCAAGCAGACAAATAAAATACATATGCCCAAGAGGAGATCAAAAAACTTCACAAAACAAGTTTACTGTAAATAATAATGAGAGAAGTTGATGAGAATGTCTAACATGAGACTTTTAAAATATTTGATCGTTTGGAGTGATTTGGAAGGCTTGGTGGTGGTAGCACTAAAGAATATATTCTATTTGGGAAGCCTGAGTGGCTCAGTGGGTTAAAGCCTCTGCCTTCGGCTAAGGTCATGATCTCAGGGTCCTGGGATCGAGTCCCGCATCGGGCTCTTGGCAGGGAGCCTGCTTCCCCCTCTCTCTCTGCCTACTTGTGATCTCTCTCTCTGTCAAGTAAATAAATAAAAAATATTAAAAAAAGAATATATTCTATTTAACCATAATCAGTTTCATGTCATAGGCGTTTTGGCTTACACAATCCAATTTTTAAGATATTATTTTATAACTTATTTGAAAAACTTGCATCTGCTATAAATAGAGAGATTTCTCTAATTAAACCAAGTACAACCGGAGAGTTAAATTTGGTGCCAAGAATATCATATGGTATTATACCTTCTCTATTAAAAAAAAAAAAATGTTTCCAATTTGGAAGAAGAACTTTTAGTAAATTCCTGAGATTTGAAAGTTGAATTCATGTCCAGATTCTCAGTGGGGCACCTGGTAGGCTTCCCTGAAGCCTGTCCCAGTTGGTGTATTGGTACAACCATTTCTTTAATAAGACGGCTTTGAAACACACAAGAAGCATGCTGTTTAAAAGCTGGCGAAAGGTGATTGCTAGTCTTGAAATAAAAAAAAAGCCAAGTTTCATTTTGAAAAACAAGACCCTTCTCAGTTTGACTGAAATGTATGAAGCAGGACAGAGAGACTATCTCTTGTAATTGTCAGCAGATTGGCAATCTGACATATAATTCTGGCAAACCTGTACTTAATTGCTAAAATATGACTTGACTTCCTAGCAACTACAAGTACGTTCTTTGGCAATGTCAAGTTATCCCAAACCACATGACTTGACTTCTGCTTTCGAATTAAAATTGAAGATTTATCCCAGGTTGAAGCTGTGCGCCTCGTGCATTCTGCGAGAATCCTATACACTGCAGACGGGAAAAACGGGATATCTTTAAAGCATTGCAGTGCCCCAGGGGTCAATGTCAGATACAATCTAATTTAACATCTTTATTAAGGATCTCGAAGAGGGAGTAAGCCACATATTAATGAAATGTGCAAATGATATTAAACTGGGAGCTGGTGCAACCACCAGTAAGGACAAAGAAATCATAGAAATGCACCAAAAGAGGTTAAAACTATGAGCAGAAAATTATTACATGAAAATCACCTTCTTGGGATTGATAGTCTTGGAGATGAGCATTGGGAGTCAGAAATCTCAAAGTTTGGGGGTTGCATCCAATTGGGAATTAAGAGGAAGAAAAAGAGGGCAACCTTTAGCCGGTATCTAATTTAGACACCAATGTAAACACTTTACATTACATTATGTAAATTTATACGGTCTTTAAAATCAGAAAGATCACCAACTCTAAAATTCAGATGCAAGCCAACTCAAATGTAGTAGCTTAACTAAATACGGCACAGATAACTATTATAAATGACTACAGCATGAATAATATCGACGTGCAGAATATATGAAAGAGTGTAGAGTGAAAAATCACAGAACATAAGATATGTGCAGGATGATAAAATATAACATAAGACAATATGAAATATATGTATGTTTATTAAATTATCCCCAGAGATCTTCACCCAGAAACTACTTTTCCAATATATGCTTATTTGGAAAGAAACATAAATGTGTCTTTTTTAAAAAAATCAAGAAACAGCTTAGGAGCCCTGATCTTTTAGCCTCTGTATCTCCATGCTTTCCCATTTCCCACCCAAACAACAGTTGAGACAACTCTAAAAAAAGACACTGCTGAAGCTGTTGCTAATATAGGATGCCCTCCGGGCAGCATCTGACAACCTTTCAGTCTTCAGGTAGGAATCCCCTGACTGCCTATAATTTCCTGAATTCACTCTCTCTGTCTCCTCTACTTCTGCATCTAGTCCCACCCCAACAACCTCAGTCACTCTGAGTTACCTAGTCATTTTGACAGGAACTTTTCAGCAAGATAACATCCAGAAGCAGTGGCGTGCATTTTATGTTTTCTGCCCTTCTCCCTCCCTCAGAAGTCCTCATGTAACTTCTCTTTGCTGAACTGAGAAACTATGGCATGCAAAATGGCAGACACACAACCTGGAGCTGGAAAGAGAGTCCTTGCATAATCATGGTGTCCCCAGGATTTTTGACTTCACCACTCAATCTTCGGTGCCTACTCAAAAAAAGTTTGCTTCCATTTGTCTTCAAATCCTGCCATGATCACTTGCTTATCCACTTTCAGGGAAAATAAAGAAGGAAAATTCCCTGGGGCCCCAGAAACAACCAATGGGAACCCATTGACTTAGCATGGAATCTGTAAGAATGGCCCCTTCTAAACAGTGGGACAGCAGTAGCAAATCATCTGAAATGCAGATGGGGAGTACTGGGGTGGCTCAGTCTGTTGGATGTGGAACTCCTGATTTCAGCTCAGGTAATGATCTCAGAGATGTGAGATGGAGCCCCTCGTTGGGCTCCATGCTAGGTGTGAAGCCTCGTTAAGATTCTCTCCCTTTCTCTCTGTTCCCACTTCCCAGTTCATGTGCACTATCTAAATAAATAAATACATAAATAAATAAAGTGCAGATGTAGATAAATCCAAAGAACTGAAGATACTGAGGTTCGAAAGTAGTGGGAAAAAAAATCCAACTCCGCTATTTGAGCTTCACACAAAGAATCTAACCCACATCATGTAATTGTAGGGTTTACTGCCTCTGTATCAAAATGATTCATATACATCAGTGGGTGACCAAATGCTCGTGGGATGGGGGGCAATTGATGCATGAGGAATGACTATAAATACCAAGCGAAGATTGTAGCTATTAGCGGTGGACATGCTGTAAAACTTCAGAGGATATCCTTGCCAATGAGGAGCAGGAATTATTTTAAATATACTGGAAGGAATTACTAGACATATGGAAATAAAATTCAAGGAGAAAACACATCAGCTAAATCTTAAGAATTTTATTATAGTTTAGCCTTTTCATGGATTTAAGACACTTAAAGGTAAATTTAACAAACATGGGAAGCACATATTGACAGTTTTATTAATGATTCTGAAATTATAATGAATTAGAATAAGCTTCTCTACCTGAAGTGTAGGGTTTCCTTAAGTTCATTACCTGACTTCATTTACGAAGTAGAATTTCCTGATAACCTCCTCCCTATATCTAGCACAAATGAACTCCACCTCACCCCATCTGAAGTTGAAAAATGTTTTCAAGAAATAATTTAATTTTCTTAGATATTTTGGCTTGCCTTAAGGTATTATTAGAAAACACATCAGGAGTTCAACTTTAGAAAATTTTGGAACACTTTCTACTATAATAAAATTGGGGGTGTTTCTTCTTCTTAAAAAAATAAATCTAGCTTACCTATATCTTCTTTCAGGTGTATATGAAGTACAAATTGTTCATGTCACAAGACAGGGGAAGATGTTTAGTGCTTGTTGTGTGACAGCCAATCCTCTAGGTTGTAGACATACAGAAAAAAATCAGATCTAGCCCCTACCCTTAAACATTTCACTGTCTGGTGAGAGAAGTTAACCAATACAGAGTTTTGTATTGTAGACTGTATTTAAGCAATAGTATTAATGTTAGTAAGTGTGGAGGGGGGCTGGGTGGTTCAGTCAGTTAAGTGTCTGCTTTCAGCTCAGGTCATGATCCTGGGATCCTGACATGGAGCCCTGCATCAGGCTCCCTGGTCAGCTGGGAGTCTGCTTCTCCCTCTCTTCCTGACTTTCCCTTCCCACCCTTCTCATGTTCTCTCTCTCTCAAATAAATAAATAAAATCTTAAAAAAATACTAGTAAGTCTTCCAGGAATGCCACAAATACTAAATAAATTGATTTTCAAATATTAAGGTGCACATTCATTAAATGGAAATAGATGATTTTTTCAGAAAACAGTATTTTCAAAGATCGTCAGAAAAACCTATGGCAGATGTTAAATTGTCCACAGATATTTAGTTCTCCTCTTCAGGGCACATGAAAGGATTATAAAGCCTAATCCCCCTGAAATTAGGCACAGCCATGTGTTTTGCTTTAGTCAATGTAATAGGAGTAGATGAAAAGAGTGGAACTTCTCAATAAAAACTTTTAACTGGTCAGCAATTGGATTCTCTCTTGTCCTCCTCTGGCAATCACTGAAATGCATGTGATGGGAAGGTAAAATTCAGAGTGGTCACCTGGAAGATAGCACTCTGGAGAGTCCCTTAGATCAGCAATGAATTTTGTGTGAGCCAGAATTAAATCTCTGTCATTGAAGTCACTGGTACTTAGACATGTTTGTTACTGTGGCATAACTTTGCTTATCCTAACTGATTACACTTACTAAACTTAAGAACAAATAGGAATTCTTCCTTACAAAGCAAGTGTTGCTCAAAGAAACATGTTAATTCTAAATGAGCTCATTGCCAGCGAGTCAACAAGCATTGATTGCACATCCGTGAGGCTCAGAATAGTTCAACCAGCCATGTGTCAGGATTTTAATTTTGAAGAATATTTTGAGTGTATGGCTTTTTCCCAGCTCACTGCTCTCCATGAAGACTGACAATAAAGGGCCAGATGCAGAGCAGCTGAGTACCAAGTGGGTCTTCCTCTTCCATTGCATAGATAGCTTATGGGTCTGAATCCATTCATACCTGAAAAAAACATTTTAAGAGCCTCTAACGAAGGCAGGATGGTTTTACCATTTTCCATTGTTGAACACTTAAAAGACATTTCATGAGGAAAAAAAACACAAGCGATCAAGTAACTTCTTAAAATTGACTGGTTATAATGATGGGCAAAAATAAAAATAAATATGTCTAATCACAGAATGCTTTATCACATGAAATCAAATGAACGCTCTTTTGCATTGACAATCATTCTCTTGTATCTAATCTGGAGAGATACTTAACAAATAGCATAACAAAGGCTCTCTTTCTATTATAATAAGTAATTGATGTAGACTTACCTATTTTGCCTGATGGGTTTCAGAGCTGAAGAGTGACAGTTGCTCACGGTACCATCATTGAAAAGCTAGATTCTAGATGATTTGATTTTTCTTTTAAAGACATTTGGATACTTCTTGACATGAGAAAACATCCTTGCCACGAAAGAAGGCTATTATGGATGTTTTTTTGAAGTACCATGTGCGATATTTCAAAACAATATTGGAGCTTAGCTTACAATGCCATTGAGAATGACCTAGTAACTGGTCTGGACTTTGAGTCATGGAGCTCTTTTCCTGTTCTCTTTTGCATCCAAACCTCTTAATACTCAGCCACCAGAGCTAATTTTCTAAATATAAAGCTGACCTTGTTCCTTCTACTTGAACAACCTCCAAAGCTTCTCAGTTGTCTTGTGCATAAAGTTCAAATTTCTTACCCCATTCCTCTGTCCAAATTAGCCCGTGCTCCCATCATGCCAAGGGGTCTCTCTCCCTGGAGTTACTGTGTTCTTTCATTCTCTTATCTGGGACATGTTTCTTCAACTTCTTTTTCTCCACTGGTAAACTCCATCATATGACACGCTTGCTACTTTTTAAGTAATTATTTAGTTGTCTAAATGGATTAACCCAATCTCTTCAATGGCAAAGAATGTATATTTATTTAACTTTGTATCACATACCCCCCCCCCCTTTCCAAACAGTTCAAGCATCTGGCATATAATTGTGGGTAAGTATTTGGTGAATGAGTAAATGAATGGACGAATGTGTGAATGAATGAATCAGACCTGAATTTAACCAATGACTTAACCAATAACATGCTGGGTGACCTTGACCATGTCTGTTTATTCCAATGTGCCCCAGATCCCTGAGATGAGAAAGGGGGATCATAATTGCTACCTGCCATAAAGGGATGCTGCGAGGATTAATGTAATAATTTTGGTAAAGCAGTTTGAGCCCCCTGGAAGAAAAGCACTATGTAAGAACAAAGTGTTATTGTAATTATTATGTAGCACCTTTCATCTGAGAATCTCAAAGCACTTCACAAAACATTAACTCATTAATCTTTCCAATGCTTCTGCTAGAGAACTCCATTATCTCCATTTTAGAAAAGGGCACCATGCAGACAGCCAAAGGTTAAATACCTAGTCCATGATGCTATCCCTGTTGAATGCCAAATCCAAGAGCAGATTTCAGAATTTCCAGCTCAGAGACAGCCCTTTGAACCTCTCCACACGGCACCTTCCCCCTTTACCCTGTACAGAGAAACCATTGAGTAGCCTGGGCTGGATGGCAAAGATCCAGTTGGAATGGAAGCCCGGGTTAATACCTTCCACAGAAGAAGGGGTGGGATGGGGCAGCAAGGTGGTGACCACAATCCTTCCCTCAACTGTAACAGTAAGAAGCAAGTGTAAGCAATGCCTGCAATCAATCGCTTACCCTCCTCCAAGGGCTCTAACTCAGATCTTTTCATCAGCCCTCTTTTAACTTGACACCTTTCTGGGATGTCTGTCTCCCAGCCAGAAAATGTCTCATCACCTTTGAAAACAAAGGTAGCAGTTTAGCAACCAAAGAAATAATCCTAAAATACTGCATTCAAAGGAGCTTTCCTCCCCTAATACTGTTTTTCCTGCTGAATCCCATGAATGTTCGCTGAGACAGGTGGTACTAATCCGCCTTCTAAAAGGAAAAGGAAGAATGTTAGCTATTCTGCATATACTTAGGGCAGGAAAAAAGCCAGAGTTTGGATAAAGATGCGTTACATCAGGAACATCTAGCAAAGTGGAGCCGTCTCTATTCATAGCGAAGCAGAGAGGCAACATTTGTGCCTTTTCTCACAAGTGTTGCGTTCGTACATCCTGGAGGTGGTGGTCAAGATTACGGGCCCAACAATGTGGGCAGATTCGCCACAAGCATACACAGCATGTGTGTCTCGACCTCCCGTGGAAATAACAGGATCGCGTCTAGAAGTCAGGTGAATCCAGCAACCATTCCAATTACGATCCTGTCATAGCACTCATTTCTAGGCGACAGGGTGCATTTTGTCTTAACTGTAAATCCCGAAGAGCGTAATTGGTTCATTGTGATAAGTGTTTTGTTGACAACTCCCCGGAAACCTGGAAGGGAATCTCCCTCCACTTCCTTCGCACTTGTGACCTTCCTCTCCCCTGCGGTCATTAGCCAGCCCATTCCTCTGAGGGTACCACAAAGATCTGAAACTGCTGGCCTGCTCTTCCTGGACAGTCTTGTTCACCTTTCTAACTTCCCCACACCTCCTGGGAAGCCACCTATAGCTGTGGAAAGAGAATGAGTTTTGGAACCAAACCAATCTGCCTGTTAATCCTAGGGCCGGCCACTTCCTAGTTCTGTGACCTTCTTCGGCCAGCCTCTGAGTCCCCATGAGCCTCCTTCCATGCAAAATAAGAATTACGAGTCTGTACTGAAGGCTGTTTGAAAGATAAGAAGGATAATAAGGCACATGTAGTCGTTCTCAGCGACGATTGGTGCCCTTGGACTGACAGGAACTCCGGGCGCTGAGCAGAAGATTAAGTCTAAACTCATACCAAGCACGGGAAGACGAGATCTACCCCCAGTGCTAGGAAGGCCATCCCAAAGGAAGTCCTGGGAACAGAGTTTAGACATAGGCAAGACACCGATAATGGGAATCCACCAGGTGGAACCAAGCAGCTGTTAGGGGGGTTGAGGCTGTCAGCGAGACCAGACCAAGGTCAAGATCTACACTGGCAGGTAGCAATTGCCAGGAAAATCCAAAAATTAAGGGTCAGAAAATCACCACAAGGATCAAAAGTTTGTGATCCAGCCACCACCCCCCCCTCCCACCCCTGCCCAGGAAACTCAGACATGGAGTAGTTCAAGGAATTAGGGAATAGGATTAGGAATTAGGCCAGGATTTAAGCAAGAACCTCGGAGTCAGATGCCTCTGGGCAATGAGCCCCAGAAAGCACGTGAAGGACCACCCCCTCAGAGCTCGCTTTACAATCCCTCCTCCCCACCTGTCCACTACACATCAGCTTCCACGGTTCTGAACCTTCTCGAACTTACATTTTGCTTCCCCTCTATCATCTTGTCTTATGTAGGCTTGGATATTAAACTTGAATGGTTTCATATGTAATAAACTCAGAAGCCTCATTAGATACTAGACTAGTATTTGCTCCCAGGTACCATAAACACCACCGGGGTGTCTCAGCCACCAGGGTCACTTAGGTGCCTCGGGCACTGTGGTTTCCCAGTCACTGTCCACTCCCTCATGAACAAAAACACCAGGTAAGAATGGGAATGGATTCCTGGAACCCAGTATAGAACGGTATCCTACCCCAGCAAGAACAGGGGAATGCAAAATACACGGATCTGGGAAATCACTTCCATTCCTCCTGATGAGATAGAATCCGGAGCCTGTGGAGGCTGAATCTGCAGGTGGGAGGCAAGTCCCTCCCCCATGGAACATGGCGCCTCGTCCCCCCAACCATCTAGCTGCGGACACTCCACTGGTGACCTCGCCTGACCGCGCGGCTTCAGGTCTTGGGACTGAACGGATTACTTCCCCAATGTCAATGTCCCATTTCTAGTTTTTCTCTAGAGCTTTAGGCCCACATTTCATCTAAGTATCCGGTGGACATCTCAAATCCATTAGTGTCCCTCTCCACTTCTATTAGTGGGATCGACTCTCTCCTACATACCAGACTGAAAAGGATACCTCGACCTTCCAAGATGGGGGTTGAATAGGCTTATGCCCAGACCTCAGAGCCAAGGGCAATAAGGCTTCGCTGTATATGAGCAGTGCTGGAAGAGACTTCTTTACCTCGACCAGAGGCACTTCCGCAACATGTCCCATAGGGGCAGAGGCCTTCCATCAAAGATCAGTTAGAGCAAAGATGAGGGGTATCTGAACATGAACAGATACCCATGAACATGCCATGAACATGCCCCCTGGGTCCCCTGGGCACAGACAGAGTGAATTAGAAGCAACAAAATAAAACAGAAGTGACTAACCTAGCTTTAGGACATGGAATTGGATTTAAAGTTTAACCATCACACCCACCTTCTAGAAATGTCGGCTCTTAAGCTGAGTGAGTTCAATTATACAGAAAGAGAAAAAAATTTATGAGGGGAGCCTGTAACTTTCAAATCTACTCTCTGTACATCACAACCCCCCCCCCAGGGTCCAGTACATGTTAAGCAATTAAATATTTACTGAACAAAAGAATGCATCTTTGATTTGTAGATCTAGACTTTCTTTCCTTGAAGTATTTTGTTACCTGGGAGCTCTTGCTTTCTAAGTCGTTATTTTTTCCCCTCTATTTAGAATTCTGAGCAGCACTTGACTTTCCAAGTGGAAAGTACATTCTACCCAGTGACCCAGTACTATGAACCAGTCAGCGTTGTGCAAGCACTTACTTAAAGGATGGATCCGTGTGGGGCACCTCATTTCTCAACAGGAAAATTAGAATAACCCCAGGTGAATTGGGTCAAGTGTGTCTTGGACGAGTTTGCCAACAGAGAGGGGTGATGACGATCACTTCCATTTATCCACCTTTTACGAAGGGCCAAGCACTGTGCTAAGCCTTTCCCAGACTCTAATCTTCACACAGCAAGAAAAAAGACCATATAATCCCGTCTTTTCGGTAGAGAGGTTAATCACACAATGAAAAAGTGGCAGAGCTGGGATCTAAATGCAGGTCGGTCTCCTCCTCAAGCGAGGTTCCTCCCACCATACAACTCAGCCCCCAGGGGCAATATTTTGTAATCCTATCAGCCCTCTTTGGTATACACCTTGGTGGGATCCTTGCCAACGTTCCCAACATTCTCGAAAATGTCGTTTCCAACTCTGACTCAGCAGAAGATAGTTTTCTGTGGTAGCTGATAAATGCTAAAAATAGAAATTGGAAGTCTATATATCAGAAAGGGTAATGAAAGAAGGAACCCTCCATGCTCAGACAGAGGAACCCTATGGGGTGGGGGGTGGAGTGAAACACATAGTTTTTAGCTTTCAAATTGGTTTCATAAACATTAAATTTACTCAACCAGAATGAACATGTCAAAATAAAGAAGTCTCCGTAGCGCAGATTTGGAGATTCAAGATGTCATTGAAAATTAAGATGTTTTTAAATGAAATAACTCTCTGGTAAGTTATGTCTGAACATGACCACTGGAATTTCAGAATTGACTATAGGGAGATAAAAAATGTAAATGAGCTCTGCCTGGAGGATCCCAGGCTGCAGGGTTTTCTGGAAAGAGTGATAGGAAGTTGAATAGCTATGGTTTCATCCCAAGAAAATTAACCTTGTATTAAGGGCCAAACTTCTTATTCATGCCAAAAAGTGCCCCTAGATGTTTCTACAACTCAGCCATTTCCAAAGAGTGGGATTTTACTTAGGGGAAAAAAAAATACTCTATAACATTTTGCCTTTCCCACACTTGGCTAGATTAATTAGCATGTTCTTCAACAGTGCTTTTTTTAGATTGACAACTTTCTTTCCAAAACTGAGAAAAAAGAACTATGACTTGAACATCCAGACCCTGCCGTGTTTTTGCACTCGACAACATTTATTGGCCTTTGAAATTCTCACCTCCATTTAGGGACAATTTTAATTGGACCCTCGATCACCCAGTCTCTCTCACACCTTCCTATTCCAGAATGTTGAAGGGAGGCTGCAAATCCAGATTTCTTCAGCAGGATGACTGGGGGGGGGAGGGGGGGTTTGAAAGGGAAGGCCTGCCGTGCATCCTTTGGCATCCTGAGTTTGGAAGTATAGCTTTAATTTATAGACAGGTCTATGCAGCTGCTATGGCTACTCACTGATGCTGATGTCACTACACAGGACTGAAATGACTCCAGGAGCCTGGGAAGCCCTACACTCAGGGCCAAATAAGGTCAGGAAGAGAGCAAGGCAGAGCGAAAGGGGGGCAGGGGGAAGAGAGGCAATGAATTCTTAGCTAACCCTGGGCCTCAAAGGGAAACCTCCAGATTGCAATATCAGCTGGATACGAGGGCTCTGGGATATCCTATGATTCTGCTGAAGACAGAGCCTAGAGGCACAAAGAGCTTTTCATCTGCCAAATCACAATATCACATGCATGACCATCTCTTATTTAACTCTCTGTGATCCCTCCCAGAATCTTTTAAGGGCAGGGAATGGCTCTGTTTCCTTCGCCAGCGCACCCCCAGTCCGTAGCAGAGTATCCACCGAAGGGGAGGCGCAATTTTTTTGCGATCAGGTGTCAATCAGGGATCTGCTTCTGTCTTCCGGACAACAGTCATTCCTTCTACAAATACGTACTAGGTTGCCCTCTGCGTCGGCCGGGTGAGGTTAAGGATGTCTGAGATCTGAGGAGTCAGGCTAGACCATTGCCAAGCTCCCGTTGCAGAGCCAGGGGTTTGGGTTTGGAGTTCGTAGCCTCAGTGAGGCACGAAGAGAAACCAGTAGATCCTGGGCAAGAAGGGTGGTGACATAAGGAGAAAGGAGGGAACCAGGGACAGACAGCCAGGTGGTCCTAGGACTACCTCTACCTGGAAGGTTTGCTGCCTGGATCTGAGCATGGGAAGACGGTGGCCAACAGGTGCACTTGCTCCCTGGGTGAGGGGATGCTCCACAGGTGTTCAAAGTTCTTGATTGCACGGCCAACGGAGAGCTGGCCCTTGGGGAGTTCTGGAAGCCCCAGCAGCTGATTCCTTCTCATTACCCACCAGGTCAGTGTTGAGAAGACAGCTGCTCCTTGCATGTAATCCTTTGTCTGCTTTAGCACAGAAGGTGAGGGCCCCATTCAGTGAGGACCACCCCGATCCTGGGGCTGCATCATTTATGAGCTTGGGGGCTTTAGGAAAACCCCTCCTCTGAGCCTCTTGCCTTCATCTGAACAACGGAGAGAATGACTTCTGCTCTTCCTTGCTTCCTAGGCTTCTTGAGGATGAAAAGACAGAGATCTTAGAGAAAAGTGAAATGTAACGTGGCAGCTAAGGGTAAGGAGGATGTAAAGAAAGTGATTTCCCTCCTAATGTTCTTCGCAAAATGCAGTCGGTGGCGAGAATCATAGGAACAGTGGTATATAGCTGAATAAAGTCATTCAGAAAGATATAACTGACTTATTTATGTTTCGATTAAGCAAACTTTTTTTTAAGATTTATTTATGTATTTGAGAGAGAGAGAGAGAGAGACAGAGAGCATGAGTGGAGGGGCAGAGGGAGAGAGAGAGAAAATCTCAAACAGCCTCCACACTGAGCTCGGGGCTCGATCTCATGACCCTGAGAATCATTCATGACCCCAGAATCTTGACTTCAGCTCAGATCATGATGCTTAACGGACAGAGCTACCCAGGCGCCCCTGTTTTGTTTTGTTTTGTTTTGTTTTTAACATTGTAAATATCACTTCAAATCATAAACTTAGGGCCCCTGGGTGGCGCAGTTGGTTGAGCGACTGCCTTCGGCTCAGGTCATGATCCCGGAGTCCCGGGATCGAGTCCCACATCGGGCTCCCGGCTCCATGGGGAGTCTGCTTCTCTGACCTGCTCTCTCTCACTCTCTCTCTTTTCTAATAAATAAATAAATAAAATCTTTTAAAAAAAATCATAAACTTATTGGCAATGGAAACACAAGTGATTTGCAGAACTTTTCCTAAAGTCTTAAATATAAATTTCAATAACAACGCCCGCCCTCCATGGAAATGCCAAAGTGGGGGGAGAGGGAAAATCATGCTAAATTCTCTGTACTTTTTGTGCTTTAAATAAAGAGAGGGATAAAGACTCTTATAAATGAAACACCTTCTCTTTATGTTAGTCATGAAGTCACCCCCCCACCCCCTCACCCCCCCACCCCTGCTGATGCCAAGATCAGCTGCACTGGGCCCAGAAGTCAGAACAGGGTAAGCAAATGCTGCTTGGTTTCATTAGAACTTTTGGAAGCATTCCTCCGGAAGTCCTTTTAGGCACCCACCAGCCTGTTTCATTTATTTATTAGAAACTTTTAGTGAGGATGACTTTTTATTACATATCACGATCCACTAATATGGCTCTTTACCCCCCGACCTTGCTCACGTTTAAGAACCCTTCACTAAATAGATGCACAGGCAAAATCAACTGGGGGGGAGAGGGGCAGGGGTTAAGACCGCTAATTCAACAGGTGCTAAATGAAAATAATGGCAGCCACAAAGTAAACAGCTGGGGCTGTGCCTGCTTTCCTGTGTCCCCCTTCCCAATCCTTTAATGGGAATACGAACAGGTCTGTGCTATGTATAGATTCACATCTAATCAGATGGGGTCTATATGAAACAGCCCGTTTGAACATCTACAAACATTCACTCACAGTCTTGGATTATATATTCTGTCTCCTCGCATTCCCTAATTTCCATTCGCCGTTTTTAAAATCCTATCAACCTGTCTTGAAAATGATGGCATAGATGGCCAGGGAGGGAAGAGTGGAGCATTCAGCATGTTTGGGTGTTCATTTAACTGAATAGTGACCAGGAGGCTGATGTAGAGCCCCCTGGGTTTGCTCTGGCTGAGGACTGATTCCATAAAGATGCTGAAATACAATGTTGTCTTCCATTCCACCCACCAGATTTTTATTGCTTATCTACGATCGGCAACACTGTATCGCCTTCTTTACTACCATTGCATATAAACAAGTCACCATCTGGGATAGGAGAAGGGCCAATTAGTTTAGCCCGTTGCTGGACTTAAAGTGAGAAATTAACAGAGAACTCCAGATTCAACTGAGAAAATTGATACAAGGAATTCTTTCTTGTATGGCATCTGAGAAATGAAAGCCTGTTGCTGACCTGTGTCTTCTGTCAGTTAGCACTTTCTGTCCCACATAAGGCAGGATGAGATTGTAAGCTATCCTAAGAATTCGATATGTCTTCCCATTTAAGGGGGGGAGATAACATCATGCACTGAACTGACCAGTTGTTTCTTCCAATTGACGGAAATAATCAGGTGTTCCTATCTTATTATCTGAATTGTCCAAGCAACGTGGTCAAACCAGTAAACTTAGAAAACCAACCTCACTTGCTCAAAACAGTTTTTGCCTGTTAATACATGTTTTTTTT